>OZ024902.1:135162675-135745175 GCA_964017125.1 Flabesymbios commensalis
ACTTTAAAAGTAAGCAGATACTGCATTTTGCATTTGAAGCGCAGCATAGTGAAAGGCTATAAATAGTCAGTTTTAGCGTGCATGTTTTTCTTGTCCTTACCACCCCAAATTTATTTTACTGGCCTGTTGCACGAAAAGTGGTCAAATTGGTTAGCATCACAATTTAAAAAAAGTTCCTCCAAAATCCATTAAAATTTCAGAGATGAAGGGCCAATGTGTATATTTTATGGGATTACACTTAAAAAATTATTTATCACAGCAGAAGAATTGGAAATAATGATATCATAATAACTGATGGTAGGAGGGGGTCGGACGTGACACAATTGCACTTACAACATACAAAAAAATGTCTTTTAGTTTCCCTAGACCAATTGCAAATAATTTTTTTCCTAAACAGGCAAAATTTTACTAAAGAAAAAATCCCATTCTCCTTACTGAACATAATTAAGCTGCCACAGTACTTAATGGTGTCAATGACATATCAAATTGGCAGCAAATTATGCAATTATTCAAAAAAACATTATATTTAAGAGAAACAATATTATGAACATGTGTTATTGATTGTGTTAACATGATTAATCAGAGGACCTTACAATAAAAATGTTTCACTAAATGGTATTCAATAAAATAAGAAATCTAGATGAACAAACCCATAAACAGATTTCATTTGCAAAATCAAGGGGGGGGGGACGGACATGACAAAATTATTTTGCAAACTAGAAAACGAACACAATGGCAGCTTTCTCTGATCACCTGTTGGCCATTTTAGATTTAATATTCTAATTTTTTGTTATGGGCTAGCATTGTGTAACCGTTTATTTAATACTGATCTTCCAATTATTTTATAATTATTTAATACTGATAATCTAATTGGAATTCAAGGGTTCCAATGCAATAGCGAAATTAAAAAAATGGACTCTCGGACAGTCAGGCATTTTGAATTTTACATCTCTGAAACTTGACATGTATTAATTTTCCTCATAAATATCATTCTAGTGTGGTGTTCTAGTTATCATTCTATATTTTCTAGATAATAAGCAAAACCAAATAAAAATGCAGACCATATGCAATATAAAGCACTGAAATGCATACCGTGGTAACTGCAAATAGAGCTGCATACAAGTTACATGTATATTACCATGATTTATTTTATCCACAAAACATTATTTCTAAGAGGCAGTATCAAGGAGAAACAAACAATGACATATTACAAAAGTGAAAGGTGGTTATGAAGAGAGTCACATATACACCATATGCATAGCCACCTTAATAATGTTGAGGTGGACTGTATCAAGGAGGATCAAACACTCATCTGATTATATATTATGATTGTAAGAGGTGGCATTAAATAGCATCAGAAATAAACCATATTCATAACCATAACTCATGTACTTGTCCGATTGTCTTCAAATTTTATACACAACACCTCTAGGGGGTCTAGTTGTGCCTTTTGGGGATATATGAACTTTGAACTACTTTTGGTTCAGTACTATGACCTATTTAGACGTTTTGACACACACTTCGTTTCCGGAGCAGATCTCGAAAACTACTGGGCCGATTATAGTGATATTGCACATACATGATCTCTAAGGTCCCTAGTTGTGCCTTTTTAGGTTTTTGGACCTTGAAGTTGACCCAGCACTTTGACCTAGTTTATAACATCGGTAAATCCGGCTGAAATATTTTGCGGAATATCATGGAAACCGCTCAAGATAGCTAACACCATTACTATAAAATAAAAAGGGCTGTTCAACAATTACGTAACGCTTTTTTGAGAGATTTATGACCCCCCGCTCCCCCTTTCGTAACACTTTTTAACGTTGTGTTGACTACGGTCCGTAACGCATCGCTTAACCCCCCTCGCCCCTCTAGGCGTTACGTAATTGTTGAACAGCCCCAAATGTGACGTTTCAGGAGAGGATGCATCTTGAAAAATGTTGACTTGATTAATTTTAAAATGGCTGCCTATCGGCCATTATTCACTTTCACATGGCCGATATTCGGTAAATCGTGCTAGATGGCTAGACCATTACTATAAAACAAAATGTGAGATTTCAGGAGAGGATATATCATCAAAAATTTCTACTCGATCAAAGTCAAAATGGACGTCTATCGGCCATTATTACTATATTATTACTATAAAACAAAATGTGAGGTTTCGGGAGAGGATGCACCCTGAATTTTTTTAACTAGATCAAATTCAAAATGACCGTCAATCAGCCTATATTTACCATTACTAGGACCATTACTAGGATACTGATTAAGATTATTAATTTCAATGGAGGTTTGCCATCTCTGACTGACTGTCCAGTTCTTATCTTGCTCTTAGACTGAGCTTCTTAGACTGAGCCTCTTAGACCTAGTTGGCTTGCGTCTTGATTTTTTACCTAGCCCAGGACTACATTAATAACACTACACAAAATCACTTCAATCAAATTTTCATTTGGAGCGGGAGCTCCTGGACTTATGTAGGGGAGAGTCGGGTTAGTTGAGCCACTTTTTACAATATTTTGTCTGGTGTTTTCCCAGTTGATCGCAGAATGGTTGGGATAGTTTTAAAACATGGCTATCTATTACATATATATCCAACACCAATCAAAGATGAAAATAGCAGTTTTTAAAAAAAGTTATGGATACACAACTGAGAGTGGTGAATTTTTTATTGCTTTATTGCTTCCGTAATATTAATGCAAACATTATAATATCTGAAGTCTACTGACTATAGCGAAAAATACATTTTTGAACCACCAAACTCCCTAACTGCAAAATGATCTGTGCTGACAACGTGGCCATTAACTGTGCCAACGTGGCACAGTTAATCACTAGGTGGTGTTGAAACTTTCTTAAAATTCCATGTGTAGAAATGCGAGGGGGTGGATCAAATAACCCTGTGGCTCAACTAACCCGACTCTCCCTTAGGCTTGTTTCTTTGTTGCTGTGGATTGCAGTAATACAATTGAACAGTACACACCACAGATAAAACAAGCCTCATTGTGTTTTATGTTTTTGTTCTCTAGAGGCATGCGAAGAATCATATAAGAACCTAAAGACAAAATGAAATGAATCGGGCTTTAGGCCACCTTTGTGCACATATAGGCTAAACTGGGCCAGGAGAACCTTCTGAGGATGGTGAGATGATTGAGATGACACTGTCCTCCAGACACAGGATTCGAAATTCGAGCCCTGGCGGTCTGAGGCCGAGCACGCTACCTCTCGGTCACGGAGGCTCCCCACAATACTAATTTTCACACGTCGTCCACTGTGTGCACTTCTGAAGATGAAAAGGTGCTTTTCTACATCATCCATGTATATGCATCAATGTTAACTAGCGCTTGGCAAACTGTCATAACTATGTTACATTTTTTTGTTGACATACTTTATTAAAAAACAATTTAAGGGCTTTACATTTCTGACAAAATAATACATGTTTATATCCAAACATTTATATATGTAATTAATTGTTTAACATTTAATACCCAATTTAATGGTATTAAATTTTGTGTAATACAGTAGAACCTGCTATGACCAGCCACTCTTATTAGCAGCCAACCTCCTATGGGAGGCCACTTGGCCATCCCCCAAAATGGCATTTTCCATACAAATGAACATCTTTTGAACAACCTCCCTGTGTTAAAAGGCCACTTTTCCTGTGTCACAAGGGTGGCTGCTCATAGCAGGTTCTACTGTAGTTCGTATTTTTATATTTTTCTTGCAATTCAGTATTTTATCTCAATTAGTGTAGGGTAGCACATTTGTATCTCAATTCCATTAGCCTAGAGCCAAATTCAACTATCCATTTCTCAGGAACCCCCACTATAGCCCTTAATATATTCCACTAACTACAGGATTTTTTACAGGAGTTTCCATGAGCCCCCCATGCATGATCTTCTTTTCAAAATAATCTGAGTAGCATTTAAACAAAATCTAATCATGTTACAATATGTTACTGCCTTTTTGCAAAACTGACTTTTGTTATTTTCATTGCAGAAAAAGAAATAAGGCAATGGCACGAGAGGGAATCAGACAGAGGAATTTGTATAACATGTACAAGAAATGTTTATAATAAAAAATTAATCATATTCACTACTAGTTTTTCTTTCCGAAAAAAATATTGAAACATACCTAACGTTCCCATAGCCTAACAAAAACGTCACAAGAGAACGTTCCCATAATATTCTCAAAGAACATTTATAGAATGGTACTAGGAACGTTCTCTTAATATTCTCCTAACGTTCGCAAAATGTTGAGCGAACGTTCCCTTTATGTTCCATTAAAGGTTTTTACTAACGTTCACACCTAACGTACTGGGAACGTTCTCCTAACGTTCGCAGAATGTTGAGAGAATGTTCCCTTTACGTTCCATTAAAGTTTTTTCCTAACGATCATACCTAACGTACTGGGAACGTTTTCCTAACGCTCGCAGAATGTTGAGAGAACGTTCCCTTTATGTTCCATTAAAGTTTTTTCCTACCGTTCACACCTAACGTTCTCCTAACGTTCGCAGAATGTTGAGAGAACGTTCCCTTTAGGTTTTTCCTAACGTTCACACCTAACGTTCATATAACCTAACACTCCTAACGTTCTTAGAATGTTAAATTGTTAGCTGGGTGACTAAAAGCCGCTGAAGCGGACGGAGGCACGTCAAGAGCTCAGGGGCCTAGCCGCATGGCACCAATCGCCGCGCTCCGCTTGGGAAATGTGTGTTATATGAATGTCTAGACTTCAACAAAGTGAGAAATACCTGGAGAATGATTTAATGATCATTATTTAATCCCGTCGTCCCTACGGAGGAGTTAATGGAAGATGGTGGAACGTAAAACTTCAACATATTCATGTCGGCAACGCGATTGATCCACCACCCACCCATAATACCGCTATATAAAAAAAGGCATCAAGTCTGATATTAATAATTACAGACCAGTACCACTGCTCCCTTGCGTTTCTAAAGTATTCGAAAAACTTATATTCCAACATATTTTCTCTTATCTGAAACATAATGCTATATTGTCTCCACACCAGTCAGGTTTTATAAATGGAGACCCGTGTGTTAATCAGCTGAGTTGACAAAAATAACTCGGTTCGAGCTGTATTTTTAGACTTTGCAAAGGCGTTTGACAAAGTTAGCAACGAAGGCCTGATCTATAAATTTGAAAAATACGGTGTTACTGGAAACATTCTATCTTGGCTTACAAACTATTTAACTAACAGATCATAAAAAGTAGTTATTAAAGGTTCGTTGTCAATTTAGCGACATATTAAATCAGGAGTCCCCCAAGGATCCGTCCTTTGGCCACTCTTCTTCCTAATTTATATTAACATTACTGAAAATATATCAAGTAGCATGTTCCTTTTTGCAGACGATGCTTCTATTTTTAGGCCCATAAGAGATACGTCAGCTCGAGAAGATTCGGAACTTATAAATGAAGATCTGAAAACTATTGAAAAATGGACTTCACAGTGGAAACTCAAACTCAGCATACCAAAACTGTCACTATTATTGTTAAAAAATGTTCCATTAAAAAATGAAAAAATTTCATAAACATTTGGGCATCACATTTTCTGCGGATATGCAGTGGAGCCATCACATTGATTGTGTGACATCCCATGCTTACAAACGAATAAATGTGATGCGATTTTTAAAATATAAATGGTCAACATTCTGTCTTAGCACTTGCTATAAGAGTTTTGTCCGACCAGTATTATATAATATTAATATAATAAATTTTATTCAGCCTTCCAAAGAAGAGAACAATACATACATACAATTATTTCAGTTATAAAATAAGAGCATTGATAATAGTATTAAAACAACTTTAGCAGCAAGCTTAAAATATACCGGTCATACGGATTGCCGCTAAGCAGTACTTGCCTAACACTATCACATAATCCGTCTTCCGGCGTAGTGGATGATTTGATGGAAATTTGTACTCTGTGAGCATATGACGTATCTAAAATATACTTAAAGAGTGATACATTGTGTTTACTGCATATGGTTCTCACCCTGGCTATCAGATCAGTATGATTACGTAATTGATCACAGCAATGTTTCTTTAATAAATAACAGTAAAATGTCTTGGCACGTGAAGAGTTAGAGAATATAGCACTTATCAACTTCAATGAGCTGGTTTCAATAACATTGTCAATTTTTGAGACATTCAGTGCCTTTAAAATCGGTGAACTTCTACAAAATTTGTGAATTCCTATCCCTGCCTTGAGGAGTCTGCTTTGTATTTTTTCCATTTTTTCAAGGTCGCCTGCTGAAATGTAAATGCAATTGATACCGTAGGTTAAGATAGGACGTATCGCCGCCTTCCATATATAACTAAGGGCATCAACGTCGGTTACTGCTTTGTTGAAACCAGCTCCCTGCAAAGCAAAATATGCTCTTCTACATGCAACTATTCTTTTATCAACATGTTCATGAGGTTTACAGTGTGATAACGTCACACCCAATTAGTTAACACTATTGGTCTGTACAAGATTTGTGCCACCCAGTCTCCATTCAGGTTGTGGATTAAAATGACATTTACCAAATATTGTACATTCAGTCTTCGACGGATTAAACCTTAGACCGTGTTCAGTAATGTATTTATCTGCGACGTTAATCATTGTTTGCAGACCAGTAGCAGTCAGACTGGTTAGCAAAATGTCGTCAGCATATACAAAAAGATTATATAATGTGCCGTTAATTTTAATTCCTACATTACACTCAGCTAACGACTCGACCATTTCTTGATAGAAAAGGTTAAAAAGAAATGGAGAAGATAAGCCACCTTGGCGTGTACCTTTACATACTTTGATCATAATACTCAACTCACAGTTGTGCTTTATTTGAACCGTTATCGATTTATACCAATTAACCAGAAGTAACCAACAATGATCAGGGATGACATCCATTGCCTTATAAAATAAAATCGAGTGAGGGACGGCATCAAATGCACTCTCTGCGTCAAGAGAGCATGCATATACAGTAGACCCTCGTTTAGTACAGTATGAAATTACATCATTCGCTAATGCGGTGGCCATATTTGTGCCTCTACCAGGCACGAAACCAAACTGCAAATCACTAAATTGATGACCCGCCGAAGCATCAAGTGTATATAACTCAAGAATTTTCGAAAATGTACATGATATAGTCACTGGCCTATAATTCTTTGGTACAGATGGGTCAAGTGTTGGTTTCTTGGGTAGGGGTACAAGTAACCCTGATAAAAAAGATTTTGGTACTATTCCAAACTTAAGACAAAGTTAACATACTGCTTAGATGATTCACAATGCTAGATTCTGTTGCATACTTCAAATGCTCAGTCATTATACCGTCTATTCCAGATGAGGATCCTGAGTTTAGCTTTGCAATATAGTACTTCACCATCCGTCTGGTGAAGACTTTGTCCACACACAAGTTATTAACAATACTCTCGTATTTATTTTGAACTTCTCGCTCAGCGAGAGAGACCACCTCACTTTTATCACTTGTATCTGAAAACTTATTTTTAAAATGCTCTTCACGTTTTGCAATATTAATATTCTCGTTGGATGAGCTCTGCCGTTTTGTCTTACGAATTAAAATTCCAAAATTTCTTGATATGTTTATTTCTGTGTAACTGATTTAATTCATGTGCAATACCATTCATATTAGATTTCATAGCTAAGTTGCAGACTGACCGATACATTTTTTTTGCTGCTATATAACAAAGTTACACATGACCTTCACGAGGCCGACCACACGACCTCCATATACCATACCAAAAACGTTGTCTGTCTCGTGTAACAAGACAATCGTTATTCCACCAATTATTAGGTTTAAATCGACTTTTATAAACAGACTGTTTCTTTATAATAACTTTGTTGCAGCACTCGTGCATCACGTTAACCATTCCTGTAGCTATACAATCGACTATTCTACTCGCCTCGTCATGTGTCTGCACAGAGTCAATGCTCACTTCAGGTAGCGATTCTGAATGATCATTAATGTACTCCTTATACCGCAAACACGATCTTGTATCTGACCAGTTCATTCTGGGATAGTTTGGGAGATTATTACCACATACATTATCAGGTGCTTTTGACCCATCGATAGATAATTGAAGAGTTGAATGCAATGGAAAATGGTCGCTAACATTAGCTGGCAAATCGTGCATGATGTGGCAGTGTGTCACCATGTCATTGACACGTGCCGATGTATCTGAAATATGGTGATATTGTGTATAGCAGTTGTAAAAAAGCTGACGCTGCAAAACTTGAAAGCGTTCAAAATGATGCGTTACGTATTATTGCAGGTGCAAAAAGATTTACATCCATTTTTTTATTATTGAACGAGACTGGCTTCCAAACATTGGAAATGCGTAGAGATGCACATAGCATGATTTTTTATTTTGCTAATGCTTGCACAATAAAGTATCACAATACCTGACTGATTGTATGCCAGAACGCTAGCATTCTCGTAATACCCGTTCGGCAGCTCCTCCAATATTTCGTTTTATAAAAGCTAGCTCAACCCAATATCAAAACAGTTTATTTCCAAAGTGCACAAAATTCTTTAATACCCAAGATCCAAATTTTAGATTATCAGAATACACTGCTCAATTTAACCACTTTCGTAAAAAATGTAATAAAGAGCAAAACGGATATTACCTCAAGGGTTCCAGATTCATTCAGGTTGTTCTTTCTCAGTTACGTCTGAGATTCAGCAACCTGAATGAACACTTTTTCTCTAAAGGTTGCATCGATAGTCCACAGTGCAGGTGTTCTGGGGGCTCCAAAACTGTTAAACCTGTGGTCACCTGTGAAAGCCGCATGCGTGAGCCAGTGTCCATCAGCTCCGCTCTACAAAGTCAAAATGCAGTATCTCCTTACTTGTGAAATAAGAAGATACTGTTATAAATAAACATTGCACCATGTGTAGACCTACACTAGACTACAGGTTGATTCAGGCAGAGTTTTAAAATATTTATTAAAAAAACACCTGCAATTGGCAGGTTATAGGTCGGAACACTACAAAAACTGACTTGATTTTGCCTGTTTCTGCAGTATCAGAATGTGTTTCCTCTGCTTGCCCAGCTTGGCCTCATATCAACACAACAGGTGCACAAACATAGATATTTCCACCTGGTGTACCTAACTAGAGCCTAACTAGGAGCAATATTAATATCCACAGCTGAATGTTGTTTGAATTATTATCCATAGATGTCGCTCATGTATATAGCCTCACAGTTATTTAAGAGCCAGCTCTTAATGCTGCGCTCGATATGATCTTGGTTCATGGCTGTTAGTCAGGGCCATGGTCATGGCTGTGACTTCATTATGGAATTTCCATGGGTCACTTTGAATTCTGGGAGCCCATTGTCCATCAAACACTCAAGAGTTGACTATGGCTTTAAACATTATTTTATTGAATGCCCTATGCAAAGCGGATCTAGAGAAGATTTATTTGGAATATTACATAATTATACCGATGATAAGAGTACTTCAACAATTTTGAACATTATATTACAAGGTGTTAACATAAGATATCTTAATTTTAAAATTATCGAAGCAGTATCTAAATATATTTTAGAATCTAACAGATTCACATAAATAATTCTAATGCTAGCCAACTGTAACATGCTCATGAACGTTGTTTAAAACAATCTTATGTATGTCGCAATTATTCAATGTTTCTTTGATTTTATTTTGTTTGCTATCAAACCAACGTAAAACCATGTGAAATATTATATAAGTTTATGCTTAATATTAAGTGCTTATTGTCATACTGTTCTGCTTCCACCTTTAAACATTATTTTATTGAATGCCCCATGCAAAGCGGATCTAGAGAAGATTTATTTGGAATATTACATAATTATACCGATGATAAGAGTACTTCAACAATTTTGAACATTGTATTACAAGGTGTTAACATAAGAGATCTTAATTTTAAAAATATCGAAGCAATATCTAAATATATTTTAGAATCTAACAGATTCACATAAATAATTCCAATGCTAGCCAACTGTAACATGCTCATGAACGTTGTTTAAAACAATCTTATGTATGTCGCAATTATTCAATGTTTCTTTGATTTTATTTTGTTTGCCATCAAACCAACGTTAAAACCATGTCAAATATTATATAATTTTATGCTTTATATTGAGTGCTTATTGTCATACTGTTCTGTTTCCACCTTTAAACATTATTTTATTGAATGCCCCATGCAAAGCGGATCTAGAGAAGATTTATTTGGAATATTACATAATTATACCGATGATAGGAGTACTTCAGCAATTTTGAACATTATATTACAAGGTGTTAACATAAGAGATCTAATTTTTAAAATTATCGAAGCAGTATCTAAATATATTTTAGAATCTAACAGATTCACATAAAGAATGCCAATGCTAGCCAACTGTAACATGCTCATGAACGTTGTTTAAAACTATCTTATGTATGTCACAATCATTCAATTTTTCTTTAATTTTATTTTGTTTGCCATCAAACCAACTTTAAAACCATGTCAAATATTATATAATTTTATGCTTTATATTAAGTGCTTATTGTCATACTGTTCTGTTTAATGTTTTTTATTCCCTTTGTCTTTTTGAGGAGAGCATTCTCATTAGTTTAATACTATGTTGTAATCCCCGTTAAATGAATATGTTTAAAACAAGCCAAATACCATAGCAGAAACATGTCTGTGAAAGTGATGATAATTTACTGGTGATAAAACTTTCTATTCAGAAAGTGTTATCATATTAAACAAGACTACATAAGTCCAGGAGCTCCCGCTCCGAATTAGAATTTGATTTAAGCAATTTTGTATAGGGTTATTAATGTAGTCCTAGTCTAGGTCAAAAATCAAGACGCAAGACAACTAGGTCTAAGAAGCCCAGTCTAAGAGTAAGATAAGAACTAGACAGTCTGTCAGAGATTGCAAACCTCCATTGAAATTAATGATCCTAATCAGTATCCCAGTAATGGTCTACCTATCTGGCATGGTTTACCCGATATCAGGCCAATCGAGTTAACTAATAGCTGATTTACGGTCATTTTGAATTCGATATAAATTAGTTAAAAACTTAGGGTGCATCCTCCCCCGAAACCTCAAATTTTGTTTTATAGTAATGGACTAACATCTAACACAGTTTGCAAAATATTGGGCATGTGAAAGTAAATAATGGCCGATAGAGGGCCATTTTGAATTTGATCAAGTCAAAATTTTCCAAGATGCATCCTCAGCTGAAATCTCACATTTCATTCTATAGTAATGGTCTAGCCATCTAGCACGGTTTACCAAATATCGCCCATGTGAAAGTGAATAATGGCCGATAGGAGGCCATTTTGAATTTGATCAAGTCAAAATTTTTCAAGATGCATCCTCTCCTGAAATCTCACATTTTGTTTTATAGTAATGGTCTAGCCATCTAGTACGGTTACTAAAAACCGGCTATGTGAAAGTAAATAATGGCCGATAGGCGGCCATTTTGAATTTGATCGAGTCAATTCTTTTCAAGATGCATCCTCTCTTGTAATCTTACATTTTGTTTTATAGTAATGGTCCAGCTATCTAACACGGTTTACCAAATATCAGCAATGTGAAAGTAAATAGTGGCCGATAGGCGGCCATTTTGAATTTGATTGAGTCGAAAGTTTTTTAAAGGCATCCTCTCTCTAAACGTCACATTTTGTTTTATAGTAATGGTCTAGCTATCTAGACCGGTTTACCTGATATCGGGCCTATCGAGGTAAATAATGCTGATTGTCGGCCATTTTGAATTCGTAAGTTAAAAATTTTCAGGGTGCATCCTCCCCCGAAAACTTACACTTTGTTTTATAGTAATCAGGTAATGGTCTAGCCATCTAGCACGGTTTACCAAATATCAGCCATGTGAAAATGAATAGTGGCCGAAAAGGCGGCCATTTTAAATTTGATCAAGTCAATTTTTTTCAAGATGCATCCTCATCTGAAATCTCACATTTCGTTTTACAGTAATGGTCTAGCCATCTAGCACGGTTGACCAAATAACGGCCATGTGAAAGTGAATAATGGCCGATAAGCGGCCATTTTGAATTTTATCGAGTCTAATTTTTTCAAGATGCATCCTCTCCTGAAATCACACATTTTGTTTTATAGTAATGGTCTAGCCATCTAGCACGGTTTACCAAATAACGGCCATGTGAAAGTGAATAATGGCCGATAAGCGGCCATTTTGAATTTTATCGAGTCGAATTTTTTCAAGATGCATCCTCTCCTGAAATCACACATTTTGTTTTATAGTAATGGTCTAGCCATCTAGCACGGTTTACCAAATAACGGCCATGTGAAGGTTGAATAATGGCCGATTGGTGGCCATTTTGAACTTTGACAAAATGATTTTTTTCAAAATACATCCTCTCCTGAAGCCTTACAATTTGTTTTATAGTAATGGTGTAGATATCTTGAGCGGTTTTCATGATATTCCACAATATCAGGCCTGTCGAGGTGAATAATGGCCGATAGGCGGCCATTTTTAATTTTATCAACTTGAAATTTTTCAAGATGCATCCTCTCCTGAAACCTCACAATTTGTTTTATAGTAATGGTGTAGCTATCTTGAGCGGTTTTCATGATATTCCGCAAAATCTTTCAGTCGGATTTACCGATGTTATAAATTAGGTCAAAGTGCTGGGTCAACTTCAAGGTCAAGGTCCAAAAACCTGAAAAGGCACAACTAGGGACCTTAGAGAACATGTATGTGCAATATGACTGTCATCGGCCCAGTACTTTTCGAGATCTGCTCCGGAAACGAAGTGCGCGTCAAAACGTCTAAATAGGTCATAGTTCTGAACCAGAAGTAGGTCAAAGTTCAAATACCCCAAAAGGCACAACTAGACCCCCTAGGGGTGTTGTGTGTAAAATTTGAAGACAATCGGACAAGTACTTTCAGAGATATGCTCCGGAAACGAATTGTTTAAGGACGGCCCAACGGCCCAACGGCCCAACGCCGTCACATCATCATTTTCTCCTCTGCAACCTTGCGAATTGAATTCAGATTTAAAATATTTTAACCCGTCCATTAGCCACCTGGAAGTAACCCACATACCAAAAATTGTTATCCTAGCTTATTTTCTCACAAAGTTATAGGCAAAAGAAGAGGCCAAAAAAAAACGGAGGTAGAATCCATAGCTCCCTTCGCTCACCTACGGTGACGGCGGGAGCTAAAAATCCAAAGATATAATGAAAAGCAATTATTTATTATTGCCAAACAATGTAACTACGACTAGAAGAGAAAACATAATTACCATAAACAGTTCAGTTCAATAAAGCTGTCAAATTCACATGGCAAAAATAAAGTATCATAAAAAAATTTGTATTCTCAGGTATTTATAAAAAATACTTTTCAATCAGTGATTTTATAATTCATCATTTGGGATGGAATTCCAGTTCTTGTGCAAAATGTTGCGCAAAAAGTTGCAAAATTTCGTTCCCTTGTATATGAAAGGGTGTTACTGCCACTTTGTGAAGTAGCAGATACACCCTTTCATTATCCAAGGGCTAAATTTGTCAAACTGGTACCTTGTTTTTCAATTTTGCTTCCAGGCAAAGCAAAACCATTATATCCCATAGTGAATGAAACTTCGCTTGGCAACTCAATCGATGCACAAACCCCTTCACTGATAATCACAACTAGAGCCATTTTTAATCGACTTTACATGTATTAGCCAATTAAAGGTGATCTATCACCCCTTATATAGTATGAATAAATTTGTGACAAATAAATCAAAGTTGTCACAAGATGGGGGGCAAGTGTTTCCTAATATTAGGTGATTGGCTATCATGTGACCCTCTCAGACCCTCTGAGAGGGTCACATGATAGCCATATAAGGACATAATTATTCATACCATATAAGGGGTGATACATCACCTTTGAGTCATTGTTATTGGGAATTCAGCTAGTGTTTAAACATCACGATTTGCAAATATGTGGTCCCAAATTAAACAAATAAAGACTTATTTCAACCCATGTGAAGTTGTGGGTCGCGGTAGTGAGAGATAATTTCAAGTGGGTGAAAATTTAAATCAGATATTTTAGTGGTTAAATACAATAAAATGAAACTAAGATAACTTAGCTGGAACTAAGTTAATTTATTTAAATTTTCACTTTTGTTTAATTTGAGACCAAACATTTGCAAATCTTGATGTTTAAACACACATTTCGTTCCCAATATCAGTGATTTGATCAGCTAATAAAATATGTTAAAAATGCCGTGCAAGCACTCAAACACCACTCGGCTGAGGCAGTGACATACAAATCTGACACAACTGCTTCCAATACGCTATGCTAATAATAGAAGATCAATGATAAAATCAAGATGGCAGCTATAGCTTCAGCTTGGATCGCACATGAAAACGGACAATGCCAATAGACTCGCAGACCCCGAAAACCTATATATGCCAGGTTTCAAAGCATTTAACTTAAAATAAGAACGTTTTATTAAAAATGATAAAACCAAAATGCCCGCCGTAGCCTCGTTTTCGGGCTCACATGAAAACGGACAATGCTAACAACACTCGAGACCCCGAAAACCTATATATACCAGGTTTCAAGGGAATTCTGGAAATAAAAATTTAGCCCCCCCTCCCCCTCAAAATTGTCGCCAGGTAGCGGCCATTTTTATTATCGGTGAAAAAATAATCAGGTCAACTCCATACTCACGGGTAACTTCACATAAAAAAATTGGAGAGATCCAATAATTATTTTTCAAGTTATCATGTTAACAAGGAATTATTAAATAAAAAAATCAAGATGGCCACCATAGCCTCGTTTTCGGTCTTACATGAAAACAGACAATGCCAATAACCTATATATACCAGGTGTCAGGGGAATTATGAAAAAAAAAAATTCAGTGAAAAAAAAAATTCAGTCGCCAGGTGGCGGGCCATTTTGATTATCGGTGGAAAGCTGAAAATCTAGTGAGGTGATCTCCATACTCATCTGTAACTTCACGTAAAAAATTGGAGAGATCCAATAATTATTTTTAAAGTTATTGTGTTAACAATAATTTTTTTGAATCTTGGCCTATGCCCTTGACCTTGGGTAAAAAAAGGGGTTGAATGTTTGTATGAATTCAATCTGTTGCATATTGTTGGTGTAGTAGCCGAGTCGGCGGCGCACGAAGGCGATAACAACACCACTTAGGGCCCAATCGGCGGTAGGTACTAGGCGTGATCAGCAGGAAGAAAATTACTATACAAAGATTGCCTATTTTTTAAGGAGAAAATCTCAAATTAAAATAACCAGTTGAATGCATATCATCAACTCATTAGGCAATACAAAACAATGAACAATATCCTATTCATACAAAAAATACTTTTTACAAACTAAATAGTCCCTTGAAATTGAAATGCCCCATCTATACAATTGGACACTTTAAGTCTCAGGGCAAGACTAGATCTTTGGCATTCTATTGAAAGGCCACTAGATTTTATTGACTATTTTAGTATAAAAGCACTAATTAATTTTAAATCTTGTCAATCATTTCTTAGCCAATCTATGTTTTTTTATTTGGGTCAAGCCCGGTTGTGTTTTAAGTCTAAGACTTAAAATTTAATGATAAAAAAGGACTTAATTACTAGATTAACTTTTAAGATGGACTTAGAACACAGCCGCCTCAAAATTTCCACACTGAAAATTCAAACATCTTTTACAAAAAAATAATTTGTATCTGCTAAAATTTCAATTAATGACAAAAATAATTTACATTTACAAACAAGAAAATGTGAACACAGCATTTGAATTATTCTATGTTGTTTTTAGCACTTAAATTGTCATGTTTACGGCTAGATGTCATTAACAAAACATATTATTAACAAATATTTCTATCATATGCCAGAACAAAGCAAGCCATCTCTTAAACATTCAAGTGCGGGATCGAGTTTAGATGTCTAAAGTCGATCACCGCACTGAAAGAGTAAAATATCTATGATGACCGCAGACCGATAACATCAGTATTCAAATGAACCAGAACGAGCTAAGTAAGATATTTATGATAAAAAAATGCTTTATATAAAAATACTTCAGCGCCTTAAAGGGTTAATTAATTAATTGACAGAAAAAAATAAATTCTAAAATCCCAGCAAACATAAACACAATCAATGTCTGTTTAATGTTGGACCATCGTTTATGACGCTGTCCCAACAACAACCAAACACTGGGCTAACATCTGTTTTCCCGAATAGCGACTGTGTTACTTTTATTATTTACCCAATAAAACAAAAAGATATAATCGGTTATAAACGGTGTGTCCAGAGCTCTTTACATACTAGAAAATTTTCTAATTCATTCGATGTGAGATCGTGAATTGTCAATGCAATTCCTACCTCACAGTGAATGAAAATTACACAAGTTAAAAAATGTAAAATTGTAATTACAAAAGCTTTGATGTCAACCCCTGTGCAGCTCAATTGTTTTTTTCCATTGGCATTCATTTAAAGCTGGAGTTGCTGACACTTTTTCCAGCTTCAAATAATGAAATGAAAATTACTATTTAGGAAAAATAAACATCTGCAAAATTGAATTGTTTAATCAAACGATGCATCTATCACAAACTACAGTTTTGAATGGATTGCAGGGGTATTATTTCGTCTGTAAATTCATTGAAACTGTTTATATAAATTTTCACCCACTTGAAGTTGTGTCTCACTACAGCGACCGACAACATCAAGGTGGTGAAAATAACTCATAATCGTTTAATTTGAACCAAAACATCACAAATATAGGCGGTCCCAGCAGCAGAGCTAAGCCATATATACGGCTCCAGCAGCACGAGGGTTAACCCTTTCAATCCTGAATTTACCATTGTCATCTTCATCCACTACAAGCCGTGAATTGCTGCCGCAATTCTCGACTTGTAGTGAATGAAGATGATTTGATATGGGTGAAAAATGACGAAAATTGCCATGTATTGGTAGAACAGTTTCATGGAAAATTTATTCTAAAACCCCTAATTGTAGGAAAATGAAGTCTGTTTTTCAGGGATGTAAAAAGATGCTTTAATGCATCGTGAGGGCTTAAAGGGTTAAGCCATATGTATGGTCCCAGCAGCACGAGGGTTAATACCTAGTGTCATTTTATACTGAATTAATTTTATTTTAAATATGTGTAACATGACGTATATGAGGGATTCTATAATTTTAAGCACCAGCACTGTCCGCACCTTTTAATATTTATTATTGAATATTTTGATTTAATTTGATTACATAAATGCAATGAATGACCTTTATTTTACAATATAGCAATATTACAACTCAAAAAATTCTAACATAAATGTGTTTTTTGAAAGAAATATTGTGTAAATTTAGCCAATTTTAGCCAAAAAGCCTTGTCCCACATTCTAAATCCCACATAAACAGGCGATTTATTCTAGACTTCCTGTATTATATATTATATTTGTTTCTGATATAATGTTAGTGCACAACACTATCTATAAGATTATATACAAGTTTTTAAAAATAATTTTATTATTTTACCACTTTTTATGCAATTTATGTCTGTCCCACGTTGCAGCGACTCTCCGTAACGCTTATAGTTTTCAGGTAATTTATATACTTTTTCTGACCAAAATATCAATTGTCTGGTGCAAAACAGTTGCGCGAGACCTTCATGCAGTGAATCGTGAAAAAAAAGTATAATTAATGTGTTTTTCTTCAGAAATAATGTAAGGTTTGTGCAAGTCTTTGGGTGAGTATTTTAATTCAACGTCTCTCCGTAACGCGATTTTTTACACATAAATATTGCAATTTAACTTTTAAGCACCCTACAACCTCCAAGCCTACTACAACCTCATTTGAAAAAAACAAAAATAATCATAGTATAGCATAATACCTAGATGCTATGCACGATTTAGTCAAAAAAACGTCTCTCCATAACGCGTATTTTCTGTCTCTCCATAACAAAAATAAAAACGTTATGGAGAGAAAAAGTTGTCACAAATTACCGTTTTACTCATTTAAAAATAGCTATAAACCTTTATGAATTTGGTATTTTAACAAGCAAGTGACATTTGTTGAAATAGTAACTTTTCTTTTTGTCTTTTAAATTGTGTTAGCATCGATATTTAGTATTTGTTTATTGTCACTCCATAACAGAAATAATTGTCGTTATGGAGAGACAATGTTCGTTATTATTTCTCTCCATAACGACAATAATCGTAACGGAGAGAAATTCTTATTTCATTATTCAAGGGTTATTGTCATAAAGTGATTCTTTCTAAATTAAGTGATCAACATTATAATAACCATGTTCAACTACTTGTTAAATATTGTATACTTTTGTAGAAGGGTCACTGAGAAATTTAAGTTTGAAGATTACTCCGTAACATAAATTGGTCTCTCCATAACGGTAAATTGGTCTCTCCATAACGGTAAGAAAAATTTAAATTGATAAAAATAATCATTTAAAAGTGAAATTAAGCTCTGCTGACAACGCTATGTCAATAAACAAAGCTATGTTGACATGTGTTTAAATTTTTGACAATATCCAGACAATCTCATATATCAAGGAAAATATCATCACTGGTGCCTAAAATTATAGAATCCCTCATATATAAGTCTCTAGCAGGTAAAGGGCTACGAGGCATAATGTATGTCATGTACAATAATTTGGATATAATTTGTTCTCTACATTGTGAAGCATACATCTAGAAAGTAACCTTTCTATGCAAGGACTATTTTTAACTGTTGGCTCTCACACTTTAAAGCTTGAATATTTATAATGGTCCTAGAGCCCTTAACCCTTTAAACCCTGCAGTGCATTAAAGCATCATCCTGCATCTCCGAAAAATTACCTAATTTCCTACAATTTAGAGCAACAATTTTCATGGAACTGTCTTAAAAATAAAAATCTTTTTTTCATATGTCACCCACTGTAAGTCATCTTCATTCACTACAAGTCGAGAATTGCGACAGCAATTCGCAGCTTGTAGTGGATGAAGATGATCATGGTAAATTCAGGCTTGAAAGGGTTAAGTGGGTACACATGTATTACAGAAGCAGAACCTGCCAGATATAACCTTCTCAGTTTAATCTCAATATATTTACCGTAAAATATTAATTTCATGTTGTGAATTTGAGGAGAAAGCTCTTCATAATTAATACCTTCAAAGGCTGGTTTTATTGTCTGTGTGGTTGAAAGCAAGAGACACCTGTGATTCATTACTGAAGTATGTCAACCAGATCTATTGGTAAATCTTCTAAGATATAATCCACTTCATAACAGTGGAATGGGTCTGATCTTAGTGATTGCACAACGGAGACAACAATGTCCTGATGCTTTGGTGAAAGTTGAGGAAAGATAATACAAAGCAAGATGGCAGATTCCTCTAACAATACCAATTGTTCAGATGGTGCCGACACCTGCAACATCTCAAATAGCAGGATCCTACTGAACTTCTGACGTCTTGAAGTAGGCCGAGAGCGGGATGAGGAGGACGGAGGGCAGGATAAAGAGGGAGGGCTACAACACGAGGAAGATGAATCGCCAAACGTGTCATAACCTGAGGTGGGAGATGTGCTGCTAGACCTCGTCCTGTCGCCTGTAGTGTCAGATGTGGGAGATGTGCTGCTAGACCTCGTCCTGTCGTCTCGAGTGGTATTACCAGTTAGACCCAGATTCTCTGTGGCGCTGTCATCTTGAGAATCATGTGTCCCTATGCAACTCTCATCTTGCATATCATTACGAGTGATATTAGAGGTCTGTGTGGTGTTTGACCCACTGATATTAGAGTTCTCTGTGTCAATGTAGCTACTGATATTAAAGCTCTCAGTGTTCCTATCTTCCTGAGTGTCATTAAAGTGGATACCAGATTTTTTTGTGGCACTGGCCAGATCATTACAAGTAATATCAGCGCTCTTTGGAGAGATTTCATCTTGAGGATCTTTATGACTGATACATGGGGTATCCGTGGAATTGTCCTGTAAAGCATGGTTACGCCTGATATCTGTATACTCCGTGGTGTTGAGAGGAACATAACTAGCGATACCAGAACTCTCTGTAGATGTGTCATTTTGAGCATTATTACGGCCGATACCTGAGCTTTCACAGACGTTGGAGATATCATTGTCACTGACCTCAGCATCATTACGGCCGATACCTGAGCTTTCACAGTCGTTGGAGATATCATTGTCACCGACCTCAGCATCATTACGGCCGATACCTGAGCTTTCACAGACGTTGGGGATATCATTGTCACTGACTTGACATTGTGTCTCACTTGTGCGACTCACAAACTCAACCAAGTTACAATCACGTGTATAGTCAGTTAAAAAATTGTCACTGTGGGTGTTTTCACCGGTTGTTTTCAGTGTGGTGGAGCGGCTTGGGGTATCTCCTGACGTGTTTTTACTGGTTGTCTTCAGTGTGGTGGAGCGGCTGGGGGTATAATTGTCACTGTGGGTGTTTTCACCGGTTGTTTTCAGTGTGGTGGAGCGGCTTGGGTTATCTCCTGACGTGTTTTTACTGGTTGTCTTCAGTGTGGTGGAGCGGCTGGGGGTATAATTGTCACTGTGGGTGTTTTCACCGGTTGTTTTCAGTGTGGTGGAGCGGCTTGGGTTATCTCCTGACGTGTTTTTACTGGTTGTTTTCAGTGTGGTGGAGCGGCTTGGGGTATCTCCTGACGTGTTTTTACTGGTTGTCTTCAGTGTGGTGGAGCGGCTGGGGGTATAATTGTCACTGTGGGTGTTTTCACCGGTTGTTTTCAGTGTGGTGGAGCGGCTGGGGGTATCTCCTGGTTTCACTGTCATGGTGATATCATTGAAAGTAAACAATCCAGGTTGTGTGTGAGAGTTCCTGTTATCTGGCGTGGCTGCGTGTGTGACCAGTAGAGGAGTGAGGGCGAGGTGGATGTAGAGTTTAGACAAGGCCTGTCTGTTGTCTGCTCGTGCATGTCGCATCAGGCTAAGGAGGGTTCCTAGGTTAGCGTCACCACAGCCACAAGACATCAAGGTGATTCTCCTTATCATCACAGACACTACATCTGCCATTACAATTCTCAGTAGTACCCGCTGAGTACTGACTGAGCTGTTGTTCCACGCCGACACCATGATGGACTGCACGCATCCTCTGTGAGTGTACTTAAGACCTGCTGGACGCCCAGATTCTTCCACCATATACTGCAGCACGGCAGGTGAGCTGAACGTCTCATCTACCGTCTGCTCGTCATCTGCCAGCTTCTGAAGAGCTACCAGCACACAGAGGCGAGTCTGCATACAGCCCTGCTTCAGCAGGATTAGCATTGGAAGGAATGTCTGAACGGTGTGCGGCTGAAACCGGACTGAATGAGAGAACAGGCCCCTAGTCATGTGACCTGCCTCTACCAATAGACGGCACTTAGTGGTCCTCAGGGGAGGATACGGTAGACACGCGGCGTAACCAATAAGTTCACATATGACCTCCGGGTAACCTTGACTCACTACAGCAGAAGACGCCTCTTCTGACAGCGATCCTAAACCGTGGAGTAATACGGCAGCCATACGAGGCACAGAAGTGCTCCACTTGTGTTTAAGGAGAGGACGCACCCACTTGTGACGTAAGAAGGGCATGACTGTAGTAGCGAGGAGGGGGGCCCTGAGTAACCTCCAGTGTCGTGTTTGACAGATGACGATGAGCGCCATTAAGGCAGACGTCTTCACAGAGTCATTGGCAGATACCAGCATAATCTCCAGGATGGGCACTATGTATGTCATACGTCCTCTACAGATGTCTCTGGCATATTTAGGACCCGCCATCATGAACGAGCCTATTCCACCACCTATATCGTACTCCTGTTTGAGGAAGGCCAGCATTACTGTAGTGTACATGAGGTATTCATCAACAGGTGACATCTCACCTTTAGCTTCCCCGTCCTCCTCAATCACCTCCTCTTCAGGCTGTTTATCAGCCAGATCAGTGTCCCAGATGTCTTGACCAACCACTGTCTCAAAAGCACTCTTAGCATACGCCACCTCGTCTTCACGCAGTATGCTACCTGACGTGAACGTTGTGTTGTTATTCACATCACCGTAGTAATGACACTCTTCATTATTTCCGAATAAGAAACGTGTTGCAGCCACTTTCTCAGATTTGTTCCACGTGGCAGGTTCGCGGTCTTCGTCTGTGATATTATTATGCTCCTCTTCGCAATGCTCTTGGCCGCATTCATTGATGGCATCGTCGAACACAGTGCCCTCCACCTGTAGTGCACGGTGCCCTAAGCAACATGTGCCGCCCCATTTCCAGTTGATGACTTTGCCTGCATCATAATCTGCGTATTCCTCTTCATACTCGTCATCTACCAGCAGGTTATAATTAACAAACACGTTGTCCTCCATAGTCGTCATATTGTCCAGCTCGTAGTCCTCAGTGCAGTCATAATATTTAGATCTGAGAACTCTATCGGCATAGCTCTCCAGCATCATGGTGAAGTTGTCGGCCCACGACGACATCACATCCTGTATGTCACACATCTTGGCAGCTTCACGTCTCCTCCTCAGGTGTCTCTAAAAACACAAGCTAAAAAATATAACCCTTTAACTGCCAAATTATTCAATTGTAATTTTCACTCACTTGAAGGTGTGTCTCGCTGACGCGATCCACAACTTCAAGTGAGTGAAAATTATTCTGATTTGACAAAATGGAAGTCAACTTTTGTTCAAATCTTGCTGACTTAATGTCACATTTTCTTTTTAACACATGGCTCCAACACTTTTTCAAATACAAAATTCCAAGACTTTTCAGGGACCTTTCAAGGACTTCTCGATATTTTTCAAGGACTTCTTTGGGAAAAACGGCAACATTGGAGTTTTTATAAAATTTTTATCAAATTTCACACCACGTGTATCAGTGAAAAAAATGTAGGCCTATATTGTTTATCGATATTTGTCTTTTGACTATAGACACACTACATCCTCAAACTGAATCATTATTTAAGTGTAGCTTTTTCTTTCATTTAATGACTAACTGTTGTTAACTCATTTCACCAGTGTCTCTACTAACTTCAGACGTATTGTGACACTCACTGATAGGTCAGTGTATAGCTGTCGCCGCTGAGCGACGTTTTTCAAGTTCAGCAGCAAAACATCACAGGTTGAACAAAATCAAGGACTTTTCCCAGTTTATTTATGTTTTTTTGTTACCATGTTTGAAATGTGGTACTTAATGTGGTAATAACAAAATAAAAACCTGACAATATTCGGGACTGGCGGTCACAGAGGGATAAAATATGATTTGGGAGCTGAAAGTGGGAACCTCCGAGGGAAGTCAAGAAAAATTGTGTTTCTTTAAAAACTGTATACCAGAGCCAGAGCAAGTAAAAATCAACAAGGGACAATAAATCGCCAGAGAGTCCAGCACTGGAGACAAATGAAACATACCAGGTGTGCTGCTTATTTAATTTTCACTCTGCTTGCCTTAGGGGTCTTGTCAAGTTAAAAAAATCCAAAAATTCGAGAAAAAATCGCCACCCACCCACCTGCCTATCAATTTTTTTTTTTGGAAATAATTGGAAACATGAAAACAACACGAAAAACACAAAATTTCCAAAAAAATTAAAATCCGAGTTGGGGCTTTACCCACCCACCCACTTCCGAGTTTTTCTCAGATTTTTTTAAACTTGACAAAACCCCTTACACCTTTTATCCAAACCAAAGATATACATTGTAGTTACATCAATTTTTGTTTTTGTGATACAGTGTACCAATAAAACTAATGGTCAGCAATAATCTGAAGTTACTGTCCCTTTGAGCTACTGTACTACCTTAATCAGTGTCCTTCCCTGAAAGCTGTGCAAGAAACTGTGAGCTCTGATGTGATCTAGGCATTTCGCGTAACTAATATGCCAGGCCCAACACCTCCAAAGTGACCCTTAAGTATTATATCGAATTCTTTCTGCTCTGTAACGTTAAACATTCCCACATTAAGGGTCCTCTGTACCTAGGTGGTCTGTATGTGTTAACTATTCCTACATTTAGGTGATCTGTGAATGTTAACTATTCCTACCTTTATGGTCGTCTGTAGCTAGGTGGTCTGTGAGTGTTAACTATTCCTACCTTTAGGGTCGTCTGTAGCTAGGTGGTCTGTATGTGTTAACTATTCCTACCTTTAGGGTCGTCTGTAGCTAGGTGGTCTGTGAGTGTTAACTATTCCTACCTTTAGGGTCGTCTGTAGCTAGGTGGTCTGTGAGTGTTAACTATTCCTACCTTTAGGGTCGTCTGTAGCTAGGTGGTCTGTGAGTGTTAACTATTCCTACCTTTAGGGTCGTCTGTAGCTAGGTGGTCTGTGAGTGTTAACTATTCCTACCTTTAGGGTCGTCTGTAGCTAGGTGGTCTGTGAGTGTTAACTATTCCTACCTTTAGGGTCGTCTGTAGCTAGGTGGTCTGTATGTGTTAACTATTCCTACCTTTAGGGTCGTCTGTAGCTAGGTGGTCTGTGAGTGTTAACTATTCCTACCTTTAGGGTCGTCTGTAGCTAGGTGGTCTGTGAGTGTTAACTATTCCTACCTTTAGGGTCGTCTGTAGCTGGGTGGTCTGTGAGTGTTAACTATTCCTACCTTTAGGGTCGTCTGTAGCTAGGTGGTCTGTATGTGTTAACTATTCCTACCTTTAGGGTCTCCTGTAGCTAGGTGGTCTGTGAGTGTTAACTATTCCCACCTTTAGGGTCGTCTGTAGCTAGGTGGTCTGTGGGTGTTAACTATTCCTACCTTTAGGGTAGTCTGTAGCTAGGTGGTCTGTATGTGTTAACTATTCCTACCTCTAGGGTCGTCTGTAGCTAGGTGGTCTGTGAGTGTTAACTATTCCCACCTTTAGGTCCGTCTGTAGCTAGGTGGTCTGTGGGTGTTAACTATTCCTACCTTTAGGGTCGTCTGTAGCTAGGTGGTCTGTATGTGTTAACTATTCCTACCTTTAGGGTCGTCTGTAGCTAGGTGGTCTGTATGTGTTAACTATTCCTACCTTTAGGGTCTCCTGTAGCTAGGTGGTCTGTGGGTGTTAACTATTCCTACCTTTAAGGTGGTCTGTAGCTAGGTGATCTGTGAGTGTTAACTATTCCTACCTTTAGGGTCGTCTGTAGCTAGGTGGTCTGTGAGTGTTAACTAGTCCCACCTTTGAGGTCGTCTGTAGCTAGGTGGTCTGTGAGTGGTAACTATTCCTACCTTTAGGGTCGTCTGTAGCTAGGTGGTCTGTGAGTGTTAACTAGTCCCACCTTTGAGGTTGTCTGTAGCTAGGTGGTCTGTGAGTGTTAACTATTCCTACCTTTAAGGTCCTCTAGGTGATCTGTGAGTGTTAACTATTCCTACCTTTAGGGTCTCCTGTAGCTAGGTGGTCTGTGAGTGTTAACTATTCCTACCTTTAGGGTCGTCTGTAGCTAGGTGGTCTGTGAGTGTTAACTATTTTTACCTTCAGGGTCGTCTGTAGCTAGGTGATCTATGAGTGTTAACTATTCCTACCTTTAAGGTCCTCTAGGTGATCTGTGAGTGTTAACTATTCCTACCTTTAGGGTCTCCTGTAGCTAGGTGGTCTGTGAGTGTTAACTATTCCTACCTTTAAGGTCCTCTAGGTGATCTGTGAGTGTTAACTATTCCTACCTTTAGGGTCGTCTGTAGCTAGGTGATCTGTGAGTGTTAACTATTCCTACCTTTAGGGTCTCCTGTAGCTAGGTGGTCTGTGAGTGTTAACTATTCCTACCTTTAGGGTCGTCTGTAGCTAGGTGGTCTGTGAGTGTTAACTATTCCTACCTTTAAGGTCCTCTAGGTGATCTGTGAGTGTTAATTATTCCTACCTTTAGGGTCGTCTGTAGCTAGGTGATCTGTGAGTGTTAACTATTCCTACCTTTAGGGTCGTCTGTAGCTAGGTGATCTGTGAGCGTTAACTATTCCTACCTTTAGGGTCGTCTGTAGCTAGGTGGTCTGTGAATGTTAACTATTCCTACCTTTAGGGTCGTCTGTAGCTAGGTGATCTGTGAGTGTTAACTATTCCTACCTTTAGGGTCTCCTGTAGCTAGGTGGTCTGTGAGTGTTAACTATTCCCACCTTTAGGGGCTCCTGTAGCTAGGTGGTCTGTGAGTGTTAACTATTCCTACCTTTAGGGTCTCCTGTAGCTAGGTGGTCTGTGAGTGTTAACTATTCCTACCTTTAGGGTCGTCTGTAGCTAGGTGGTCTGTGAATGTTAACTATTCCTACCTTGAGGGTCGTCTGTAGCTAGGTGATCTGTGAGTGTTAACTATTCCTACCTTTAGGGTCGTCTGTAGCTAGGTGATCTGTGAGTGTTAACTATTCCTACCTTTAGGGTCGTCTGTAGCTAGGTGATCTGTGAGTGTTAACTATTCCTACCTTTAGGGTCGTCTGTAGCTAGGTGATCTGTGAGTGTTAACTATTCCTACCTTTAAGGTCCTCTAGGTGATCTGTGAGTGTTAACTATTCCCACCTTTAGGGTCTCCTGTAGCTAGGTGGTCTGTGAGTGTTAACTATTCCTACCTTTAGGGTCTCCTGTAGCTAGGTGATCTGTGAGTGTTAACTATTCCTACCTTTAGGGTCGTCTGTAGCTAGGTGATCTGTGAGTGTTAACTATTCCTACCTTTAGGGTCGTCTGTAGCTAGGTGATCTGTGAGTGTTAACTATTCCTACCTTTAGGGTCTCCTGTAGCTAGGTGGTCTGTGAGTGTTAACTATTCCTACCTTTAGGGTCGTCTGTAGCTAGGTGGTATGTGAGTGTTAACTATTCCTACCTTTAGGGTCGTCTGTAGCTAGGTGGTCTGTGAGTGTTAACTATTCCCACCTTTAGGGTCGTCTGTAGCTAGGTGGTCTGTATGTGTTAACTATTCCTACCTTTAGGGTCGTCTGTAGCTAGGTGGTATGTGAGTGTTAACTATTCCCACCTTTAGGGTCGTCTGTAGCTAGGTGGTCTGTGAGTGTTAACTATTCCTACCTTTAGGGTCTCCTGTAGCTAGGTGATCTGTGAGTGTTAACTATTCCCACCTTTAGGGTCGTCTGTAGCTAGGTGGTCTGTATGTGTTAACTATTCCTACCTTTAGGGTCGTCTGTAGCTAGGTGGTCTGTATGTGTTAACTATTCCTACCTTTAGGGTCGTCTGTAGCTAAGTGATCTCTGAGTGTTAACTATCCCCACCTTTAGTGACCTCTGTGGTGACCTCTGTAGCTAGGTGGTCTGTGAGTGGTAACTATCCCCACCTTTAGTGACCTCTGTGGTGACCTCTGTAGCTAGGTGGTCTGTGAGTGTTAACTATTCTTACTTTAGGGTCATCTGTAGCTAGGTGGTCTGTGAGTGTTAACTATTCCCACCTTTAGTGACCTCTGTGGTGACCTCTGTAGCTAGGTGGTCTGTGATGAGAACAGCATATTTCAGTGAGAGCTTCAGGTGAATCACAGGTCCAACAGCACTCAACCAGCTCACAATGGTAGTCCTGAAACATAGTTTTCAACACTTAATTCTACTGTGTAGAGTGATGTTAGGTTCAGGTTTCAGCCAGGCGGGGTGGGGAGCCTTGAACCGTTCGGGTCTCCACCCCTCACTCAGTAGAGGGATGTCCACCTTGTTGACAAGGATGAAAGTACTTTCAAAATTTGGTTGTAATTTCAGTTAAAACAACAGATTCTAATTCTAAGCGCTAGAAAATATGAAAAAAATAATTCTGGTGGAGGACACCCCACTCAATCATTCCTGGCAGAAACACATTCTGCTGATCATTCAAACAGCCATCTTTAGACTAATAAACATATAATTTCACAAATAAATCTCAGTCAGCTGTTATTAAAATTACAAGCGATTACATTTTTGTATGTGATAGAAACAGTATCTCGCTAATCTATAACTTGATCTCTCTCCTGCTCTTACTGATTTTCACCATTTCAAGATGGAATTGCTAATGCTATTTCCAGCTTCAAATGATGAAGAAATACGCTCATTTATGAAAAATAAACATTTACAAAGTTGAATGATCCTGGGAACGAGGATCTATCATAAATTACTTCATTAGTTGAGTGACATTTCATTTGAAACGTTTCCCGCAGCATCAGGGTAAGTGACATTTTATCTTGTTTTAAACTTCAACTAGCGAAATTCAACCAGCCCCTTACAATCAATTACCTTACATTTCTAAGGAAAATCCACCAAGGTTCCTGCAGGTCTACTTTTCAAAAAAATTATGACTTTTAATGACTTTTTCACTTGGAATGTTGACTTTTAACTGATCAAAAAAAAAAAAAAAATAATTATGTATACCTTTTTGTCGTATTTCAAATGCAAAATAATAGGTAGTCCTGGAAACATACTGCCTGCACCTTCCGACAATTCATATAATTCTATGGCGACATTGACTTCAACACTAGCAGAAAACCGGTAGTTTTTGTTGGCTGGCTGATGAACGTACATCGAGTCCATATAATAGCTGATTTTTTTATTTTTAATCACTTGTAATGACCAGCAATCAAATTTGATGACTTTTTAATGATTGAGTCCTATTTTTCAATTTACTGAATTTTAATGACCCGCGGGAACCTTGGCCACTAGCCCTGACATTATTCCACTACTGACTAGCCTTGGGCTACTGAGTTAGTGCAAATTTGCATCCCTGCATAATTATACAGGCATAACTACACAAAAATCTGTCTGCGTGTAAACTTACACTTTCGTGAGTTTTGCTGGCAAAGTGCTCATTAAATCCACTGTGTGGCACGGATGAAGCTGATAGAATGGACGTCTGAAAATGGGATGCTCCTGAATAACAATCTCACATTGTCAGGACTTGTAAACAGAAAAGAAGGCTGTACACAATAATGTAAGTTCACCCGAGTAAAAGGGAATACATGTCAATGTGAATAAATATGTATTATAACAAGACTACATAAGTCCAGGAGCTCCCGCTCCGAATTAGAATTTGATTTAAGCAATTTTGTATAGGGTTATTAATGTAGTCCTAGTCTAGGTCAAAAATCAAGACGCAAGACAACTAGGTCTGAGAAGCCCAGTCTAAGAGTAAGATAAGAACTAGACAGTCTGTCAGAGATTGCAAACCTCCATTGAAATTAATGATCCTAATCAGTATCCCAGTGATGGTCTACCTATCTGGCATGGTTTACCTGATATCAGGCCAATCGAGTTAACTAATAGCTGATTTACGGTCATTTTGAATTCGATATAAATTAGTTAAAAACTTAGGGTGCATCCTCCCCCGAAACCTCAAATTTTGTTTTATAGTAATGGACTAACATCTAACACAGTTTGCAAAATATTGGGCATGTGAAAGTAAATAATGGCCGACAGGGGGCCATTTTGAATTTGAACAAGTCAGAATTTTTCAAGATGCATCCTCAGCTGAAATCTCACATTTCATTCTATAGTAATCATCTAGCTATCTAGCACGGTTTACCAAATATCGGCCATGTGAAAGTGAATAATGGCCTAAAGGCGGCCATTTTGAATTTGATCAAGTCAAAATTTTCCAAGATGCATCCTCAGTTGAAATCTCACATTTCATTCTATAGTAATGTTCTAGCCATCTAGCACGGTTTACCAAATATCGCCCATGTGAAAGTGAATAATGGCCGATAGGAGGCCATTTTGAATTTGATCAAGTCAAAATTTTTCAAGATGCATCCTCTCCTGAAATCTCACATTTTGTTTTATAGTAATGGTCTAGCCATCTAGTACGGTTACTAAAAACCGGCTATGTGAAAGTGAATAATGGCCGATAGGCGGCCATTTTGAATTTGATCGAGTCAATTTTTTTCAAGATGCATCCTCTCTTGTAATCTCACATTTTGTTTTATAGTAATGGTCCAGCTATCTAGCACGGTTTACCAAATATCAGCAATGTGCAAGTAAATAGTGGCCGATAGGCGGCCATTTTGAATTCGATTGAGTCGAAAGTTTTTAAAAGGCATCATCTCTCGAAACGTCACATTTTGTTTTATAGTAATGGTCTAGCTATCTAGCACGTTTTACCTGATATCAGGCCTATCAAGGTAAATAATGCTGATTGTCGGCCATTTTGAATTCGTAAGTTAAAAATTTTCAGGGTGCATCCTCCCCCGAAAACTCACACTTTGTTTTATAGTAATCAGGTAATGGTCTAGCCATCTAGCACGGTTTACCAAATATCAGCCATGTGAAAATGAATAATGGCCGAAAAGGCGGCCATTTTAAATTTGATCAAGTCAATTTTTTTCAAGATGCATCCTCATCTGAAATCTCACATTTCGTTTTACAGTAATGGTCTAGCCATCTAGCACGGTTGACCAAATAACGGCCATGTGAAAGTGAATAATGGCCGATAAGCGGCCATTTTGAATTTTATCGAGTCAAATTTTTCCAAGATGCATCCTCTCCTGAAATCACACATTTTGTTTTATAGTAATGGTCTAGCCATCTAGCACGGTTTACCAAATAACGGCCATGTGAAAGTGAATAATGGCTGATTGGCGGCCATTTTGAACTTTGACAAAATGATTTTTTTCAAAATACATCCTCTCCTGAAGCCTTACAATTTGTTTTATAGTAATGGTGTAGATATCTTGAGCGGTTTTCATGATATTCCACAATATCAGGCCTGTCGAGGTGAATAATGGCCGATAGGCGGCCATTTTGAATTTTATCAACTTCAATTTTTTCAGGATGCATCCTCTTTTGAAACCTTACAATTTATTTGATATTAATGGTGTAGCTATCTTGAGTAGTTTTCATGATATTCCGCAATATCAGGCCTGTCGAGGTGAATAATGGCCGATAGGCGGCCATTTTTAATTTTATCGACTTGAAATTTTTCAAGATGCATCCTCTCCTGAAACCTCACAATTTGTTTTATAGTAATGGTGTAGCTATCTTGAGCGGTTTTCAGTCGGATTTACCGATGTTATAAATTAGGTCAAAGTGCTGGGTCAACTTCAAGGTCAAGGTCCAAAAACCTGAAAAGGCACAACTAGGGACCTTAGAGAACATGTATGTGCAATATGACTGTCATCGGCCCAGTACTTTTCGAGATCTGCTCCGGAAACGAAGTGCGCGTCAAAACGTCTAAATAGGTCATAGTTCTGAACCAGAAGTAGGTCAAAGTTCAAATACCCCAAAAGGCACAACTAGACCCCCTAGGGGTGCTGTGTGTAAAATTTGAAGACAATCGGACAAGTACTTTCAGAGATATGCTCCGGAAACGAATTGTTCACGGACGGCCCAACGGCCCAACGCCGTCACATCATCATTTTCTCCTCTGCAACCTTGCGTATTGAATTCAGATTAAAAATATTTCAACCCGTCCATTAGCCACCTGGAAGTAACCCACATACCAAAAATTGTTATCCTAGCTTATTTTCTCACAAAGTTATAGGCAAAAGAAGAGGCCAAAAAAAACGGAGGTAGAATCCATAGCTCCCTTCGCTCACCTACGGTGACGGCGGGAGCTAATAAACGAGTACTTTTTTTAATGCTCATCTAGTGTACATGATCGTGGGTTTTATTTTCAAATCAGGGGGGCTGGGCATTTATTGGAATAAGGGCGTTAATTAGAATAAATATGGTATACAGCAGCCAATAAAATTAATGTCTGACCGTCTGAGCGTACCTAGATTAAATTTGTAATATCTGAATAAAATTGCCGGTCACCTGCCCAACCTGTCAGATAACATTTATGGATCTTAATCATTGGAAAAATGTCAGCAACGACAAGAAAAGTGTGATTCTTAATGCTTAAACATTCATGTCTGGGAAAAAAATTTAATGTCCGGTAAACTTTCAACTTTACCAGACCAGGGTTTCCGCCAGGAATGTTTGAGAGGGTGGGTCTAAAAGGAGGGGGGATGTCTGGAGGTACTCCCTTAGGAGAAAAAAAAAATCGAGTTTTCAATTTAAATGCCTATTTTAACTGAAATGACAGCAAAATATGGAATATATCTTTATTTTCTCTGCCAACAAGAGGGGGATATACCCCCCTGTGGTACTGAGTGGGGGGGGTCCGCACCTCCCCCCCCCCCCCGGCGGAAATCCTGCGGACCCATCAGTCCTGTAAATGCCTAATATCATTAGCTGATACAGTGTTAACCCTTTGCCTGCTGATCACGACTATACATGTTGTCAATTTTAATACGTAATATTAGCTGATTAAATCAGTTATTGGGAATGAAATGTGAGCTAAAACATCAAAAATTGCAAATATTTAGAGTCAAATTAAACAGATATCTGTAATTTTCAGCCACATGAAATTGTGGGTCGTGGCAGCGAGACACAACTTCATGTGGGTAAAAATTCAAATTATTTAATTTGTCAGGATATGGGTCAACCCTTTGCCTGCTAGACCCATATATCTAGTCTCAAAGTCACTGAAAATGATCAAAATGTTTTGCTCAGTTCATTAACTCTTTAAGTGCTTCATTACTACTTAACATTTTCCTTTCATTTAAAGTTGGCATTGCTCACGCAATTGCCAACTTCAAATGAAAGGAAAATACCTCCTCACTTAAAAATTAAACCTGCTGAATTTCACAATGGGGCTTTACTCAAGATTTATACATGCATATTTGTTCAATTTCTGTCAAATTTTAGTTGTGAAAAAACAGTATGAATGCGCTTAAAAGCGTCGCCCGCACCCAAAGGGTTGAATAATTCAATTTTGTGAATATTTTTTTTCGTAAATAGTAATATTTTTTCATTGAATCTGGAAATTGTGTGAAAAACAGAAAGAAACAATGCAGCACGGCAAGGGTTTAGCAGCGTGTCCAGCATGTATTAAACCACAGAAGGCCACGAGGACCCACCTCAAAACTGTGCACTGTACAATTCAGACTATATACACAAATTCAAAAGAACCGCCATAGCATGATTTTCCCTGATTTCTCAGTCAATTCTGAACAGATTTCCTTGAAATTTTGCAAAGGCTATTTTCTAGTCAAATTCTAACAGCAATAAAAAAATGATATTGAATGATATTGAATATTTCCAAAGTGAAGATCATTTGACATGTATTCAAATTCTCGAATTAGTCTAATGGGCTTATAGGGGACGTCATAATTTGAATTTACTACATGTCAAATGATGCAACTTTTAAAATACACCATATAATTTTACAAAATTTTCAGGATCTAACGTTAGCATCGTTTTAGTTCATGAAAATCTGTTGTGAATTGACTGCGAAATCAACGAAAATCATGTGATACAGGGCTAATCTGAATTTAGGTATTATTTATATGTACCTGTTGGGTGATGAATGTCCACCGGTTTACACTGAGGCGCTCCACATACTCAGTTGGCACACTGCTCCAAATATCCCCCAGTGACACCAAACGACCATCTGAAAAAGTAACAAAACAATAAATTGACAGTACATTTTGACTTCAGGGCCAATAAAAATGTCCCGATTTTATGAGATATTTATGTTTAGTATCCTAAATATAAGCTTGGAACATTGATAGTCAACATAATCTGCCAGCAAAAACTTGAATTTAACAGTAGATAGGAGGGTTACTACATCTGAAAATAAGGTAGCCCTCATATTCGTTAGGTAGAGTGGATTCTCATTAACAAATTTGATTAAAGCGACACACTCAGGCTAAAATCATAAAAAAATCTGTGATTTTATTTTGGCTTCTTAATATGACGTAAACATGTCCATAGACTAGAACTGCGAAATTTTTTAATTTTTGTGCTGAACATTTACCAGTTAGGCTAGATATAAAGACTAAATTCCCGTATTTCTTGTTTTAGACATGCATGTCCGAAATAAGAAATCAGGAATTTTACATCAAATGGTCATATTAAAAAGATAAGGCTCAACCTTAAAGCGCTGAATTATTTTCGTTTCAAACATGGAAACAGAAGGGTTTTTTTGAAATCATCAAAAATGACTTAGTTAGCTCTTTCTGCTTCATTTGAATACCTATGTTATGGGTCTACAGCCATTAGAAATATGTTTACTCTTGCAGTGCAGGGATCGACTTTATATGTCAGAATCTGACTTCTACAGACGACGACTAAATCTATCCCCGCGCTGTAACGGTTAAAGAATTATTTATAATATAAATACTGTAGATCTGGTAATATTCTCGAGGTTTCAATTTTCACGAATTTCGCGAGGAGGACAAATTCGCGAATTCAAGAATCTCGCGAAAATTATTCTTATTATAGCGCTACTGAATCAAAATGAAAAATCACAAATTTTAAATTTCGAGAAAAGTTCTAAAATAAAAAATTAGCGAAAATTACCAGATCTACAGTATGTGATAAATTTATGGAAGGGTAAAAATATTGAGAACTATTTAGTGAGATTAACACCAGAATCACCTGTGAAGTGGAAGTTAAAGTAGAGAACAGGAGCGGTGTAGCTGTGACTGTACACAATAGAATAGTGTGCTGATACCGTGGTCGATGTGGATGTGGTCGTTGCAGATGGGGTGGATGCGGTTGTTGCAGATGCAGTCGTTGTGGCTGGTGCGGAGGTCACAGAGAGATCCAATCCCTCTTCATCATCTAGAATCTCCTCCTGCCGACATAAATGATGTAGAAATTAGAAAAGATAAAGTAAAATTAAAACATCTTCTGTGGAACACAAATTACCCCTCAAACTGCTGATTTATATAAATGTTCACCCACTTGAAGTTGTGTCTCGCTCAGAGCTCCAGATAATTTATATAAATGTTCACCCACTTGAAGTTGTGTCTCGCTCAGAGCTCCAGATAATTTCATTGAAATGGGTAATGAGGAGTAAAATATGGAAAAAAAATAAACGAAGAGTATTTTCCACATAACATGAAAAATGTATCTGATTATTTTATACTCAGGTCACATATTTCTGTTCACGTTAATATTCACATCATTCAGCAGCCATTGACATTGAAATTATTTTATACTAGCAGGGGAAAAAATTCGTCATTTTTATCCACTCGCCAGCCGGGCTAGTGAAACTAAAAATCCACTAGCCCTTATGTCTTTTTAATCGCCCTTACTAGTTTAATGTTTTTATGAAAAAAATTGCCCGACTATGTGTGATATGGCTGAATCACTGGTTAATGAGTTTTCCCCCTTCTGACCCATCTTCCTTAGGCTTTCTTAGCTTTAATTAGCAAATCTGCAGCTATTTAAGCTCTAGTGAGGTCAGAGTCCAGCCACCCCACCTGAAAATGTTTCTGTCAGCCTTTTGTTTATCTTCATATAAAGTTACGTTATTGAACCAGCATTTATTCTCTAGTTTTCTTTATTTTCTTAGCTGGTGGCGACCACACCTTCCATAATTCATTTATATTTAATTGGCTATTCATAGTTATTACATGTACAGACAATTAATTTAATCCGACATTGGCTCACTAGTGTTCATTCCAACTTGGAAAAAAAGGGGCCATGTTGCACACTTCGGTGAAAAAAAGGGGCCATCTCAAAAAACGTAAACCGATCTGCAAATATAATAAAGTCAAGTCATTTTAAACATAAAAATGATGTCAAATAAGCGTACTTGGAAAAAATATATATCTTCTTTCATATCGGGTAGGGGCTATTCAAGGTAACTGAACTTGATATGTAGTCCTTTCAACAAAGAAGTAGGGAAGTCTATGGAGCTCTAGCCTCTATGGCATCATGACACAGCAAGGCATAAAATAACCGGGATAAAAAGGTTATCTCATGTGTATTTTAGGCCTTTTCTGGGGGTGTAATTAAGTTTGTGCTAGGCCTATTGGCATGATTAGACCTTCTGAAGTCTCAAAACCCCTGTGCCAAGTTATTCACATCGTTTCTGCGCCGACATAAGGGCCTACATGCGCCAGCGGCAGCCCTATGTGTGACTGAAAGTGGAGTATTAGCCACAGCTTGTATTCACACAAAATTGCAAGACGTTTTTTCAGACGTTTTTATGTAAGATTAATGCTTGATTTATCAGGCTAATAATGCATGAGTCTTTTAGAATCAGCAACAATTCAAGAACGCATCTATTCACCCGCAGCTTGTTGGGCAATGAAATGTTGTCAGCATGCTTGTATGTAAGCAAACTAGATAAATGATCTTCTTGATCAGCGTCATTTTGAACTGTGATTTATCGGGTGAAACGAATGTTGAGAACCACAACGCAATAATTGACGCTGTGGGTTGTCATGGATGCCGCAGATCGGGTCACATGCGATACAGGCGCCCACGCACCGCTGATTGACCAGGCCGTATGCCTACTGGTCAGTAGTTTGTTTAACAACTTGGTAAACTTGATTTTTATGTCCACGTGTGTCAGCATCAAACTTGATTCAGTTGCTCACTTTTTAATGTACCAAATATTGAATTATGTGCGCTTCTGTGCTCCTCAAACGTAAAGGTCTCTGATGCACACAACCACGTGTGAGCCGAAACAACTCTCTGTAGCGCGCCGCAACGACGACGCCTGTACATGCTGTTCGGCGCTCTGCATCTATGCGTAAATAGCCACACATGATCTGCGGATCGCACAGGGAATCAGTCGCCAACAGGGCTAGTGACATGCTGATTTACAATCGCCCTTACATAATTCTTGCCGCCACGGGCGACCGGGCGTATGTGAATTTGCATCCCTGACTAGACAACAGGGCAGGTAAACTGTGATTTTTTTCTGCCCTGGTGACTTTTAACTGGACCTGGAAGTGGTACCGTACGTAGGGCTCAAACTATGAAAACTTTACTCGACCACCCGGGCGGTTGATGTGGACAGTTTATCCGACCTGGGCTTTTTTAACCTGCCTCGGGCGGCCGGTCGTACGTTAATGTCAATAGCTGCATTCAGTCAATAAAATAGGCTAATGTCACGCTCATTTCTTAGATTTGATGCATTTCTTAATAGTCTTATTGGGTACAATTACTCGTAAGATTTTCTATCAATGCGTATTTCCTGTTTTAACATGAGTATTCACAACTTCAAGTGGGTGAAAATAACTCAATTTTTTAAATTTGAGACAAAACATTTGTAATTCTTGATTTTTAAACACATATTTCCTTCCCAATATCAGTGATTTGATCGAGTAATAAAACAAATTTTTAAATCTAATTTAAAGTAACTACTGTAGGTGACGATAGATGAGACGATAGCAATAACTGTTAATCTAATTTAATCTTTACCCAGTTTTATCCTTATTTGTTTAATTTGACAACAAACATTTTGATGTCATGCTAAAAGGTTAAAATCGAGACCTCCAGTAGCCAGGCTTCTTTATCAACATTTGTGTGAGCGCTGTGAGGTGAAACGCTGTGAGGTGACACGGCTGAAGGCAGCAAAATATGGGTCTTCTTAGTCAGCACTACGTCTTCCTATAAAATGCATAAACAACAAAAATTATTTTTCGTGATGATTGCAGGAGGGGTGGGGGTGGTTTAATCACATCACATAAACTAAACCACACCGTTTTAATTTTCATCTTGTGGTGCTAAAATGTTAGTTATTATTTTTCTATTGTTTGATTTTGCAGCTGGGATTGTTAATTCCCCTGTGTTTTAGCCCCTTGTGCTGCTGGAATGGAATGGAATGAATCGGGCTTTAGGCCACCTTTGTGCACGTATAGGCTAAACTGGGCCAGGAGAACCTCCTGAGGATGGTGAGATGATTGAGATGACACTGTCCTCCAGACACAGAATTCAAAATTCGAACCCTGGCGGTCTGAGGCCGAGCACGCTACCTCTCGGTCACGGAGGCTCCCCACAATACTAAATTTCACACGTGGATGGGGAAGAAACATTTTTTGTTTCTTACAAATCGCCGAGACCGGGAACCGAACCCCGGACTCTGGCGTGAAAGGCAGCGGTGCTAACCACTACCCTAGGGCCCCCGCCCTGCTGCTGGAACAGTATATATACCGTTTCAAGCATCTTTTAGATCAATAGAAAAAATATCACTAAATTTTATAAAATAGTTTTTGTAGATGCTTCAATATTGAATAATTCAATATTGCAGATGTCTATTTTTCTTATTAAAATATAATTTGTTCATAAATATACATTTTAATATTTTTTCTTCATTTGCAGCTGGAAATTGTGTTAGTAATTCCAGCTTCAAATGAATGAAAAGTAGAAACAAACAATTCAGCAGCAGAAGGGTGAAATATACTAAAAATATACTCCAACATTTAAAAAAAAAATTATATCGCATCTCATTTACTTTAAAATAACTTGAAAGTCCGCCTAAGTTTAGAATATGAGATGGAGGTAGTATCTAAAGTATAAAAAAGTCGTAAAAGACTGATCTCAGTAGATACATTTTACTTGCTGCCTCTGAGAATACTTTTTTGCTGAGCTTGCTATTCAAGTAACAAGTAATACACATCATCATATTAAAATAATACACGGACAATATTCAAGTGATACACAGCCTGAAAATTGTATCTATGTCAAAACTGTGGACAAGATGATGCTCCCAAGAAACACGTGCTCAGGGGTGACAATTAGGCTGAAGTACACGTACACAATCATACCAGTTAGTACAGACCTGGGAACAGGGCCGTAACCAAGGGATACCGATTACTCCTGTGTGTGGAGGGGGGGGGGGGGTGGTGTTGTCTAGGGGGGTGTGGGGAAATGCCCCACCTCCACAAAAATTTTAAAATTTGACATTTCAAATGGTGCATTCTGGCAATATTGGTCTGGTGAATAGCAGACCAACCGGACCGATGGCTACGGCCATGGGGAAGGCTTCTTCACCACTTTTTCTAAATATCTAAATATGTAAATATGTTGTGAATGATAAAAAATTGTTAGCGATAATAATTATAATATTCTCCATGACATCAAAGTAAAAAGAAAATGGTTTATATAACAATAACACTGATAAAATACAAATGAATAATATATATATCACAGACGACTCTCATAAGACTCCGGGATGAGTCCCTGACATGGTTGACACAAAGGCTCATATTTGAAACTCAGTAGGCCTACCGGTATATATATATATATATATATATATATATATAAAAAAATTCATATATATTTTTTTTCAGAGTGGCTTTATTAACCTTCTTAACAGCAAGCATTTGTCATTCACTTCGATATGCAACTCCAATCCCGGTGTGAATGGGAATTACGTTAATTTATCGGTGTAAAGTCTGATAATTTTGGGGTGTTTTTTTTTTAAAAAGATACTTATCAGGTACAGGCTTGTGTGAATTTGACTGTAAATTTCAAAAAAATAACTTTATTTTTGTGTAAAGTGGAGCACAAAGGTGCACAATTGGGCTAAACACAGCTACAAACTGTCAGAAAAAATTGACTTTTTATAATCAAATTTTTCTTACAAAAATAAATATTGCAAAAAAAATTCAGATTTGTGTTTCTAACTAATTTTCCATAAAATTTCATTTTTATTCAGCAAATAGAAAAAATTGTCAGAACGTGAGGTGTTATTGTTTGACAGGTCCATTTAACCATTTCTCAGGCATTCCAAAGATGCATGGCTTGTGTAACCGTAACGTTAAAAAAAATTCACAACAAAGTTCTGGAGAGGGTTTTTCCCTCTACACAAATATCAGGCCGTACTGGATGCATGTCTTTGGAATATCCATGCAATTTTTTGGTTTGAGTAATATACTGTGTATTCGGTAGGCGCCGCCTGTGTATAGCTGTGAGCCGACGAGCAGTGTGTGGGTGTGCTGCACTACCAGCAGCAGCAGTCAGCCAGTCAGGCAGAGAGCAGGGGGGGGGGGGGCACAGAGTGTACAGACAATACACGCGTATACACACAATACCATACAGTACATCACGAAAATTATCTTTTTTTTGTTAAAATATGCCAAACTATTTGTCATCAAGTTAGAATACGGAGTCCACTAATACGTATTTTTTTAAATGCTGCAACTATATTTATGGACATGCTCCAGCTCGTTTACAAAGTCATTTATATATCTTTTAAATACTATAACTATAGGACATGCCCCAGTTCATTTACAAAATCATGGGTCCACTATTTGAATGGATAGCGTAGAATAGACTCCCCTTGTTGGCAAAGATAAAGGAAAATATATTCTGGGCATATTTGTCATTTCAGTTAGAATTAGCACAAGATCATCTAATTATGTAGGCCCCCTACAATGTGCAATTGTTTCCTTCATCAGTTCGCAGAAGTTTCAATGAAATCAGCGAGAAACAAATTCAAGTTGGGTAAAAAATGTAATAAAGAAAAATCATGAAAAAAATCATTTCCTATTTACTTCATTTTAAAGTATTATATGGTTACCCTGGTAACAAAGCTTAAAATACCAAAGTGTAACTATTATTATCATTTATATGAGACGGACGGACGATCTACTACAATATGAGATTTTAATACCACCGCTGGTGGATGTATACAAATGTCAGGCGAATTTCTCTAAAAGGTATGGTGTGTGTAATGTGTGGGTTGACTGTATATAGACTGCGCGAGGACACCGGCCCACTGTGACTGACTGTACGCGGGCACCTTATGAGCCCCAAAGCAACGATACCCGTCAAACACAACTCTCACAGTCACATAAAAACCGGCGATAATTAGCAACGCCTGAACACACCTTACGAACTAGATGTAGATATCACAGTGAGATTGAGTGTATCACGCACACGTGGTGTAGTTATTTTGTTATTTTAGTTATTCTTGAGAGTCAGTGAGTTGCGTAGGCGCCAAAGCGTCGCTGTTATCAGCGTCAGGCGTATCCTGCGCGTCACGGCGCGTCTTCACCAGGCGGGATATACGTCATACGTCAGTGACGTCAATAACTGACAACGTACACGACTGACAACGTCTCAATCAAATATTAAAATCAAAACTTTAAAATTCACAGTAGTGCACAACGCATGGAAATAACGCATATTACGTTGGATTCTTCGAAATCGATATTTGACAATTTGCGCTTTAGGGACTGAAAGGGTCCAAAGGACATCCGCAAGCCAGCAGTAGGCACCTCCTAAAGACTGGGACCGTTGTTTTATCAATTATTTACTGAGATATTGTACGCGTGGCATGGGCGTGTGTGAAATATTACAATACTAAATCTTTCCTAATCACCTACTCATAATGTATCTATATACCGGGGAATCGACTGAGAAAATTAGAGGAATTGATATAAGCGATAATTTTCCATGGTACGCTGAACACAGGAAATGTCAAACGTTCAATCAATGCCAGTTTAATGTTGGACCAGCGTCTGCGACGCTGGCCCAACATTAAACCAGCATTGGGCCAACGTCTGGTGACTGGTGGGAAGGGCAATAAACGTAGCGTCTACTGCACGAATTATTGACGTGAAATTGAGTTTGTTCGTCAATATGCTGGGGTTTCTGTCGGTCCAATGGTACAGTCTACAACCTGCAAGTTAACTTCAACATGCGGGGACGGTGACTCAGGGGATCGAGTGTTTGCCTGCAATGACAGGCCGGAGGTTCGAATCCTGATTAACACAGCTGAAATTAAACAGAAATATTTCAGTGTTGTTCCAAATTGGAAATGCAGACAATATATAATTAAAGCAATACATATATTTATTTTGTATTTTATAAAAGCACAATTATTAGAATTATTGAATCGCGGTAGTGATAAAAATTGAAGAAATATTTGGTTGGTTCAAAGGTCAAATCATGGCAACTTTTTCTTTACTTGTGGGGGGGAGGGGGGGGGGGGTAAATTCTGTTTTACTAGACTTTACATATTCGTTTAATTTGAGACCAAACCACACGTGTAGGCCTAAATGTTGATGACGAAACACACCAAACCACACGCGTAGGCCTAAATGTTGATGACGAAACATACATTTTATTTCCAATAAACAGTGATTTAAACGGCTGATAACATAGATTTAAAACGACAATTAAGTCGCGCTTAGCGATTGAAGGGTGATACAGACCATTTAACCTAGGGTGATACAGACCCTTCAACCTAGGGTGATACAGACCCTTTAACCTAGGGTGATACAGACCCTTTAACCTAGGGTGATACAGACCCTTCACCCTAGGGTCATACAAACCCTTTAAACTAGGGTGATACAGACCCTTTAACCAGGGGTGATATAGACCCCTTAACCTAGGCATTTTAGGCATTTACCCTAGGATGATACAGACCCTTTACCCTAGGGTCATACAGACCCTTTAACCTAGGGTCATACAGAGTACAGACCCTTTAAACTAGGGTCATACAGACCCTTCAACCTAGGGTGATACAGACCCTTTAATCTAGGGTGATACAGACCCTTTAACTTAGGGACAGACCCTTTACCCTAGGGTGATACAGACCCTTTAACCTAGGGTGATAGAGACCCTTTAATCTAGGGTGATAGAGATCTTTCAACCTAGGGTGATACAGACCCTTTAACCTAGGGTGATAGAGACCCTGATACAGACTATTTAACCTAGGATGATACAGACCCTTTGATCTAGGGTGATAGAGACCCTTTAACCTAGGGTGATACAGACCCTTTGATCTAGGGTGATAGAGACCCTTTACCCTAGGGTGATACAGACCCTTTGATCTAGGGTGATAGAGACCCTTTAACCTAGGGTGATAGAGACCCTTCAACCTAGGGTGATACAGACCCTTTAACCCAGGGTGATACAGACCCTTTAATCTAGGGTGATACAGACCCTTTAACCCAGGGTGATACAGACCCTTTAACACAGGGTGAAACAGACCCTATAACCTAGGGTGATACGGACCCTTTACCCTAGGGTCATACAGACCCTTTACCCTAGGGTGATACAGACCCTTTAACCTAGGGTGATACAGACCCTTTAACCTAGGGTGATACAGACCCTTTACCCTAGGGTGATACAGACCCTTTGACCTAGGGTGATACAGACCCTTTAACCTAGGGTGATACAGACCCTTTAAACTAGGGTGATACAGACCCTTCAACCTAGGGTGATACAGACCCTTTAATCTAGGGTGATACAGACCCTTTAACCTAGGGACAGACCCTTCAACCTAGGGTGATACAGACCCTTTAATCTAGGGTGATACAGACCCTTTAACCTAGGGTCATACAGACCCTTTAATCTAGGGTGATACAGACCCTTCAACCTAGGGTGATACAGACCCTTTAACCTAGGGTCATACAGACCCTTTAACCTAGGGTCATACAGACCCTTTAACCTAGGGTCATACAGACCCTTTAACCTAGGGTCATACAGACCCTTTAACCTAGGGTAGAACAGACCCTTTAACCCTAATGGTTGTAATAAAGCCAGAGTATTAAAGCTAGTTAAATGGTAATATATAGACACCATAGTACAATGGTATGACCCTTTAAGCCTCATGTCTGCAGTAGAGCCTACAGCCACGTGCCAGTAATCAGGTGATCGTGGCGTGGACAGTTCTTCTGTTCCTATGTCTACACTGAGGTATTGATCTTGTTGTTGTGACCTACATCTGAGTTATTATGACCTAGATCTGAGGAGTTTATCACCACAAGAAAAACGAGAGGTTAGACAAATGTTGGGTAAAGGTTGGGCCAGCGTCGAAGACGATGAGCCAACATAAAAACAACATTGAGCCGACTCCTTGTGTTTGCTGGAATTAGATTGACATGCTGGTGTCAACAACCAACAAACAACACACGTTAAACCAATGCTGGCTGGATGCTGGGCCAGCGTCGTAGACGGTGAATCAACAGTTAGCCAACATTGGCTGAATGCATCATGTGTGCCGAGAAGAGAGCTATGTGGGCGATACACGAGCGGGGGGGGGGGGAAGGCGGCGGTGAGGTATTCTCTTATCACTGCATTTTTCTAGGCGACCCATACTTTTTCACCTCGCTAGTCTGGAGTAGATAACCCTATTCAGGCTAGGCTGTATAAAAACATAATCATAATCAAACTTTCCTATGATGTCAATGGAAGATACGCTAGTATACCATACCCCGGCGGAAAACATGAAGCCAATGAAAACAGACTCATGTCGGCTTAACCTTTTCAACCCTGCATTTACCATCGTCATCTTCATCCCCTACAAGCCTCGAATTGCTGTCGCAATTCTCGACTTGTAGTGGATGAAAATGATTTGAAGTCGGCGGCAAATGAATTTTTTTTTTTATTATTATTAAACAGTTCCATGAACATTTTCGTTTTTTAAGAAATTAAGTCATTTTTCAGAGATGCAAAATGATGCCTTAATGCATCGTAAGGATTTAAAGAGTTACAGAGTAGGTGGGTCGTCATGATTAACAAGTAGTCATTGTTGGCCCATCCGCATGCGCAGAATGGTCAACATTTATACAACGTCGGCCCAACGTCTTCGACGTTGGTCCAACATTGCATAAAGTCATACAAATGTTTTGTGTTTACTGGGCATGTCAATACAAGCTTGGGTCAAGCAGTTTCAACATCCCCGCAGTAATACAGTCAGTTTGTTTGCAAGCCAGCGACCAAGTAGGGGTAAGGGCCAAGAGCTTTGAATTATAAACTCATAGATGTCGCTTAAGTACATATGAACTTGCTGTCTGTGATTTGTAAACTTGCTCTTACGGGCACTATTGCCTTCTGGGGGACCCTTGTCCCGCGAATTTTGACAGTTGACCACACCTTTAATTAGCCCCCCAGGCAGTAAATAGGTGCTGAAATATATGTTTATAAACCAAGAGACCAAAGGGTTATTTCTAATTATTAATTAAAATAATCATCATGAATATCTTAGTCAACTCCTTCTGCTTCATTTGAATACCTATGATATGGTCCACGGCCATTAGAAATATTTTAATTATTTTAGTGCGGGAACTGACTTTAGACGATGTCTAAAGTCGGTCCTCGCGCAGACATATACTCGCCGTCAAATTAAAATTGATTAACCAGGATCGCATGATTTTCGGCATTTCTCCGTCAATTTTAAACCGATTTCCTTGAAATTTCGCAAAGGTCATTTTCTATTAAAATACTAACAGCGGTAAAAAATTTGCAAAATTATATGTAATATTTCAAAAGTTAGACCATTCGGCACGTAATAAAATGATAGAATTAGTTTAATGGGGTTATAGAGGGACGTCGTAATTTTAATTTACTACATGTCAAATGGTCTAACTTTTGAAATTCGCTATATAATTTTACGAAATTTTCAGGGCTGTTAGGATTTGAGTGGAAAACAGCCTTTGCAAAATTTAAAGCAGCCCCTTGGGATGACATTAATTTTCGTTTTTAATTCCGCACTGGAGTAGTGTATCCCACGGATCATGTTTTTATTTTTTTCAGAATTTTCATATTTTTATAAATATTTAAATCAACATTTCTATGAAACCAGAAGTAACCCAAACAAACTATTTGTATACCTCAAGGACGATTTAATGTTTTCACAGCATTGGGCCACATGCTGACGGCATCGGCCCAGCGTTAGGTAGACAATCAGTGCTGCAGATGTGTCTTCCCGTGTCCTGACTATGAGACACCAATTAGCGGCGACTGCTCTGATCTTACCGTCTGATACGTGGGAATATGTGATGTAAAGTGCTTAATATTGCTGACCTGTTTTGTTTACATGGCAATATACGACCTGGAAATACAACTATTTCGCTCTTTTTCGGTGCTTTAAAATTGTTTTTTGACTTTTTCGTATTTTTAGCTAAGATCAGTAGGCTATATAGCTTCATATAAAATAAATTTTCAAAATTGACAACATTGAAAATGTCTCATCCCAAGGGGGTCCCTTTGAAGAAAATCATTTAGAATTGACATCACAGAAAATCATGCGATTCTGGTTAATTTGATGGCGAGTATAGTTAATGTTGGTTCACTATCTACAACGTTGGCCCAGCGTTAAACTAACATTGGTCACTTGGCTGGCAGTGTTATCATTTCGATGAAACTGGAGAAATGAAATGAATCGGGCTTTAGGCCACTTTTGTGCACATATAGGCTAAACTGGGCCAGGAAAACCTCCTGAGGATGGTGAGATGATTGAAATGACACTGCCATCCAGACACAGGATTCGAAATTCGAGCCCTGGCGGTCTGAGGCCGAGCACCCTACCTCTCGGTCACAGAGGCTCCCCACAATACTGACTTGAAACGGGAGAGGATACAGAATCACAAACAAGCATTGGACCAACGTTACACCAACGTTTAAATGATATAACTTCAGGCAAACATGCTTATCTCGGCACATGGAATGATGACCCCAATGTTGTTTTATTACCGGGCCAGCGTCGTGTACTGTGGGCCAACGTTAAACTAACATTGGGCCAATGTCTCACATACCTTTTGATCATCTTGCGGTGGTCTCACCCAGTCAGCACGATATACACTGACCCAATGTTGGTTCAATGTTGGACTATTGTCTTCAACTATCGCTCAACATTGAGCCATCATTGGAGAGGAGGAATATAACAAGAAACACAAGACGTTGGCCCAATGCTGGTCTATGTTGGCTGGCGACGTAGAAGAAATACGTGGACTTGAGGGGTATTAATACATGAGGCACGATTTTTCATCCTAAAGGTGATCTATCACCCCTTATGTGGTATGATTTTAATAAATAAGTATCTCCTTATATGGGGTGACTGGCTATCATGTGACCCTCTCAGAGGGTCACATGATAGCCAATCACCCTATATAAGAAAACACTTTTGCCCCATCTTGTGGCAACTTTGATTTATTTGTCACAAAATTATTCATATATATATGGTTTCAAGCATATTTTAAGGCAAATAATATGCCACTGAAATGAATAAGATAGTTTGTGGTTGATGCTCAGTTAGTCAAGTAATTCCATTTAGAAAATGTAAATTAAAAAGAAATGAAATATTTTTCGTCATTTGAAGCTAAAATTGCATCAGCACTTCCACCTCCAAATGACGAAAAATGAAACAATTCAGCCGAACAAGGGTTAAGTTATTTTATAACTATTTACCTACCAATCATTGAATGCATTGAATATATTGAATAAATCGTTATGTTTTGCTTCTAATATTGCACAATAGTTACTTTTTGTACCAACTCAAAGATCTGCCTACGACGCAACCAGAATAGTGGACCAGATATCAAATAAAATAAATATCATGACATTTCAATTTTGTTGGTTCTTGAGGGGGAAATTCTAGGGTAAAATTAAAACTGTTACACTAGCAGGTAAAGGGTTGGACGTGTTTCATATGCGTCACCATCAGCTAGAGGGTTAACGAACATGACATAACAGTGAGAATGCGCAGATCCAGAATTTAAAGTGATGGGGTGGGGGTTAGCCGAAAATAGAGGGGATAACGAAAAATGATTACAAGATCAGTAACTAAAAAAAAATATTGTTTGTTTCCGATTTCCGACCGACCCTATCAAAACATGTGCGACCCAAATTTATTTTATGGATCCATAAGTTAAGGGATGACTTACTTGCTGTAGTCAAAGTACCTAAAAAAAGGTTACGAAAAGGAGAGGGGGGGGGGGTCAATAAGCGTCCAAAAAACAAAAAATCATCATGTAATGTACAGATAAGACATGTATGGAAGTGAATTTGGCGCCAAATAAAATAAAAAATAATACTTACCTACCGATTGGTTGAAGTGACAAAAAAATAAAATAAAAAATAAAATAAATTCCCTACCTACCCACTGGTTAAAATGACAACAAATCGGAAACAAACATATCTTTTTTTGGCCTCAGTAACTAAAATAGACAGCAAAATAGTAACAAAACTACATCCAATTGATGTTAATTAACCCATTAGGTCTTCACGATGCATCAAAGCATCATTTTACATCCCTGAAAAAACACTTAATTTTCCTACCACTAAGGGTTTTAGAATGAAAATTCCCATAAAACTGGTTTACTAAAAAATGGTTACTTTCTTTAATTTTTCACCTACTTCAAATCATATTCATCCACTACAAGTCGATAATTGCGGCAGCAATTCGCGGCTTGTAGTGGATGAAGATGACAATGGTAAATTCAGGCTTGAAAGGGTTAACAGTTACCCCTTACAGCGTGGGGATCGACTTTGGTCGTCAGATGTGACGTCTATACTGACGTCTATAGACGTCAGATTCTCACGACTAAAGACGATCCCCACATTGAAAAGAGTAAAACTATTTCTACTGGCTGTAGACCCATGACACAGGTATTCGAATGAATCAGAAAGAGCTAACTAAGACATTTATGATGATTTCAAATTGAAAAAATCCCTTCGGTCTTCCAAGGTTTATATAAAAAAATTAGGCGCTTTGAGGGTTAAAGCACTGATTTTTTTATGAAAACCATGAAGCCCAAAGGGTTATTTTCAATTTCAAATGAAGGAAACTGAAATATCCGCTAAAATTCTGAAACGTAAAAAATCAATGTTTTTATTATCAGAATCACACCAAAAACTAATCAGCACATGTGCAGGGTAAGGTCTTGCCTTTACCCCTCACAGCGCGGGGATCAACTTCAGTCGTCATAATCTGACCAGATTATGACTAAAATCGATCCCCGCACTGTAAGAGTAAAAACATTTCTAATGGCCGTAGAGCTATAACATAGGTATTCAAATGAATCAGAAAGAGCTAACTAGGACATTTATGATGATTTCGAAAATGAAAAAAACCCTTCGGTTTCTATGATTTTCATAAAAAAAATCAGCGCTTCAAGGGTTAAACCAAACATGAAACCAATCCATAAAGTGGTTCAAGCTCTAGAGAGCGACATAGGATTTTGACGGCCATCTTGGATTTTGTTGAAGCTGAAAAGCGCCAAAAAAGTTTACCAGGTAAAATCCTTAGGGCCAATATGCATACTGCAAATTAGAAATAATCAGAGCAGGGGTGTATAGCTCGTCCCCTCAGTTCAATAACCTGCCCATTGCTATCATCATTGCAAAAGTGTGAGGTCAATTTAAGAACCGGCACAGTTGGATAGGCTCGTTTTTAGATCACGTTTAGTACAACCATACCAATTATGTTGCAAGTGTGTTAAGAACCAGCCCAGTTGGAGAGGCACGTTAATAACTGGCGCAGTTGGATAGGCACGTTGTTAAGAACCAGCCCAGTTGGTTTCTAAGAACCAGCCCAGTTGGATACACATATTTAAGAACCGGCCCAGTTGGATAGGCCTGTTGTTAAGAACCATCCCAGTTGGATAGACACATTATTAAGAACCGGCACAGTTGGATAGGCACGTTTTTAGCAAATTGCAGTTAACTGCTCCGCATAAAGTTAATCATCAGTTAAAAACAGGCCCAATAGCATCTCTATCTGTTTATGAACACTTCAGTTTGATATGATATAACACTGTCAAAGTCATTCGTTTCCTTATAAGTTATTGTTGACAATAAGACATACTTTAGTAAATATTAAGATGTTGAACGCATTTGAATGATTATTGAATTGAAGCATGCTTTCTGCCTGAATATCCCGTTTGGGCAGGTTATTGAATTGAGGGGACGAGCTAAATTACCAAATTTTTATGATAGCCAAAATGAACAAAACTGAAATATAGGCTAAAATTCTGAAAAGTGAAAGAATCAAAGTTTTTATTATCAGAATCACACCAAAACCTTTTCAGCTCATGTCCAGGGTAAGGACTTTCCTTGAAACTAAACATAAAACAAACCATGAAGCGGTTCAAACTCTAGAGAGTGACATAGGATTTTGGCTGCCATCTTGTATTTTGTTGGAGCAAAAACGCAAAAAAAAAAATTACCAGGCAAATACCCCAGGGCCAATATGCATACTCCAAATATGGGGAAATAATCCGAGCAGGGCCCTGGGTTTTTGAGTGAGAGCAGAAAAAAAGTGCAGTGGTGGAGCCGGCGGCGGCGGGCGGACAAAACAATTAGTCTCCATCACCACATAGTGGGTGGAGACCTAATTATTCTCTAGTGTTTGCTATTTGAGCTTCAAAAATAAATGAAAAAAAAAAATAAACAATTTAGCAGGACAAGTGTTTAAATCCAGTAAACAGGACATGTTGATTTCATGGTTGTTAGTGTTACTGTATGCTAACCACATTTAGCAGTTAAATATTTTTTTTAATTTTGACACACTTGAAGTTTGTCTCTTCATACATAAAATCAGGAACACTCCCAGCATTAGCATATAACATACATTTTGTAAGCATAATTACAGACACATTAAGGCATGTATTTTACTTAATAAAAACAAAAAACATTGTAAATGACAACAAGGCCGTAGCCCGCGGGAGACAGCAACCACCCCCCCCTGGAATTTACAGTACATACTTGTAAAATGGCTCATTTTTTCACAATATTGGCGAATGCAGCGACCCCTCCCCCAACTCCACCCCCCCCCTGGATTTTGCCTCAGGCTACGGCCCTGGACAATCGCATTGATTCTGTATTGAAAATGACATCGAAGCTGTGAACCTGTACTGGGGATTTATATTAACTTCATATTTCCCCCTTTTCACATAAATCCGTGGTCGTAGATATGAAATTTATGTTCAAATCCGAGGTTGGTGGTATGTGAGCTACGAGGAAATTTTACAAATATCATGGCTGTTTTTGGCTAAAGACAACATCATGAATATGTGTTGATGTCAACATTATACTATTCTAGGGGAATTTGGAAGCAAAAATTTGGAAGCCTATTTTTCAGTCAAATCTGGTCAAATATACAAGCTAGCAAGGCAAAAATTGGTGCTGGACTTGTAATTTTGTCGAGTCGTGCAAAAATCAATCAATTATTAGATTATTATCAGATTATCAGAAATATACCTCTGCCTTGATTGATCACAACACCGACTACAGAGCGTTATTTGGAAACAAACACAAAGGCAGCCCTCCGTTATTGCCAGTCGGCCATTTGAAATTTAATATAGATCAGCAAATTTTCTCAAGGTTTATTTTATATTACCGTTTTGGCTATTATGCATATAATATACATTTTGTAAGCAACATTACACATTAAGGCATGTATTCTAATTCAAAAATACAAAATACATTGTAATAAAATGACAATCCCCCTGGAATTTTCAGTGCATACTTGTAAAATGGCTCATTTTGTCACAATATTGGCAAATGCAGCGATCCCTTCCCCAACTGCCCCAAATCGCTGTCGCAATTCTCAACTTGTAGTGGATGAAGATAACTTGAAGTGAGTGAAAAATTAAAGGAAATGATCATGTATTGGTAAACCAGTTTCATGGAAATTTTCATTAAAAAATCCCTAGTTGTTGGAAAATGGAGTCTGTTTTCAGGAATGTAAAATGATGCTTTAACCCTTTAAGCCCCCACCATGCATTAACCCTTTCACCACTGAAGCCCGTTCCTATGTGCTGAATGCCATAGCATTCAGCACATAAAAACGGGCTTCAGTGGTGAAAGGGTTAAAGCATCATTTTACATCCCTGAAACAGACTTAATTTTCCTACAACTGAAAGTTTTTGAACAAAAATTTCCATCAAACTGGTTTACCAATACGTGGTAATTTTCTTTATTTTTTAATACACATCAAGTCATCTTCATCCACTACAAGTCGAGAATTGCGACAGCAATTTGCGTCTTGTAGTGGATGAAGAAGACAATGGTCAATTCAGGCTTGAAAGGGTTAATGCATCGCGAGGGCTTAAAGGGTTAAAATTGACATCAAAGCTGTAGACCTGGGGATTTATATTAGTTTCATATTTCCCCCTTTCCACAAAAATATGTGGTTGTAGATGAAATTTATGTTCAAATCTGAGGTTGGTGGTATGTGAGCTACAAGGAAATTTTACAAATATCAGGTTGTGTTTGGCTGAAGACAACATCATGAACATGTGTTGATGTTAACGTTATACTATTCTAGGGGAATCTGGAAGCAAAAATGTGTGATGACTAACTTCCCTAGCTGCCAAATAAATTTCATCGAATATTAAATTGCCTGTTTTTTTGTCAAATATATACTTAGCTAGCAAAGCAAAAATAGGTGCTGGACTGGTAATTTTGTCGAGCCGTGCAAAAATATACACCCATCTTGATTGACCACAACACCAATGACTAGTAGCTAGTAGCCGCAGCAATTATGTAGCTCTGGAGACAAGTGAATACCTCCCTCTTTCAGAATTACAGTTTATTAATGACCTGTATAAGGTATGAAACTTGAAGAATACTACTGAATGGCATCAAGATTATCGGTGCTAAATTCCAATGATTTTAAATTATACATTCATGAAGTTCTCAGGCCATTTTGGATTTTATAACTGCGAATTTTGTCATGGGTTATCCTTGTGTGAGACATTACATTTTGTTTTATATTCATGGTCCAGCTATTTTGCATTTTTTTCAGTTAAGTAAATATCACTAAATTTTAAAATTGTTTGCTCCTAAAAGTTAATCAGGTCATTGGCTGATATAGCTGAACATATTTGCCAAATTAAAAAAGGATCTGATGGAAACTTCTTCCTGAAATGCGCTAACGAGCTTTTATTTGCTAGTGGCCATAGCAATTGAAGGGTTGATGATATGGGGATCAAAATGACACCAAAACAATTCCCCAGTGGTATGTGTCCAGGCTATGTGAAGTATGAGGAAGCAGAAGTTGATAAATTAGTAGCTATCTTGAAAACAAATAACTGCGGCGGCGGACTGTGTAGAATACTGTAAGCAGCCCGCCTCGGCTAGGGCTGCTTAATTATAGCCGATAGTAGGCAATTTTGAATTTGATGGAGTTGAAATTTTTCAAGGCTAAATTTAATGGAGTTGAAAGTTTTTAGAATATATCCCTACCTGAAACTGCACATTTTGTTTTATTTTCTAGCTATCTGGCATGTAAGCAATATTAATTTTTTTTAGCTATTTTGGTCGAGATATAAGTAAAAAAGTAGGTCAAGTCATAAACCCTACACCCCTTAAGGGAGGTGTCGGTGCAGTGTGAAAGAAATCCTCCATGGGTTTCCTAGATCTACTCCAGAAATGAAATGCCAACAGATGGACGGGCAGACATCTGAGTCGACACCATAACCCTTGGTCCTTGGCCCGAGATACACCTCTGCCCAGCAAACACAAAACATTTGTATAACATTCGTACTACGTCGGCCCAACGTCTTCGACGATGGTCCAACATTGTACAAATGTTATACAAATGTTCTGTGTTCACTGGGTGAAGTTTAAAATGCAAATCCGTTCATTACTTTTAAAATGCAAATCCTTCATTACTTTTAAAATAATCTGATGGACGGACAAACAGACAGAATCTGATGGATGGACAAACAGACACTACCAAAAACATAACCTGCTTTTGCAGATTGTCTGACCTAAAAAGCTCTAAATTGATAAATGTTTAGTTAATCAAACAAAACCACCTCATTCTACTAATTGGATTGCTGGAAACTTTGTCGGTATTTATCTGGGAGATAATCTGATGAGTCATGTGATACAATAGCCGGCCAATAATAGGCGATCGCTTCACATTGAACCATACTGAATCAGATGTGAGCTCTTCTGATACTGATTAAAACTTTAAACCTGCTCAATTAGCACTTTAAGGGTAGCTTTATTTAGCCAAAGTTAAGCCTAATTTGACCGAGTGGGACTGTTACTTTGTCGAAGTAACTTTCGTTCAATTTCTGTTATTTCAATTGAAAAGTTATGATAAATCTTGCCTTTTCCAATGGGAATTTATAAGATAAAGAACTCAACCCTTTGTTGCTAGATCGTATAAGATACATATATATCATTATTATGTCTACAGCTTCAATCAATTTTATACCGGTACCAAATAAAATGCCACAGAAATTGATCAATTAGAAAGTTAGTAAAACTAGACTAGTAGTCACACTTTGGCCCTACTTTTTACCAAAGCTGTCAAAACTTAATTAATTCAACAAAAGGCACCCAAATTATACCTAAATCTAGTATAGTGTGATAGACAAAAAAATGTGTCTGCAAAGATAGGAGCAAGTCCCTGGCCTGAATCCCCTGCACAGTCCCCCTTTCTGACTTTAGATCCTGGGGCTCGTTTCACTAAGAAAATCTGATTTTAACTTTCAGTCATTTATCATTAAAAAAGTTAGGATGATCTTAACTTATTTAATGACAATATTTTATGACTAAAAGTTAAAATTTTCTCAGACTCAGTGAAACCACCCCCTGCAGACCTAGATCAGCCCCTGCCTGTATCAGAGTAGGCCTACCGCTAACTCACTGTGTCACTGTCACAGGCCTAGTACTCCTAGTTTAACCCCTTCAGTCACTGCAGGTAGTCTTTGGTTTGGACTTCAGAATCTGATGTCCCCGGCATTGAAAGAATTATAAATTTATAATGGCTCTAGGCCCCATAACATAGGCGCTTGTATACAAATGAAGCAGAAGGAGCCGACTGACACATAAATTTATGATGATTTCAAATTGAAAAAACCCTTTGCTCTACAACTATGGTTTATACAAAAATAATTCAGTAAAGTGTGAGGGTTAAAGCTACTTATTTTAGCAACTAATCTAATTTACTCTAGTCTTAACACTGGCAAAGGATATGATTATCCCCACATTCATCAAATGCCATTGACAATGACATGTCGGTTGTCACATGGGCATGGCCATTATCATACATGGAGCAGGGCATCAGACAAAAACTTATCAACTGACAACAGGACAACAGTCAAGTCAAGACTAAAGACGTGAACTTCTGATTCAACTATTTCAAGTGAATGTTGCGTTGCAACTTTTAGTTTTACTCGTGACACTGAATGTCAGTGTGGACGGTAGGGCCAAAACAAAAAAATTGTTTGTTTCCGGTAACCCGACCGACCCTAATTTTTTGTGTCGCCCCGATTCAGATCGGCGCACAATATCAAAAACGGTACTGTTTATGCAGAATTTGTTTATTTTGCTTTGCTACACAAAAATAACCAACATGTGCATCACCTAAGAGTCTAGGGTATAACGTTAGCAAAAAAAAGCAAAAAAAAAATCCAACCTAGAGTCTTAGTTCCTACAGTCTGTTTCACCAGATCCTGGGAGTAGCCTTTTTCCAATTTGCTCGATCGCTCTTTAAAAAATTTTCTCGTATCATTTTTTAATCTTCCCCCAACATCCCTGAAAATTTGATGATTTTTTTGTGTATTAGATCTAGCGAAGTTAGACCATTTAGCATGTAATAACTTTTCAAAATTACAGCTCTCTTTAACATTGTTTAACACCATTACCGTGAGACAAGAATTCTATTACATGCCAAATGGTCTAACTTCCAAAATACACAACAAAGTTGCACCAAATTTTCAGGGATATTAGGCCTTATCTATATATGAAAAAATGATCCCAGAAAAAATTTGTTAAAAAATTTAGTTAGCAAACGCCACCCCCCACAACGTGTTATAGTGGAGGGTGAGATCGTTCTAACTAAAAAAATGAGCGACCGAGCAAATTAGAAAAAGGCTACTCCCAGGATCTGGTGAAACCCTATTTCTAAAAAGTATGTTACCTGGAACATACAATTAATTTTTTTAGGCCTATCTGTCACTCACACTCTTCTCTTCCTGTCACTGTCAGGGAGTGTCAGTGACACACGCTGTCAAGTGTGGCACTAGACTAGCTGCAGTGTGGAAAGGCTAAAGTTAAACTTTTAAAACTTTACTCTGTCTCCAGTCTCTCCAAACTTGTCTTATAAAAAATTATGGCATAAGTTATGATACAAAATTATTTTATTCGCAGGTCTAGAAGTAAAAGTATCATACTGATTCCAAGGTATCTACTAACTTACAGTACTAGCCTAAGTCTAAGTGACCGTGGTGATTTGTCACTGACTATGTCATAGTCAAATGACCCCTGACATTGCACTGCCATTGCGGCATCATTCAGTGGTTGGGATGGTAGTGGCAGAGTCAGTGCGAGTTGCGGCGGCGATGTCGGATGTTGCAAAAAGTTACAACTCATTGACAGATTGCAACTGTTATTTATTTTCATCAACATTATTTCAGAGATGATCATCAGTACCCCTATTTCTTCAAGTACCCAGCCATCGCATAAACTGTCAGATAAAGTGACAAACAGACGACAAGCAAGTTTAAATTGTTGGTTTGTAAGTTGTGCTGTGATTAGGTTAGCCATGTGCTGCTGAGGAGGAAGACACCGCGGGCGGAGGGAGGAGAACGGAACAGCCGGCTCTACACGGACAGGTCCATTATAGAGAGGAGGGGGAGCAGATTGTGCACACAATGTTGGGACACATGCCAAGTGCGCGTTTGTCTGCTGGCATTCTACGTCTGTACACAATACACTGTTCAATATGGATTGAGCTGCATGCAGCCAACTGATCACAGCATATACATGCATACAACACACATTGACTTTGACTTCAACCTTAACAATTTGAGCCACCAAAATCACATAGAATATTTCAGTTGTCATTTTCTTCAAACTTGACATCATTTTATGAAATAAAAATTATATAATATTTATTGTAAAATTTGTATTTTACGTGAGAGATTGGACTAAAAAACGTGAACATGCATTCCACACTGTGTAATTTTTGTACATGGTTTATTATTGATTAAAAAATATTCATTTATTGATATGAATTTGATTGTGTGAGTGTTCAGAATATGATTCCCATCGTCTTTCAGTCCCAAAATGACAAAGTGATTTGTATGAAATTTCACCACAAAAAGTTCAGGAGAATTTGCCTTGATTGCTGGCTTGGCCATAAACACAAAAATAACCGCTGTTCAGTCAATAGCGCACTCCCCCCTTATATTATACAGCATTATAATACAGATCGCTGCGCTTACTCCCTGAATCGACCGGATTATTAAACACCAATTATTGTATATATATTGTAATATGTGTTGAGTTATATTATTTAATTCATATTTATTAAGAACCCGTTGTATTAGCTATATTCCCAGCGAATGGTTAATATTTGTAGGGGTGATGGCAGTTCCTGGCACAGAGGTTTATCTAGCAGGGTAATTAGCGATGCACCAATCGCTCCCTCTCCTTCATACCATGTGATATTTGGACACGGCCGTTTCCAGACTCCCCACTGATGCTATATTTAGACCACCAATGAACACACGCATCTTGACAGGTCTCTTTTGACGTTACCATAGGAACGAGGTCAGTGTCACCCCGTTGATGGCTTGACAGGTGCATGACACTCAGCTTCAAGCATGTACGCCAAGGGGAAAGGCTCCGCCGTACCTTCCGACGCTCAGGCCAGAGAAAAGTAAGTTTTCATTTTTTTATTTTCATGACTAGCATAGAATATTACAGAATAGATAGGGATGCATCGAAATGTGCAAATAGTTGATTGTGGCGGTTTACAGGCGATTTATTATCTTCACCTGTACACAAGGGATGCCCCTCTCAGCTGCCAGTTTATAATGGCTGTTCCCGTTATTAAACACACCCACAACGATCCTGTGCCGGAATGTTGTTTTATATCTCCCCTGTAAATGTGCATATCGCCATAAATATATTGATAAATCATTAACAAATAATTATTTTATTGGTCCTCTGCTGCAACCTGCATTTTCTTTTAGTTTTTAGTTTTGACAGTTATTTTTTACCGGCTTCCGTCTTGGTCAGCGTACACATGCCCCGATGTTCGCTTACTGTACGTATATTGGGGATCCCCTATTTTGAGATAACTTTAACCCTATGCTACCAACTCCCTTTTTTCTTTTTTTTCAGATTAGCGTTATACGTCTATGAATATTTATTACATGTTGGGGCCCAGAAAGCTGCACAGACTTTCCTGTCTGAAGTAAGTGTCTTGATGTTTGACATGTGGAATTTAATATGTATCAATATAAGCGTACTGTAGCAGGTCTGCAGGTCCTAGAACAACAGCATTGTGCGTACACCCTGTATATTTGATGTGTATTGTGCAGTCATACACACGCTGTCATGCTCAGAGTAAAATGGATAGTAATATATGAAGTCAACTGACTACCCCAATTATTTTATACATGGAGCCTATATACAAAATGATACAAATAAAACATTGATAAATAAATGTATATCTTCATACACACAAAATAATATGAAATAATTGTTACTTATTAAAAGCAATGTTTAACTGAATAAATAAATATTTTTTATTTTCTCAATTGCACTTCATCGACACTTTAGGTCCCATTTCTTGAATTTGATTAACGTGTCTTCAGCTGGTTTGTTTTTGCAATGAATGACACAATAATTTAAAGTCATTGAATAATTTAAATAATAAATAAATTAAATTAATACCACAATTAATAAATCAAATGAAAATATTTGACATAGGCCTACAAATGTTAATTAAAGAAAGTGTTTTAGAAATACAATTTAATGTTTAAACAGTTTTAAAAGTAACCTTTATGCTGTGAAATAAGATCATTGGACACAACAATTGACTCTTGTTTTTTAATGGCTCTGTAGGCTTAATTATTTAGAAAATTGGTAAACCAATAAAATCCACATGAATCGTTTCGAAGATTGGTTTCAAAAAAAAAATGAATAGGGGGGTGGGTGGATTTTTTTTTAACTTTGCCCCTAACCAGTAGCAAAAACTGTGAACGCAAAAATTGCGTGATGCACCACTAAGGCATTAAATTTGCAAAATTAGCAATTAATTTTTGAAAAAAAAATGTGAATTGCAACTGCTTGGCCACCTTTGTAGGCATAACCCCCATATTTTTCTAAATTTTACCTCTACATCGGAAAGCTGCGGATGCCCCTGCCAGGGTTATTTTGTATTGAATATTACCTCATTTAGGGCGGACCATGCTTTTAATCTTTCTTATTGGCTAGGCCTATCACTACATCTCTTTTGCATTAAAATATTGAATGTAAATTTTATAAATGTACAGTAGTGTGAAATGATTATTCTCCCCGGACCAAGCAAACACGAGACATTGAATCAATGTTGGGTCAATGTTGGGCCGACGTCGTAGACGGCGGGCCAAGATTGACCCAACATTGACTCAATGTCTCGTGTTTGCTGAGGACCACTGTGATAACAGGGGCCTAGAGTATGACATGCAGTTGATTGTAGGTCTATATTTCGGCTCCTTGGCGTTAAAAGGTGCTGAACTGCCACTTAGCCCATTTTAAATCCCAAGAGGACGATTTGAGGTTTCAACCCACTGTAAACACCTAGTTAGAACGATCTCTCCCTCCACTATGTTCCCCGTTGTGGCGGGTGGCGTTTGCTAACTATAAACACCCAGCGTGGATTTATTATCACATTGCTGTCCCAGAATATTCAGCCTGCGTCACGGACGGTGGGCCAATATTGTCTCCGCCTCCGTGTTTTTCTCAGAATATAGAGTCTAGGCCTGCAGGTACGGGATCCTACCCCCTACCCCAGGTCTTGACCCTATAGGCCTAACAGTTAGGCCTACTTGTTTCTTTATTTTAGAGTAGCCTATTCCCTGACATTACCATCTTAGAAGTTAAGGTTTCTTACAGATCTATTAAATGACATGCTTATCTGCCACGTTGAGATAACATCATTGATATAATGTTAGACTCTGGTATTTAAGGGGTTATGACATGATATCAGACATGCCTCTGGTATGGAGAGGGTGGATAATCAGTCTGCGTTGCTGCTGTAGACGCTTGCCGTATACTGGCAGCGTGCATGGTCTGTACACACACTACACACCATGCACAGCGACTGTCAGCATACAATCTACAGCTAGCTGTGTAACGACCACCTTATAACTCCCAAGGCCTCGCTAACCCTTTAATTCCTGAAACTGGATGGGTTTATTTGATTTATTCAACGTGAGCCTACCGAAAAATGTATTATTCGGTAGGTAGGCCCCTATATATGAAAACCCAGTAAAACGCAAAACATTTGTAAGGCCTAGGCCTATAACATTTATACAATGTTGGACCAAAGTAGAAGACGTTGGGCCGACGTTGTAGGCCTCTATAGGCCTAGCTCTAAATATTACACAAAGAGGGGGGGGGGGGGGGCGCACGCTCACCCCTTTTTGCCCCACATTCTGTACAAAATCCCCTAAATTGGCCAAAAAAGTCTTGGGAGCGAGCCTCCGAAGCCATTGCACCCCCTCCTTTTTCAAATCCTGTATCCGCCCCTGAATAATATGACCATATGATGTGAACATGTCCATAGACTAAAACTGCAAAAGTTGTTTAATTTTTGTGCTGCGCATTCACCAGGTAGGCTAGATATAGAGACGAAATTCCTAAATTATATTATTGACAACCATGTCAAAAATAAGAAATAGGCCTACGGGAATTACGTCTTAGGCCTATATCTAGCCTAACTGGTAAGTGCGCAGCACAAAAATTAAAAAAAACTTTTGCAGTTCTAGTCTATGGACATGTTTACATCATTTGGTCATATTATAAAGCTAAAAGAAAATCACCGATTTTTTGAGGATTTTAGACATGGGCATGTCCCTTTAAACTGTGGATGTGTCTCTGTTTACCCTACGGTTTCCAGCTCTGAAAGAGTCATTATTCCATTAACTGCTGTTCAAAGCATTATTTATTTCATCCAATCCTTTTGAAGCGTTTGGAGTAAAATAGGGGTTTAATGATAGAATGTCTATATAACAATTAGGCACATAGTGACCACATATTAAGGGCATATAACGTAATATTTAGGTTTATTAAATATTTGTTTTTTAATATAGGCCTATGCAAATTAAGGCCGTCTCCTGATGACCAAAGGGTTAGTAAAAGTGTTTTTAAGTTCATCATCCTAATCCCAGTCAAAGATAGTTATGCCTTACATGCATATCTAGCTATTAGGCCTACTTATTGACAGATTTATTCTGTCAATACGATTTTGAAAAAAACGTTTTATTCAATCATTGAAATAAAACAAAATTACACTTGTTACTGTACGATGGGTTATATCTACATAACCTCCTTTACATCTATATAACCTCCTTTATCAGGGACTCAGCAGGAGAGTTAAGTTATAGTAGCCTATTGACTGGATAATCCTGTCAATCATCACTTTGTAGAAGCCAACGGTAGACCTACAGTTTATTGACATGATGTCCTGTCAATATTGACTAATAGAGATATAGGCTACTCAGTGTGCACTTTCTCAAGTGAAAAAAAGTCCAGTGACAAATTAATTTTTAGTATAAATACAAGTTGAATGATATTTTGGATTATCTTGTCGCTGTATTAACATGTAGGGCCTATCACTTTCTAATTACCTTTTAATTTCAATAGACCATTCAAATAATTACATGTGAATATAATATTTGTGTATTTGTCTAGGTAAGTACAGGTGGCCTACATTACCTATACCCAGCAAACGTCCACCCCATGTTGTTTTATCGTTGGCCCAACGTCTGCGACGTTGGCTCAACACTAACCCTTGAGCCTTCTGTCCCGATAATACTCGCTTGTCAAATTATGATATTATCACATTAAATACCAGCTTTTTGACATATTACTTATACAGATAAAACGTGACCCAAATTTCAAAATCGTTGGCCTTCATTTTGTCAAATCTGAATAATTTTCACTCACTTGAACTTCAAGAGAGTAAAAATTCCAATTAAACAATTTGGCGTTTAAATGGTTAAGGGGCGCTGCAGTCGTTTTTAATCAGTTTTATTAGCCGAAAAATTACTGTTAGTGGGAATGAAATGAGTTTCTAAAAAGCAAGATTTGCAAATGTTTGGTCTCAAATTAAACAAATATCCATAATGTTTATCCACTTAAAGTTGTGGGTCGCGGTAGCGAGACACAGCTTGAAGTGAATGAAAATATTTAAAAGGACTATCTCCATTCTCCACACATAGATGTCGCTCAGGTCAACCCCGCTCTCTGAGGTCGGTTGTCTCCTCACTTAGTTGTCAAAAATTCTAAAGTTGTATGGTACATTAACGGTTTCTTAATTTTATGTTTTCTTGTTAATAATTTCATATGTATTTCAACAATAAAATTTAAAATTGTTTGACTATTCATGCATCTGGAAAAGTTTGAATTTAACTAAAATTCGGTGGTGGTCTAGTCCCTTTAATTTAACGCTTTAAGTGTTGAAAAATACGGGGTGTGTATCTCGCGTGTTTTGGAGTAGTGTATAATTGTAGCCCCTATTAGTCCTGCTTTGGGTTAGCGAATTTCGTCTTGATGAGGATTGCAATTTCACTTTGTATATTCTGGTGCCAAGAGGGTTTGTCTGAGCGTGCTCTGAGCCGTTAGTGTAGTAATAACTAGACTGTTACCCTAGTAATCATCAGCTTTACACTCTGCTGACTAAGAGGCACATAATATGCGCAATGAAGTATATATCCAAAGAAAGTGTTGTCACAGAAAATAATACATTCATCCCAATAAAGAAGTTCTGAGATTTATTTCTAATATATGGCCTGTTACATTCGGTGATTTTATAAAAATAGGTAATTTTCATTCACTGCAAGATAGGAATTGAGCTGAGGAATTGCAGTGAATGAAAATATGATTAAATTCCAGCGTTAACCCTTTAAGTCATAAACTAAAATGATTCAAATTCCGTCCACTCGGAAGTTGTCTCGCTACCGCGATCCACAATCTCCAGTTAATGAAAATTATACATATATATTATTATTTGTGACCACTGTTTGTTGACACTTTCAGTGCAGAGTGTGATATTTTACGTCAGAATATAACGTAAAAATTCGGATCTCCACAATGAAAGGGTCAGGCCCCATATCTATGTCAATGATAGACCCCTAGCTATTCTAACGAGGCGGAATGAGCGAATCTAAGGGCATTTTACAGAAAATCGTGACAGTTTTAAATAGTACTAAGCGGCTACATTCTATTTTTAAAAGGAGTCTGTCGTTTTAAGTAGAGGGATTAAATATGATGAACAGCCGTTAGGACATCAGTGGTTACCTCGGCAACTGTATAATTATATATAAACGGGAGATCTGCGCGTGGGAAAGTTGACGGCATGGTAAACACGGTAAATCAGAATTCTCCACATTTTAATACAGTTGTCCTATAGGTGTTCATCAATAATGTACACCAGGACTGCGCGACGCAAACCAACTTCTCGCAACATATCGCGATTCGACCGTGTTAAGTGTCAGAATCGCATATTAATTCATTTCAATTAATTTGAATTAAAAACTTATATAACGCGTAACACTTCGGAGAACCTAGTTTACACCTCAGAGAACCTAGTTTAGAGGTGTGACAGTCCACAATGATATTTAAGAAGTGTCCATATGAAAGCAAGTTCGTGAACATAGTGCCGTGGAGTATGTGCAATAGGGTGGAAAAGTCCAATCAAATAAATGTTTTGATTAATTTTCGGAAAGTCGAAATCGATGTTGATTGATTTCTTATGGCAAAGGTTAATGAATTGCAGAGAGAAGAACCTGCAACAGAAAATTCCCTCGAGCCGTTCTTTGTTTGTATTCGGGGAACATACAGTTTGTTGGTATCAGAAGATCGGAGCTGTTTCTGATTAGGGCTTATAAATACAATTATATAAATTATCTTCTCATTTTATTCACATTTTATTGTCAAATATACAGCTACCCATTTTCTTATCAGCACCATACTCATCCTAACCATTTCCCCCTGAGTTATCTTATCTTATCTAATTTTCAACCACTTGAAGTTGCGTCTCGCTACCGTGATCCACACAACTTCAGTGGGTGAAATATATGCATATTTGTTTAATTTGAGATCACTCATTTTTCCCCAATAACAGTACTTTAATCGGCTAATTAAAGCGACACAATCAGATTAAAATCATAAAAAAATCGGTGATTTTATTTTGGCATGTGCATGTCCTAAATAAGAAATACGGGAATTTCGTTATTACATCTATCTTAAACATGTTAAATGCGCAGCACACAAATTCAAAAACTTTTGCAGTTCTAGTCTATGGACATGTTTACATCATACGGTCTATTAGGAACCCAAAATAAAAGCCTTTATTTTTTATGATTTTAGCCTGATTGTGTCGCTTTAAACATATAAAGTCGGCTATGTTCGTGCTTAGCGCTTACAGGGTCAGACTGTTGTACTTTATTATATATACCCCCCATATTTGATCGACCTCTAGCATCTAAGAGGTCGTATAAATTATACTACTAAAAAAATAAATATAACAAATCCACAAAAGGTCATGCGTGTTTACGCCAGGACGTCAACAGGTAAAGCATCATGAGGTTAGCACGTGACCATCATGACGTCATCAGGTCATCACGTAGACCATCATGACGTCATCAGGTCACCACGTAGACCATCATGACGTCATCAGGTCATCACGTAGACCATCATGACGTCATCACGTAGACCATCATGACGTCATCACGTAGACCATAATGACGTCATCACGTAGACCCTCATGGCGTCATCAGGTCATCACGTAGACCATCATGACGTTTTAACACCAAATAAACACCGGGTTGTTCTGACATCAAAGATTCACACTCACTGTTTTTCGGGCGTTTTTATATTGTAATGTATAGTGTACACTCTAAATAATATAGGTTCTTTAAAAAGAACCCCTCAGTACAATCACCATGCAACCCCAGGAGAACCCTACAAGGGTTCTCCTGGGGTTGCATGGTGATTGTACTAAAGGGTTCCTTCTAAAGAACCTATATTGTTTAGAGTGTACAGAAAACCGTTGTTCACAAGACCTACATGGGGCACTTATGATCACAATGTATAATTTATTCTCATTTTAATTCACATGGAGATGAGAATTGCAGACGCCATTCCCGCCAAAGGTGAAAGAAAATGTTCACATATCACATAATAACCAAGTAGAATAATAACTGCAATGAAAGTTCACAACCCAATGATTGTAGTGCGGCAATGGGGCAAAGGGTTGAAATACTTCATAAAGTGTTCTTACAGGAAATCCATTTACTGTAAATGTGATGACCTAAACGAATGTCTAAAAAGATTCGTACGGTCTTCATGTGAATTGTATTTATTTCAACACAAACCGTTTTACATGTTTTAGATCAGCAAATGTGTGTTTTATTTAAAAATTACCAGTTGTAAGTAAGCGATAATAAACTAGAAACTTTCATTGTGAACGATTTGTTAGTTGAATGTAATCGAATGCTGCTCAACCGGCATTGTAACTTGTCAGAATGTGACGTACTAGGTCTAATCAGAGAGTTCTACCTCCATGGTTTAATTATATATATTTACAGACTAATATAATATACCTCTTGATATTTCAGATACGATGGGAGAAGAATATCACATTAGGGGAACCCCCTGGGTTTCTACACTCTTGGTGGTGGTAAGTCCGTCTTTTTTATAGTATTTTCTCGATCGGCACGGCACGTGTTTTAATGTTGGTCCATCGTCTGCGACGCTGGCCCAACATTGAAAAAACACTGAAAGACACCCCCGTGCTAGCCGAGTAGGCCTATACATGCCTTCGCTAGGTATTGCCAGTGGCCTTATGTAGTCTGGTTGCCTTTCAGTCTATCTGTACGTCCGTCCATTTATCCGTCCGTGCAAGTTACATTCTGCGACCGAGGCATATTTATCCACGTTTTTTTAGTACTTAGATCAACGCATTATATTATTTTGTGGTCAGGCTGTCTGTCCGTCTGTCTTTTTTTGTCTGTGCAAATTCTGAAACATAGTCATCGATACCTGTGTCGAAGTACCTTTCTAGTTTCTATTAATTTTATTCTTCCAGTAGATCAGACAGCCTGTGAGTGACGTAGTGTTGTTGCTGAGTGTCTAAGCCATGACAAACACTACCCGCATTTGGCTTTTAAGGGCTATGTGTTAAATCTAGTGTACAGTACTAATTATGTGAGATATTTATGCGGTACCAGTTGCCCCAAAATACAGTCAGCTACTGACGTTTTCTGAATAAACTTTAAAATTGAAAAAGCATTAAATTGTATCAGCTTCAGCCTCTTTTAAAATTCAATTCAATCGAATCTACCTGTCACTAAGCCACAGGTCTGCTGTGAATCTACCTGTCACTAAGCCACAGGTCTGCTGTGAGTCAGTGATTTTAGCGGGGTTTGGGTTTCTCCATCAGAACCTCTCCCCACTCGTGACGTCTCCGTGGAGATTACCATTCATATTTCCCTCACGCTTTTATTCACCTTGAACTGCAAGAAATGGCCTGATTTTATATAAAGAACAGAAGTATAATCATGATAATATTTCAAAAAAAAGTGAGAACGACTTTATTGTGACGTATGATAACATTTGTCGTTCAATGACATATTTTTATATAAGCCATGGAGTCCAAAGTGGGTTTTTAAATTTTGAAGTCATTATACATGTTACAAATGTCTTAGTTAACTTTTTCCGGTTCATTTGAATACCTAGCTTATAGGTAAATGGACATTAGAAATATTTAATTCTTTCAGTGCGGAGACCGACGTCACAATCTGACAAAGTCGGTCCCCGCACTGAAAGGGTTGAAGCGTTAGCCAGCAAACATGAGACGTTGGTACAACGTTGGTTTACTATTGTAAACCAACGTTGTGCCAACTTCTCCTGTTTGCTGGGGAGATAATGTGATGAAATTGCAGCAGTACGCCACGCAATACGGGCCCGCGGTCGCGGGTCTATATGGACTGCCGCGAGACACAACTTCCAAGTGGGTGAAAATTGCTTTTTATACAAGCCATGGAGACCAAAGGGTTTCATTTAAGTCATTATAAATGTCTTAGTTAGCTCTTCTCGGTTTATTTGAATACCTATGTTATGAGTTCACGGCCATTATAAATATTTAATTCTTTTAGTGCGGGGATCGACTTTAGACAACTTCAAATGGGTAAAAATTGCTTGGATAGGAACCAGATAAAGTGTTAAGTCTAAAATGAAATTCCATTGAATTCATTTTGAGAAAATGATAGCTGCATCTTTCTTGTTCATCCTACTACAAGGAAACCCTGCTACCACCTTTCTTAGTCGGCAAGAAAACCTAATATAAGAACCTTATCTCAGCTACCACTTTTCCATTCTCTTTCATCAGATCCACTATCCTTCCACTAGCGTCAGCTAGTGGCAGTGCTAGTATAGTGTGGCGCTAAGAAGGAGGCTGCCACCTTTCTGACTCCGTCCGATGGAAACCAGGCTACTATACATGCTCCACCTTTCTTTAGAGTGCTCCAAACTGCACAAGGGTATAGAGCGTGCAGTGCTACTTGTGACACTATAAGAGATGGGCAATGTCCTGACTTCGGTCTTCCAAGGCTCCTTTGTCCTCCCTACAGCCTAATTAACCCTTTGACTTCCAGGCCGGGGTGCATGCCAGGATCCAGATATACTGGTGTAGAAGTTCTATTTTTCGTCATTTGAAGCTGGAATTGCTAACGCAATTTCCAGCTTCAAATGACGAGAAATACATAAATGTAGTATATATTTGACGAAAATTTGTGTCATTTTATGGTTACGTTCATTGACGAATGACGACGGAAATTCCCGTCATTTATGGTAGTGAAAAGGTTAAGACAAGCCAGACAATACACCCCCTCGGGGGGGGGGGGGGGGATATCGTGGTGCATTCCAACGAGCGGGTTTTAATGGCATATTGGCTCGGAGAATTGCAAGAAAATTGTTTTATTCTGGGGAAAAAAATTCTGATCGTTTTGAAAAAGAAAAGTTTTTTTCGGTTTGCTCACTGTTATTGGAAACGAAATGAGCTGAGTTTAAACCATTAAGATTTGCAAATATTTGGTCTAAATTTAAACACAAATGAGTAATTTTCACCCACGGTAGTGAGACACAACTTTAATTGGCTGAAAATTTAAATTATTTAATTAAAGGCTTTAAGGGACAAAACTCTGTGTGAAAAGCTCTTCGCTCATCTCAAAGCTGCCCTGTTATATCGTTCATCTTATAGTTCTAGCGATAATACTTCTCGATGCATAAAGCAACGTAAACCTACAGTCACTCACCCATCCCATCTGTACGTCAACTACCCTCAAACCAGAGACATTTGCCCAATGTTGGCCTAATTTTGGGCCAGCGTCTGTGAGGTTGGCCCAACATTGGGCCAGTATTGGCTGATGTGTCGGTCGGTCAGCTTTTATCCTGTTCAGTGATTCGTGTAATTTGTACCCAATCTTGCCGAGTACTCATCGTGTACGCTTAGCTACGGACATCATATCTTACCACAATAACTCTCAACCTGGTCATTTTGCCTGCTGATCACCACTACAGTCGGTTTTAAAACATTTTATAAGCAAATCAAATAATTAATATTGGGATTGAAATGAGTTTTTAAACATCAAGATTTGTAAATGGTTCGTCTCAAATTAGACAAATATGAGTAATTTTCACCCACTTGAAGTTGTGGGTCGCGATAGCGAGACACAACTTCAAGTGGGTGAAAATTAAATTAAATTAATTTTTTTAAATTAGCAGGATACGAGTTAACAGTTATTAGAAATACAAATTTATCCCACTATTTTAAGCTGATAACTATTTTTTTTAATTGAGTATTTCGATTTAGGTGTTAAACGTTTTAATACCTAACCTAGCTGTACAGACGTCTTACCACAATGATTTATAAACTATACAAAATACTCCCTGCTATTTTAAGCCTCTAATTAAGTTTAAAAAAACAGTATTTCGTCTTGTCTACGGTATTGACAATTTTTTTAAATTCCGGTACATTTATTCAAAATTTGTAATAAATGTTTAGTCAAAACATACTCAATGATCTAAGAGAGGTATTAGCATAATGAATTATCTATACTGTGCAACTTTGCTATTACACTTATTTACATGCGCACTCGACGCGATTCAACTGTTTTAACCCTTGAAGCGCTGAAATATTTGTTTAGTAACCATGGAGACCAAAGATTTTTTTTTCAATTTGAAATTATCATAAATGTCTTAGTCAGCTCTTTCTGCTTCATTTGAATACCTATGTTATCAGGTTATGGGTCTACGTCTAAAGTCGATTCCCGCCCTATAAAGGATAACATCTCTCCCCGAACAACCCCCCCCCCCCCCCCTGGCCGGCCGGCCGCCCCTGATATTACTATAATTATCATGATTATGTATGCTTCTTTCACCATGACTGTTTCACGCACCGTCTCGCGGCCGAAGTGAATCGGCAGCACTCGGTGTGTGTGTGTACATATATACCCACACACTCCGAGTGCTGCCGATTCACTTCGTGGCAGCACTCGGAGTGTGTGTATATATACACACACACTCCGAGTGCTGCCGATTCACTTCAGCCGCGAGACGGTACCCAGTGGTTTCACGTGGTGTAAAGGTCAGGACCCAGCAGGCACTAGATGTTGATCCTATGTTTTAACTCCCATGTCACATGTTTATAATTCGTCTCCTTAGATATGAAAGAGTGTATCTGGACTTGCAGATACACCCTTTCATACACAAGTAGACGATTATTCACAAATTGGCATATATATATTTTTTTAAATGAAAACAAAATGAAATGATATACATCGAAATAACAACGTTTTGCACTTTCATTTGACACATTGCTAGCTCCAACCCGTGTTTCACAAAAACATTTATGATGATTTCATATTGAAAAAACCCTTTGGTCTCCATGGTTTATATATATATTTTAGCGCTTTGGGCATGCTTTAACCCTTTAAGCCATTAAAGCATCATTTTACATCCATGAAAACAGACCTAATTTTTCTACAACCAAGGGTTTTAGAACGAAATTTCGATTAAACTGGTTTACCAACACATAGTCATTTTCCTTAATTTTTAAATCGCATCAAATCATCTTCATCCACTACAAGTCGAGAATTGCGACAGCAATTCGCGGCTTGTAGAGGTTGAAGATGACAATGGTAAACTCAGGCCTGAAAGGGTTAATTAAGATCTTGGCTATTTTTATAAAATCATGTCGTTTTCATCTCAAGAGTTTCAATAGGATACATTTTACACTATTACATTATTAAACTTTAAGCCAAGTTCTCAAATATATATTTTCCCCACTTGAAGTTGTCTCTCGCTAGGATTTAGGAAACGACATTCTTCAGACGGCAGATTCTGACGACTAAAGTCGATCCCCGTACTTTAAGAGCAAGGAAATTAAATGATATTCCTTGGTAAGAGTAAACATATTTCTAATGGCCGTAGAACCATATCATAGGTATTCAAATGAATCAGAAAGAGCTAACTAAGACATTTATGATGATTTCAAATTGAAAAAACCCCTTTCGGTTGCGATGTTTTTTACAAATTAATTCAGCGCTTTAAGGGTTAAAGTGTTGACACCATTTCGTCCCAAGCGAAACACATTTCAAACGATGATAGTCGTCGTGATTAGGGGTGAAAGGGTTAAACCTTGAAGCGCTAAAAATCGTTCTAATATGTTTCGTTACCAGGTTGAATCCCAGTTATTGGACACGAAATAAGTGTTTAAACATCAAGATTTGCAAATGCTGCTCTCAAATTAAATAAATATGAATAATTTTTACCGACTTGAAGTTGTGGGTCGCGATAGCGAGACACAACTTCAATTGGTTGAAAATTTCAATTTGCATAATGTAGCACTTTGAGAGGTAACTTAATGTGGGATCAGCGTAAACTATGTCTGTTGGTGTGTAGTACTCGAGAAGTTGGGGGGGGGGGGGTCTGTCACGCTCGGCTTCCCTTTATAAGTACTACCCTACTTACCTGCTTACTGGGCCTAGATAACTGTATGACCTCTCTAAAATGTATACTAACATTTATTTTAACGAAATGTATGTTTGAATAATTAATTTGTAACATCTTGGGAATTACAATGCATGAGAAATGAACTCGTCCTCTGATCATCATTATCCCCCTGTTGTATCAGAATGAACTCGTCTTCTGATCTACATATTATTTTAACCTGTCATTTTCAGTCCGATGACATTGTAAGGTCAAGGCTATGTACTGCACACGTGGCTCATGTGATGCGAGACGACCAATCAGCGATACAATTGATTCTCTGTTTACATAAATGTGTGATTGGTTGATTGAGTTACAGTGTGATTGATTGATTGATTGATTGATTGATTGATTGATTGATTGATTGATTGATTGATTGATTGATTGATTGATTGATTGATTGATTGATTGATTGATTGATTGATTGATTGACTGTTTGACTGATTGACTGATTGACTGAGTGACTGATCAAGCGACTGATCAGAATAAGTCACTGAGTGACTTTAAAATTTAAATTCAGCAATGATATAAAGTTAGCCTATATATCTTACGACATAAAGCTCCATTTACCATGTTTACACTTGTGTATTGAATCAAGGAAATTCAATACAGGGATTCCTTGATTAAATGAAGTAGTTTCCAGGGACTGTGAGTTTTTACTATGATTACTACTACGCCAGATGTATCTTCATAACAGTTGTCTTACCCCCTGTCATCTGGACCGTGACCAGGACAACTCCGTCACTGTCACTCACGAGTTACCTGCACGCTTGACCGCGTACCGGAAGCTTGTGGTTTGGGTACAGCATGTTTTACACGACAATCTCTATGTATTTGTTTCATTTCTTGGCATAGAATCCGTCGTTTGCTTAAACCTTACAACGCTGGTAAGTTTTTTGTATAAACCATGGAGACCAAATGTGTTTTTTTCAATTTAAAATCATCATAGATGTCTTCATGTCAACTCTTTCCGATTCATTTGAATATCTATGTTATGGGTCTACGGCCGTTATATAAATATTTTATTCTTACAGCGCGGGTATCGCCTTTAGACGTCAGAATCTGTCGTCTAAAGTCGATCCCCGTGCTGATAGGGTTAAAGGTGGTCCATCGAAACCGACGCTGGCCCAACATTAATCCAACATTGGAATGGAGTTACCCAGGGGGAGTTATCCTTCCTATTGTTACTCTGGGGACTATCCGACCCAAGGATAGCGGAGCTGCGCGAAATGCCACGGCGTTTCAGCATTAAATTGCACAGCAAAACCCAGGTCTCCGGCCGTCTGGGCATGTCTGCCGGTAGATCCCCTGGACATGCCCAGAACCCCTTATCGGACGAGCAAAGGAAAACGCTCTCAATAACCCACCATGACCTATCACTCCCACCCTCACATCATCATCTGTACATCATTCATCTCATCAATTGACTACAACGTTTTTATCGTAATATAATGTCACTTAAAAGACCTTTTGTGCCGAAAAGTGACGTAAAGTAATGATTTACTACTACTACATCATCTGTACATCATTTCATCTGGTCAATTGACTACAACGTTTTTATTGTTTTACAATGTCACTTAAAAGACCATGTGTGCCGAAAAGTGACGTAAAGCAATGATCTACTACTACTACTAATCCAACATTGGAACAATGGTTGGTGTTTATTGGCTCCATTATTGGTGTTTATTGAGATCGTAGTAGTCGCGATATCCCAGCAAACACTTGACATTGAACAAATGTTGCTGTAATGTTGGCCTACCATCTACGACGCTGACCCAACATTACAGCGACATTTGTTTAATGTCTCGTGTTGGGCTGCTAGTCAATGTGATCCCTTCTTCGCATCACCAGGGTTCGAATCTGAATCATGTTTCTGGGGGCTACTATAATTGTACGTTATCGCCTTTCTCTTTCCATGGACCCCTATGCAACACAGTTTTAGTGCGGGGGGGGGGGGGCTGGTGTAGTGGTGAAAGCTGCCTGCTTGGAAAGTCGGAAATCGCGGGTTCGAACTCCACGCTGGCCTTCCAAGTTTCAAAGAAACAAAATGTTTCTTCGCCCCTTGCTCCTAAATATTCAATATTGTGGGGAGCCTCCGTGACCGAGAGGTAGCGTCCTCGACCTCAGACCACCAGGGCTCGAATTTCGAATCCTGTATCTGGAGGGGCAGTGTCATCTGATTCATCTCACCATCCTCAGGAGGTTCTCCTGGCCAGGTTAGCCTATATGTGCACAAAGGTGGCCTGAAACCCGATTCATTTCATTTTCATTTTGTGCATCACAGTTTAGTTCGTTATGCTTGCATTGTCTTAATATATATCTAAACTACCTTGCAAAGCCAAAAGGCAGTATCTGCTGTAAGCAGCCACTGCCTTTTGCCTTTGCAGTGCATACGATATAGCCGATAAATGAATAGTATCGTCTATGTATATTTAGAAGCATGGATGACTTTGACCTAATTTTGAGGTCACCCTCACAAAGGTCAAATTTCCCATTTCCTCGAACCAATCGATATCTGGACCTGTTTCACGTAGAAAATCAAATTGTGGGGTGCGGGTGTGACCAATATGTACTAGTAGGGCTATGGTGTTAGTTTGTGTGACCAATATGTACTAGTAGGGCTATGGTGTTAGTTTGTGTGACCAATATGTACTAGTAGGGCTATGGTGTTAGTTTGTGTGACCAATATGTACTAGTAGGGCTATGGTGTTAGTTTATTCACTATTCGAAACGTTATCCTACTTACTTACTGGTCTATTTAAAGATTTAAAACGAAACATATGCAAACTGATATTGGGAAATACAGCACTCGTTCAATGAATAAGCATTATTCATTGGACATGTGTCCAGCATTGAGAGCCACTGCACAGAGTGTGATATGGGCTGATACCAACATACGTCTGACAGTGAAAACCACTATACAGAGTGTGATATGGGCTGATACCAATATACGTCTGATTCTAGAAACCATTGCACAGAGTGTGATATGGGCTGATACCGATATACGTCTCATAGTGAAAACCACAGCAAAAGTGTGATATATATGGGCTGATACCGATATACGTCTCATAGTGAAAACCACAGTACAAAGTGTGATTTGGGCTGATACCGATATACGTCTCATAGTGAAAACCACAGCACATAGTGTGATATGGGCTGATACCGATATACGTCTCATAGTGAAAACCACAGTACAAAGTGTGATATGGGCTGATACCGATATGCGTCTCAAGGTGAAAACCACAGCACAGAATGTGATATGGACTGATACCGATATACGTCTGATGATGAAAACCACTGCACAGAGTGTGATATGGACTGATACCGATATCTGACACTCCTAACGACTCAATATTGTGGGGAGCCTCCATGCCCTAGAGGTAGCGTGCTCGTCCTCAAACCTCCAGAGCTTGAATGTGTCTGAAGTGCAGTGTCATCTCATTCATTTCACCATCCTCAGAAGGTTCTCCTGGCTCAGTTTAGCCTACCTATGTTCTAAAGGTGGCCTAAAACCCCTTTCCTATCATTTTCAAATTATTACACTTATTCATTCCAGTTTAAAAAATTTTTTTATACCAATGTATCCTCCATGTTTCTACATACAGACGAGATAGCGCCTATTTATTAAGCCCCTATGAGCACTAATACTTGTGCAGGCGTTATCTGCCTATTGTACGCATGTATATTATATAAAATATTCACAGGATATCTTTATATAGCGTGTGTTTGTATCAAATATGCAGTGGTCTCGCAGGTGTCAATATGTTCAATATTTAGTGTGTGTGTTTCTGAGTCAATATGGTCATTGTTGCCAGGAGGGGTGGGGGGACTGTCCGGCATTGGTCAGGCTGGACTACCACCGTAACATCCCCGAGTGGGGATGATCCCGCAGGTTGACCCACATCTTATGCTTCCCATTGGTCGGGATCACAATCTCTGCCAATGGGAAGCATAAGATCTGGGTCACTTGTGGGCCTAGACATTTCATTGTTACGCAGCTTTTCCAGCATTGTTAGAGCGTTGGCCTGATTCCCGATTCATTGTTACAACGTCTGCCCGTCATTTTGAGGGGGATTTCTAGGAAAAGATTTGGATCTAGTTCTGTTAATGTCAGTATGGACCGTCCTGTCTGCAGCTACTGCTGCTGATGATGATGATTCTGCTGCTGCTGCTGCTGCTGCTACTGCTGCAGCTACTGTTGTTGATGTTGTTGTTGATGTTGCTGCTGTTTTTGTTGCTGCTGCAGCTACTGTTGTTGCTGCTGTAGCTACTGTTGTTAATGTTGCTGCTGTTGTTGTTGCTGCTGCAGCTACTGTTGTTGATGCTACTGCTGTTGCTGCTGCAGCTACTGTTGTTGATGTTACTGCTGTTGTTGTTGCTTCTGCAGCTATTGTTGTTGATGCTGCTGATGTTGTTGTTGCTGCTGTTGCTACGGTTGTTGATGATGCTGCTGTTGTTGTTGCTGCTGCTGCTACGGTTGTTGATGATGCTGCTGTTGTTGTTGCTGCTGCTGCTACTGTTGTTGATGTTGCTGCTGCTGTTGTTGCTGCTGTTGCTACGGTTATTGCCGCTGCTACTGCTTTAAAGGTTGTTGTTGCTGTTGCTCTTGTTGTTACTTTAGCTGCTGCTGCTGTTGTTGCTGCTGCGGCTAATGTTGCTACTAATGCTGCTACCGTTGTTGCTGCTGCTACCGTTGTTGTTTCTGCTGATGTTGTTGATTGTTTCTTGTAACTCTACAGCGCCAGTGTTACTAACTTCTTCTTCTTATTTTTACAGCGTGTTTTGGGACCTATACTGCGCCGCCCCAGAAAGAAGAGAAACATGTGATCACTCAAGCGAAGCGAAGGCTTTCCATGACTATGTAAGTACCCCCCCCCCCCCTGAATATGGTAGTGTCTACACCAGACTACAATACTGTGCCGCAAAGTCAAGTGGCAGTAGCGGCTCACTGTTCAGGTAAGCAGTTACTGCCTTTTGACTTTGTAGAGTCAAAATGCGGTAACTACAGTTACAGCATTTTGGCTTTGTAGAGTCAAAAGGCGGTAACTGCAGTTACAACATTTTGGCTTTGTAGAGTCAAAAAGCGGTAACTGCAGTTACCGCCTTTTGGCTTTACAGAGTCAGAAGGCGGTAACTGCATTTACCGCCTTTTGGCTTTACTGAGTCAGAAGGCGGTAACTGTAGGTTACCGCCTTTTGCAGGCCATCCTGTCCAGATCGTCTATTGTTGTATTCCTGCACACGGGGATTGATTCCCAGACTGGCCCATAGGGGGCGGTGACTTCACGCCGGCCCGCAGCGCCCTTTACTGTAGATCACCCTGATGCTTGGGAGGATGAGGTTACTATAGTTACTGCTTCTGCTCGTGAATGCTGGTGGTGATGCTGAAGCTGCTGCTGACTGTTGTTGCTGCTGCAGGTGATAAGGGGTGTATCCAGAAAAATCTGAAAAAAAGAGGGAGGCCAAACGGCAGGGGGTCTGGGGGGGGGGGGGGAGAGGGGTGAGGGGCTCAATTATCTTAAAATCTGACAGATTCTTAGATTTCCTGAATTGAATTCTCAGCAGTTTGGAGGGTTGTTTTTTCATTTTTGACAGATATTTTAATTTGTTGAAAAAAATCTGATCCGAAAGGGGGGTATTGTCACCCCTTCCTAAATAGACCTCTGCCGCTGCTACCCCTCCTGTTGCTTCCTACCATGGTATGCTCGTGGTGATAATATGGCTGTTGTTGAGAGTTTCTTCTGCTTATACCCTTGCTGTTTCTTCACCTTTAATATAACTCCACTGAAATATGTTGTATTAACCATTTATGATGCTTTTAAAATGAAAAAAACCCTTTGGTCTCAAAATAGTTTTTCAAATAAATTGAATTTTTAGATTTTTTTCGGATTTTTTTTCGAATTCTGAAAAAAATAGATTTTTCAACATGTTTCAGCGCTGTATCAGTTAATGGACGTTACTATATCTGATACCCCTATTGTTGTGTTATGCCTGATACATCTCCTCTACTGATTGACGAAGATTCCAATGGTCACTTGTCGTTGTTGACGGGTGTTGCCAGCAAACACGAGACGTTGACACGATGTTGGTTTAATGTTGGGCCAGCGTCGAAGACGGTGGGCCAACATTAAACCAACATCGTGTCAACGTCTCGTGTTTGCTGGGTTGTTGTTATTAACTATATTTGTTGAACACATAGATGGTCACCGAGGGTCACGACATATTCTCAGTAAATTCATATGAGGTAATGATATAATACATCACAATAAGAGGTTCACAATAAAGGGGTTCACACTAAGGTGTTTTCATCTTTTGTTTGTTTTAATAAACCCTAGTATTTCATAAAGTATATCGATTTTGAATCGACGGATTTGTCAAGCTAACTTACACTGCTTGAACGTGACAGACGGACAGATAAAGAGAAGCACAAGCAGACGGACGGACGGACCGACAGACGGGCGTATTTATAGCATTATTATAACCCCTCATGCCCCAATCGTACAATGTAATGACCTGACAGTCCATGCGATGTAATAGTGGAGTTTGGTGGGCTGGCATTTAACCCTTTAAACCCTCACGATGCATTAGAGCATCATTTTACATCCCTGAAAACAGACTTATTTTTCCTACAACTGACGGTTTCAGAAGGAAAATTTCCATTTTACAAATACATGGCAATTTTCTTAATTTTTACACCCACTTCATTCATCCTCATCCACTACAAGTCGAGAATTGCGACAGCAATTCGCGGCTTGTAGTGGATGAAGATGACAATGGTAAAGTCAGGCTTGAAAGGAAGCCAAATCTTATCATTTTCATTGATCATTGAAAAGAATGGGCTGATTAAAACACACGTGTTATTCGTATGTCAATTGGAACTTAAAACCTCCTAATAGTGATGCATTATGCCATATCATAAGCTAAGAACCCCTTATTAGTGATGCATAATATCATATCTCAACCTCAGAATTCCCCAATAGTGACGCATTATACCATTCCTCAAATTCAGAACCTCCTAATAGTGATGCATTACATCATATCTCAAACTCAGAACTTCCTATTTGTGACGCATTATGCCATATCTCAAACTCAGAACCTGCTAATTGTGATGCATTATACCATTTCTCTTGATTGAATGACTTTTATAGACAATATGTATCAGTGGTAAACAAGACTGGTAAAAATATTTCCTGTTTATTAAACATTCGAGATGACTGATGTCGACCATAGTAATATTTATGTATTTTTACGTGTATAACGTGTATAATATTTGAAGTAAATGCTCCAGCAGCACCTCCAATGTGGAGTATCAGGCTGGAAGGGGAAAGAGGCTGGTAGATTTAGTCAACCAGCTGACTCTTGAATGCTGCTAAATTCCTTCAATGGCAGCTGCCGGGAGATAATTCCAATCAGGGATAATTCAATGCCAAAAATAATTTTGTCCCAGTGTGGTATTAGCTCTAAGGTGTCTATAGGCCTGATTGTGCCCACCACGTGTTCTTTTGTCTGTTGGGATTAAACGGTCATTCATAGGAATTTCGAGTAAGTTATTAACCTTTTCACTACCATACATGACGGAAATTTCCGTCGCCATTCGTCAATGAACGTAACCATAAAATGACACAACTTTTCGTCAAATATATACTACATTTATGTATTTTTCGTCATTTGAAGCTGGAAATTGCGTTAGCAATTCCAGCTTCAAATGACGAAAAATAGAACTCCTACACCAGTATATCTGGATCCTGGCATGCACCCCGGCCTGGAAGTCAAAGGGTTAAACATTTTGACCATACAGTTACATAAAAGTCTAGAGTTTTCCCGTCTTGTTTTCAAGTCGGTCCAGTCCAGGTTTTGAATGAGAGATGTCACACTGGCTGTTTGTCTATAATTTTGGGTGACATATATCTTGCTGGTGATCTTCGATTTTTTTCTTATTTGTTTATGTCTTTCTCCTATGTATATTTTGTATATATGTCATTGTGATAGTTATATTACTTTGTGATCTCGCATATCAAAGGAATTTGTAATCACCCGAAGTTCGAAAAGTACAAATGATGTAATTTAGATGTAATAGCTCGGAATTTTTAAACCGCTTAGCTTATTTAAATTTAAAAATTTCAAACCACCTGAAGTTCTATCTCGGTGCCGCGACCCACAACTTCAAGTGTGCGAAGATTACGAATATTTGTTAAATTTAACATTTTCAAATCTTCGTGATCAACACTCATTTTGTTTCGCTCACTAGATGTCACTTTGTAGCTGGTTTTTCAAACCCAAAGTTATTCAACATTCGTAACATAATGATTATTATTTCACAACTCTACGATACCTGACTTGCTAGCATGGTTGACTATCAGCCCCGGGGTAAAGGGCTCAAATCCCTTCTATGGAAGACATTATTTGTTAGATTCACATATATTGTACAGTATTTTTAGATGCACACTTATGCACACTGACACAGGCTTTTCTAAATAATCAATTGACACCGCATACACCAAATACATAAAGACAATTAAAATAATATGTAAAATATGTAAAAACTGAACGGTCGATAAAACCTTGAAACTGTTAAAAAATCAATATTGGCGCTTCTTGTTCAGCGCTCAAACACTGTATGTGCAGAAAGTAACGTTAAAAGATAATCTCCTTGCTTCACTTAGTTGTAAAAGTATTTTTCACTAATATCATTTCACTGATATCGAAGTATTATATATTATGTCAAATTAAACCTCAGAACGTGATGGATTATATAATGCGTTGTTTAGGGCATTTTATGAAAAATAAATAAGCCATATCGTGCGGTTGATTTTTCCTTTGGTTTTTCACTTGATTTTCCCCTTGGTTTGTTCCTTGGCTTTTCCTATGAGCTTCATTTTTTTTTTTTTTTTCACCTTTTGGTTCTTAATGGGTTAAATGAAGGTAGGCGTATAGACAGATATGATTGAAGACGTTTAGCCACGTATTTGACTACTCTCTAAATATTCTATGTGAACGTTTACTTATTTAGATCCCATGCACTAGAGACTGAGAGAAAAAAAAACCCGGCTACAAATCTTAATTATTCAAAACATGAGAGGCAGGCTATTGATTTATAATATTAACATACCTCAAAAAAGGTAGTTTGAATGTTTTCGAGATAAATATGAAAATATGTGCTGTACTTCTATCTCCTAGACCACCATATAATATAAGCCGCAGTTTTCACAGATCTGAAAGTGAACTAAAATGTCACGAATACACCAAGTGAAATGTCAAAAATCATATCTTCACCCTTACAGCGCTAAGATATTTTGTATAAACCAAGAGACCAAAGGGTCTTTTTCAATTTGAAATCATCCCAAATGTTTTAGTTATCTCTTTCTGCTTCATTTGAATACCTATGTTATCGGTCTACGGCCATTATATAATTACTCTTTCAGTGCGAGTACCGTCTTTAGACGTCAGATTCTGACGTCTAAAGACGGTCCCCGTGCTGAAAGAGATAAATTTAAATGACTTATCATTAATTTAAAAAATGTAAGATCATCTTAACATTTTTAATGATAAATTACTGAAAGAAGATATTATTTTCTTAGTGAAATGGGCCCTGTAACGTTCACGTAGTAATGAACTACATCATTTCTTTGCTCAATGAATTTTAAGTTTTGCATCAATGCGACCAGACAGGTTACCTGATTACAGGATTACAAGCTTGCATGTGCACAAACGTGGCTTAACCCTTTAAGCCCTCACGATGCATTAATGCATCATTTTACATCCCTGAAAATACTATGTATTTCCCTAAAACTAAGGAAAATTTCCATGGAACTGGTTTACCAATACATGGCAATTTTCTGTAATTTTTCACCCACATCAAATCATCTTCATCCACTACAAGTCGAGAATTGCGACAGCAATTCGCGACTTGTAGTGGATGAAGATGACAAGGGTTAAATCCCGCTCATTACATTTCATTCACAGGGTTAATAAATGACAATTATCAAATCCGGTGATATATTGTTGCCAACACCATATCATATAGAGTGTGAAAGAAAGGCGATGAACTTGACAAACCATATGATATTTTAATAATAATTTGTGAAAGGTCTTTCACACGACATTTTAAATTATAAGTCTCTTGTTGACCTTCTCCCTGAGTGAGAAGTGTGGTATGGGATGGAGGCGGGGGGGGGGGGGTAGATGAGGGGGTACAGGTGGAAATGTCACGTCACATGTTTTTTAACCCTTAAAGCGCTGAGACCGACCATAGTCTTTTTTAATATGTTTTGTTAGTTTCTTAAATCACAGTTACTGGTAATGAAATACATGTGGTTAAACTTTCCAAGATTTGAAAATGTCTCCAACTAAAAAAATGTGAGTAATTTTCACGCACTTAAGGTTGTGGGTCGCGGTAGCGAGACTCAACTGCAAGTGGCTGAAAATTTAAATCATTCAATTTAGCGCTTTAGGGCTTGAAAATATTATTTCAAAATATCACAAAATAATAGATAATGTGTATGATATTCACTGTATAAAGGAATATAAGTAATTTTCACACACTTGAAGTTGTGGGTCGCGGTAGCGAGACACAACTTCAAGTGGGGGGAAATATAAATTATTTATTTTGTTCTTTAATGGTTAACACTCCTACTATCACCCAGTTTCTAAAATTTGTATTCACCTGAGATGAGAATTGCTGCTGCAATTTATATCTCAGGTGAATACAAATTACTTAATTTTATAGGATACCCAGGTATACTATATCACTTTAAAGCTGAGAACCACCTTATTATGACGCATTGTACCATTTTAAATTTGATTATTTTTATTCAAAATATGATATGTGATCCAAACATAGGAGGATGGAGATTAAAGGGTTAAATAGGAAGCCTCTCCTTTCTGGTTGACATTATCTCCGTGGTATAGAGGGAGAGGGGGGGGGGGGATCGCCGCATCATGCACTGTAACATTTCATCACCTGCCTCGCTGCCGCGGTTTGTAGTCAGTTTTTCTTGCCTCACCATGCGCTCTGTCGTCTTCTTCTGCGTATGTTATTAACACAGTCACGACGCCCCAGAAACAGAGGCGGAGTGGTGGCGCAATGCTGAGATAATGTCATATACACTGGCCCAACACTCATACAACGTTGGTGGTGTTTGGTATTGCTGCAAACCAGAAAGCAAGACACATTAATCCAATGTTGGATTAATGTTGGTCCGCCGTCTGTCACGTCGGACCAACGATTAACCAACATTGGAACGAGGTGGCGTGTTTGATGAAAAAAGCGGCCGTTTTCCTATTATTTTTGCTGCTTTTGTTGTTGATTTTCCTTGTTTCATCTGTCGATACTTCTGTTGCTGATATTATTCTTACCATTATTGTTCATATCATTATTGCGTTGGAACTTTTGATGTGAAGTCTTGTTGCTTGGGCCACTGTTGCTGTCACTGTTGTTTCTTTTGTTGTTGCATCTACTGCTCGCTTCTCTGGTCCCAGTCGTTGTTGTTGTTACATCTACTGCTCGCTCCTCTTGTCCCAGTCGTTGTTGTTACATCTACTGCTCGCTTCTCTTGTCCCAGTCGTTGTTGTTGCATCTACTGCTCGCTTCTCTTGTCCCAGTCGTTGGTGTTACATCTACTGCTCGCTTCTCTTGTCCCAGTCGTTGTTGTTACATCTACTGCTCGCTCCTCTTGTCCCAGTCGTTGTTGTTGCATCTACTGCTCGCTTCTCTTGTCCCAGTTGTTGTTGTTGCATCTACTGCTCGCTTCTCTTGTCCCAGTCGTTGTTGTTGCATCTACTGCTCGCTTCTCTTGTCCCAGTCGTTGTTGTTACATCTACTGCTCGCTTTTCTTGTCCCAGTTGTTGTTGTTGCATCTACTGCTCGCTCCTCTTGTCCCAGTCGTTGTTGTTGCATCTACTGCTCGCTTCTCTTGTCCCAGTCGTTGTTGTTGTTCCATCTACTGCTCGCTTCTCTTGTCCCAGTTGTTGTTGTTGCATCTACTGCTCGCTTCTCTGGTCCCAGTCGTTGTTGTTGTTGCATCTACTGCTCGCTTCTCTTGTCCCAGTTGTTGTTGTTGCATCTACTGCTCGCTTCTCTTGTCCCAGTCGTTGTTGTTGCATCTACTGCTCGCTTCTCTTGTCCCAGTCGTTGTTGTTACATCTACTGCTCGTTCTTTTTGTCCCAGTCGTTGTTGTTGCATCTACTGCTCACTTCTCTTGTCCCAGTCTTTGTTGTTGCATCTACTGCTCGCTTCTCTTGTCCCAGTCGTTGTTGTTACATCTACTGCTCGTTCTTTTTGTCCCAGTCGTTGTTGTTGCATCTACTGCTCACTTCTCTTGTCCCAGTCTTTGTTGTTGCATCTACTGCTCGCTCCTCTTGTCCCAGTCGTTGTTGTTACATCTACTGCTCGCTTCTCTTGTCCCAGTCGTTGTTGTTGTTACATCTACTGCTCGCTTCTCTTGTCCCAGTCGTTGGTGTTACATCTACTGCTCGCTTCTCTTGTTCCAGTCGTTGTTGTTACATCTACTGCTCGCTTCTCTTGTCCCAGTCGTTGTTGTTGCATCTACTGCTCGCTTCTCTTGTCCCAGTCGTTGTTGTTGCATCTACTGCTCGCTTCTCTTGTCCCAGTCGTTGTTGTTGCATCTACTGCTCGCTTCTCTTGTCCCAGTCGTTGTTGTTGTTGCATCTACTGCTCGCTTCTCTTGTCCCAGTCGTTGTTGTTGTTGCATCTACTGCTCGCTTCTCTTGTCCCAGTCGTTGTTGTTACATCTACTGCTCGCTCCTCTTGTCCCAGTCTTTGTTGTTGTTGCATCTACTGCTCGCTTCTCTTGTCCCAGTCGTTGTTGTTGTTACATCTACTGCTCGCTTCTCTTGTTCCAGTCGTTGTTGTTGTTACATCTACTCCTCGCTTCTCTTGTCCCAGTCGTTGGTTTTACATCTACTGCTCGCTTCTCTTGTCCCAGTTGTTGTTGTTGTTGCATCTACTGCTCGCTTCTCTTGTCCCAGTCGTTGGTGCTACATCTACTGCTCGCTCCTCTTGTCCCAGTCGTTGGTGCTACATCTACTGCTCGCTTCTCTTGTCCCAGTCGTTGTTGTTGCATCTACTGCTCGCTTCTCTTGTCCCAGTCGTTGTTGTTGCATCTACTGCTCGCTTCTTTTGTCCCAGTCGTTGTTGTTGCATCTACTGCTCGCTCCTCTTGTCCCAGTCGTTGTTGTTGTTGCATCTACTGCTCGCTCCTCTTGTCCCAGTCGTTGTTGTTGCATCTACTGCTTTTCTTGTCCCAGTCACTGTTGCAGTAACTCTGCTGTTGCTGCTTTTCTTGATCAGTTTTGTTGCTGTTGCTTCTTGCTGTCGTCGCTGCTCCTATTGCAAACTTTCCCCCGGCTGAGCAGTGAGGCTGGGTGGGTGGCGGGGGGGGGGACGTGTGGACGCCGGCATTTTGCTGTTGTCATCACAAGGCGGCATGGCATGGCTTACTATTTTCACCACAGATATAATATTCTGCCATGATGGCCAGCAAGCCGTTCGTCCAATGTTGCCACAACACTATGGCGGCATCGGATACGCTGGCACAACACTGTGACAGAGCCGAGTCTTTGTACACTATGAGCTGATCAATTCGATAATTTTCCCTTCACAACTATATTTTCACTGACTGCACAATATTCTCAGAAAGTTATCAAATTAAAGTTGCTCAACAGCAACAATACCTGTGCAATCGCAACACACTTCGCAGCAGAAGCGACAATTTTTATGTTCGAGATTTATGTCAGATTTTATGGTCGAATCTGTTTCGTTTTTCGTGCGCATACATGTAAATTCAGTGCATCGTATGAAATTTCGATCTTGCTCCTCCGAATTAAAAACAATAAATAGCATCGACTGATTTGTGTGATAGTGTGTAATATCTTGATACCATGGTTACTAGAAATTAATAAATATCTATATTATCACGGTATCATGTGTATGATGATGTGTAAATCTGTGCGGTGTGGGGATGTTATGTAGTTTACGGTATTGCTGTTGATGGTAATGGTGTGATGCTTGGCTGCCTGTTGGCTGGCTGTTGGCTGCCTGCTGCCTGCCTGCTGACTGTCTCCTGCCTGAAGACGCCTGCAGTGTTCTGCCATAACGATGAAGACCACCTCCCGTATCGCTCTGCGTAGAAAACTCCTGCCCATAACATAATGCTAAATTAATGTTGTGCCAACGTCTACGACGTTGGCCCAACATTACTCCAGCATTGTGTATGCGCCTGGTGTTTCCTCGTATTGCTGTAGCCTACAGCTTCTCTGTAAAAACTAGTCGCTCATCTAGTGTTAGCTGCATATCTCACACGTCCTGCCGGCATCAGGCTAATGCTGGGCCAACTACAGAGATGCTGTGCCGATATCGAACTAATGCTGGGGGAAATACACATACGCTGTACAGACATTAACCCAATGCTGAGCCACCCTTCCATGCACTGGGCCGGCATTGCGCCAATGCGTGTATCTGTCGTGATTATGTCCACGGTTACGCTGCCCTTCTGGAGGAGGCGCATCCTGGAAAAATAAAAAAACCCGGTGAGATTGTGATTGTGAACTGACAGTATTGCTCAGATTTATATATTACGGTGGTAACTGTCAAAGCTGACAATCTGATTAATATGAAGAATACAACGACTTCCTGACTTAATAGACCGCAAAATAAACTAGATTATTAGTGGAACGTTCCCGTAACAATATTAACATTGGTGACATCTTCTAATTTTAAATAATTTGGAAAGTATTTTTTTCCCGCATTATATATATTGTTCAGAATAAAATCTCAAAAGATTTAATCTGGTAGACTTAATTATTTTTTTTGTTGAGTAATAGATGTTAATCATCTAATTTTAATAGTTCATGAGCCGATGTTGTCTCGATGACACCTTAACTGAGCGTCCAGCGTTTACTAGACGGGCAATGAGAACAAATTATTTCAAAGTGACCAAGACCTACCATGAACTGTACTAAAGTGAGACCTACTAGTACTGTACTAGTAGTACTGTACTAAAGTACTAGTACAGTAATAACTGTACTAAAGTTAGACCCACTAGTAGTAAGTACTGTACTAAAGTTCCGTTTCTGATGACAACTCTTTAGCCGATTAAATCACTGTTATTAGGATTGAAATGAGTGTTTATATAATTATTTGAAAATGTTTCGTCTCATATTAGTTATTTTCACTCGCTTCAAGGTGTGGGTTGCGACAGCGAGACACAGCTTCAAGTGGTGACCTTGGTTGTTCTTAGTGTTGTTACTGCGCTTGCTGTTGACCTAAATGTTGCTGTCCAACGATCTTCGATATGCTACAGTGACTGCCGCTATTTTTGATGTGGCTGTTGTCTTGGTTCTTGATGTTGTCATTGCTTCTGTTGCTGTATTGCTGTCGATTACCCTGCCTTGGCTGGCTGTTGTTGGTGTTCTGTTGTTGCTGTGCATGCTGTTGCTGCCTCATGTTAGTTGCTGTGGCTGCTGTTGCCGCCTACTTGTTGTATCGTGTTTTTTTACTGACGCTGTTGCCGCCTTGCTGCCTGTTGGTTGCTGTTGGCTTATGGTTGTTGCTGTGGTTGGTGCTTGCTTGCCTTCTCTTGGTTATTGCCGCTGTTTTCGCCTGCTTGCTGTCTGTTGGTTTCTGCTGTTGCGGTGCCTGCTGTTGCTGCCTTACGATTGTCGATGTGATTGCTGTTGCTGTTTTGTGGATGTTGCTGCTGTTGATGTTGCTTCTGCTGTTGCTTGCTTGTTGTCTGTTGGTTGTTATTGTTGTTGCTGCCTGCTTGCTGTCTCTGTTGCTTCTTGTTGCTGTTGTTGCTGTTGTTGCTGTCTGCAAGCATCTGCATCTTGGTTGTTGCTGTCGTTGTTGTTGCTGCTGTGGCGGCCTGCTTGCTGTCTGCTGGTTATTGCTGTTGTTGGTTGCCGCCTGCTTTCTCTTGGTTATTGCTGTGATGGCTGTTACTGCCTACTGCAATATTGGTTGTTGCTGTTGCTGTTGCTGCTCTTGCCGTCTGCATGCTTGCTGTCTTATGGTCGTTGTTGCTGTTGCTGTTGTTGCTGCTGTTCCTGCACGCGGCCTTCGACATGTCTGGTGCCGTGGCTGGCGTGGAGGGATTGATGGTTGGTTGCTGTGGTGACTGGATGCTGAGACTGCTGTTGTAGCCGTGGATATGGCGGGATTCACTGATCAATGAATCCGGGGCCAGGTCACAGCTAGAGGGGGAGGGGGGTGACAACCCAGCAGACGCTCGCCCAATGCTGGGGTAATGTCGGGCCAGCGTCGTAGACGGTGGCCCGGCATTACGCCAGCATTGGATCAACATATTGTAATTGACGGGACGTTGAACCAATGCTGATTTAATGTTGGGCCAGCGTTGCAGACAATAGCCCGACATTAAAACAGCATTCAGCTAACGTTTTGTGTTTCTTATGTAGCAAACGCAGGACGTCGATCCGATGTAGGTTTAGCGTTGGACCAGCGTCGCAGACGATGGGCCAGCATTGAACCAGCATTGGATTGACGTCCTCCACAAGGCTCATCCAGTCTGTACGTAAACCACATAATACTAAAAAAAATAGTTACGAACAAACAATAAAATACAGATAAATCAAGTGTGTATCTGAGCAATTTCATAACACAAATGGCAAATATTGAATAAGGGTTAAACAGAGAAGTTACAGTCTGTGGTATGAGTTTAAATAAACTGACTTCTAGAACTAAAAGTACAATCTGTCCATAATATACGAGAGTTATTTTCACTGGAAGACGCACAGCTCTGCTCTGCCAGAAGACGTTGGGGTGGCGTTGGCCTGACGTCGAACTGACTTGACTGACGTTGATGTGACGTCAAGGCAACGTTTGACGTGGCTGGGGAACGTTTGATAAACGTCCAAATCATTTTCTTGTATTGCGGCTGAGCATAACTATCTGATTGAATTGGAATCAACACAAGTCCAACACATAGGACTGGGGTGGACGTGCAGGGCAGTACTATTTATAATCCAGGAGGTGCAAGGTTGTGTGCTATTTATAATGCACATGGGTAGAGTATTCTATTAAATACATATTTGAAATATATATTGCCAAAGTATTGGTAAAATAGGTCGTTGTATCCGAATAAAGTTGCATTATTATAGCAGAAATAAAATATCGCGATAATATTATACTTCCTCCAGTTGTTTTATTATTTGAGCTCCAGTGTAGTTTACCAGAGAGTTAGTTTACCGTCCAGTTATTTTATTATTTGAGCTGTAGTGTAGTTAGCAGAGCTAGTTTAACGTCCAGTTGTTTTATTATTTGAGCTCCAGTGTAGTTAGCAAAGTTAGTTCACTGTCCAGTTGTTTTACCATTTGAGCTCCAGTGTAGTTAGCAGAGTCAGTTTACCGTCCAGTTGTTTTATTATTTGAGCTCCAGTGTAGTTAGCAGAGCTAGTTTACCGTCCAGTTGTTTTATTATTTGAGCTCCAGTGTAGTTAGCAAAGTTAGTTCACTGTCCAGTTGTTTTATTATTTGAGCTCCAGTGTAGTTAGCAAGGTTAGTTTATCGTCCAGTTGTTTTATTATTTGAGCTCCAGTTCAGTCAGCAGAGTTAGTTTACCGTCCAGTTGTTTTATTATTTGAGCTCCAGTGTAGTTAGCGGGGTTAGTTTATCATCCAGTTGTTTTATTATTTGAGCTCCAGTTCAGTCAGCAGAGTTAGTTTACCGTCCAGTTGTTTTATTATTTGAGTTCCAGTGTAGTAAGCAGAGTCAGTTTATCGTCCAGTTGTTTTATTATTTGAGCTCCAGTGTAGTTAGCAGAGTTAGTTTACCGTCCAGTTGTTTTATTATTTGAGCTCCAGTGTAGTTAGCAGAGTCAGTTTATCGTTCAGTTGTTTTATTATTTGAGCTCCAGTGTAGTTAGCAGGGTTAATGTATCGTCCAGTTGTTTTATTATTTGAGCTCCAGTGTAGTTAGCAGGGTTAATGTATCGTCCAGTTGTTTTATTATTTGAGCTCCAGTGTAGTTAGCAGAGTTAGTTTACCGTCCAGTTGTTTTATTATTTGAGCTCCAATGTAATTAGCAGGGTTAGTTTATCGTCCAGTTGTTTTATTATTTGAGCTCCAATGTAGTTAGCAGGGTTAGTTTATCGTCCAGTTGTTTTATTATTTGAGCTCCAGTGTAGTTAGCATAGTCAGTTTACCGTCCAGTTATTTTAATATTTGAGCTCCAGTGTAGTTAGCAGAGTTAGTTTACCGTCCAGTTGTTTTATTATTTGAGCTCCAGTGTAGTTATCAGAGTTAGTTTATCGTCCAGTTGTTTTATTATTTGCGCTCCAGTGTAGTTAGCAGAGTTAGTTTATCGTCCAGTTATTTTAATATTTGAGCTCCAATGTAGTTAGCATAGTCAGTTTACCGTCCAGTTATTTTATTATTTGAGCTCCAGTGTAGTTAGCAGGGTTAGTTTATCATCCAGTTGTTTTATTGTTTGAGCTCCAGTGTAGTTAGCATAGTCAGTTTACCGTCCAGTTATTTTATTATTTGAGCTCCAGTGTAGTTAGCAGAGTTAGTTTACCGTCTAGTTGTTTTATTATTTGAGCTCCAGTGTAGTAGTAACGACTCCTGGGATTAGCAGAGTTAAGTTTCACACGAATGTCAAGTTAACTTTCAATGACAAGATGAATTAAATAGACTAGGCCAACACCTAGTTTTAGCCATGGTTGTGAACTTGTCAAAAAGTCTTGTTGAAATATCATTAGTCTTTGTATTTCAAGAATAAAAAATAAACTTGATTGACTATTGGTGCACCTGGCCAGGTTTAAATTTGACTAAAACTAAAACTGGTGGGCATGTCCCTTGAAGGCACACCGGGTGGTAGACAGGTCTCTTTGAAGAAAACTAGTTGGGTGGGAGTGTCCCTAAGCCAAACTGTAGGTCGTGGGCGTGTCTATTTTATAAACATGGCACATTCTAAATGAGATTCTTCAAGTAAAAGCAAAAATGTGTACAGTCACACTAATTAATTTATTAGCTTAAATTTCAGATATTGTACTTTATTTACATTCAGCTTGAGATTGAAATTGCTGCAGCCGATACAGCAATTCCCACAGCAAACTGGATGAAAATGATCAGAAATTCTGTGAAACTCAATGACCTCGACCTCCTTGTTTTCAACGAGCTGGCTAATACAATGAAGGGAGGGTTCCTATATAACCTTGTTTTCACCGAGTGACGTCACTGAGTTTCATAGAATACTCGTGAAATAAGAACCGAGACCCTAAACCCCCACCCCTCCCCGTTGCAGATTTTATACTGCGGCTCCGTGAATCTAGGAGAGTCGACTTTTTGTCCTCGCTTTTTCTCTTCGCTACCTCTACCTACACGGCCACTGCCTGGCACAACAACCAACAAAAAACACACAGACTTGCTTCTAATTATTTTTTTCCAGCCCTGACTGTAACCAGTCGGTTCATGTACAAGCCCAATAAATATACCGGAAAATCGACAATTTCCCCCGGTGTGAAATCTCCCGATTTCTATTAAATCACTCACCCATTTTAGACAATTAACCCTTTCAAGCCTGAATTTATCATTGTCATCTTTACCCACTACAAGTCGAGAATTGCTCACGCAATTCTCGACTTGTATAGAATGAAGATGACTTGATCTGATTCAAAAAATTAAGAAAATTGCCATGTATTGTTAAATCAGTTTTATAGAAATCTTTATTTTAAAACCATTGATTTTAGGAAAATCAAGTCTGTTTTCAGGAATGTAAAATGATGCTTTAATGCATCGTGAGGGCTTAAAGGGTTAAAAAACTGAACCAAGTTGAACACCGCTGGTCAAGGCAAGAGTGACTTATCCCATAAAGCACGGAGTTATTCAATTTAAATTTTCAAACACTTAAAGCTGTGTATCGCTTTAATGTTTGAAAAATGTTAGGATTTGTCAAATTTTAGTCTCAATATATATCAGTGTGTCGAAATTTAAGATATATTTTATCTTGAGCAACTCGTTATGGAGGTGCTGATAAAAACACATGTCTACTGTAGTCGACATCAGTGCTCTAAGGGTTAAACACTGAATGTTTAAAAAAACTCGGATGCCAAGAAATATTTCAAGTGCCTATGAGAACCCAGGCCATTTTCAGCAGGCGTAAACTTGTGGTCGTATTGGTACTATTACATTTAAAAATGGTGGTCACTGTGTCAGAGCCTTGCGATGTCATCAGGTTATAATAGCATATACATATAATAGTCAATTATCTATTATTTAGTGTCTTAAGTTAATATACGATTTGTTGCATTTTCTTTTTCCCAAAATGATCGCGTTTTGTCTCCAGTATAATTATCTGGCTTTTACTATATCGACTTGCCCTGAATGTATGGTAAAAACCTGTCACAGTGAAGTTTCAATGCTGGGCCAGCGTCGTTTACGTTGGTCCTGCATTGCTGCAGCACTGAGTCTGAGTCTGTTGTTGTGTGGCTGCTGTCGGGGGGGGGGGGGGGGTGGAGGGGGGTGGGTGGCAAGCGTACACACTCCGTACAGACTACTTGTTGCTACACGCCGCCCAACCCGCCACGACCCACACTGTAATATGTAACACGCACCCTTCACGCCCTACCGCTTACATATAATAACACATTAACAACAAACCGTAATACAATTTTTAAATGCATTATTTTCACAGGAAAACTAGGCGTCAATTCATAACGCTCTATAACTGGTAAATTTATCCGTTCGAAAATTTTTAAAAAAATATATAGAAGATAAAATATTGACATATTTTAGTGACACTTTGCACGCTTGAAGCCCAAACCCTTGTATTTTTAGGGACCGTACAAAATAAGAAAATCGGAATTAATGGAATGTAGAAGATTAAATAATCAAGAATAAATATTAATACTTTTGTGATTAAAATATGTTTAGTGATAATCTACACGCTTGAGGCCCGCGCCCTTGCACTTCTAGGGTCTTTTTTTCTCGTTCAGTGACCATCCCCCCCCCCGTTCTCGGACCCTGGACTTTTGCTGTGGACATGGCTATGCGGGGAGAATTGGACCGAGCCAGTCAGCGGAATTATCAATACTACATACATAATGTACACACTCATATTGTCACCACCTGATTATTTTAGAGAATTCGCGAATTCTCCAAAATAAACATAGGGCCTATGGTAAAAATAAATAAATAAAATAACTAAAGAGATAGTGAAAGCTATAAGATATCCAATGACTGCTAATGTAGGCAAGCGAGAAAAAAGATAAAAAGTTATATTTTTAAAGAAATGTTGCAAAATGTATTATCTGCTAGTCGCCACCTGTTTTTTCAGCGAATTCGCGTTAGAACGCGAAAATAAAAATGTTGTGAAAGCCCACTGGCATCTACTGATAGCTCGTGTTATACTGTGAACAAGCGAGAAAATTAGAGAGAAAGTGATGTTATTTATCTGGTGAGATTTCGCGTTATATCTCAGTCAGTGAGATTGTGAGCGTTACATTGTGGGGGCTGATTTATTTATTTTCTCGTCGGCTGCAGGCTGATCTTACTGTGCTGGCTGGTGGCGGGGTGGGGGGTGGCACCCTCTACTCTCTGGAGCGGGGTGGAGGGGCACCCTCTACTCTCTGGAGGTGATGTCACGCGTCCTAGGAATCAGAAGGTGCTGCTCACTTGACAGACACCCTTTACACCCCAGCGGCAGTCACTATATCCTCCTCAAGCAGACACGACACACATTAGTCCAATGTTGGTTTAACGTTGGACCAGCGTCGCAGACGGTGGTCCAACGCTAAACCAACATTGGTCTAATGTGTTGTCCATTGGGCAGAGCGATCCACTCCTGCAGACGGTCAGATTGGCGTGATGCCCCGGGGTTTAGAGGGTTGTATATGAGCCTCTCGCACTGAGAGGGTGCTGCGCGTGGCTGTACACCGCCGTGCACCCCGCCTACACGCCGCTGTACGCTGAGCGCTTCTAGGCGCCCAACCCGTGGAAAATAGTCAGTGACCTAGACCCTGTTGTCATGGCAACCAGAGATCTGATTGATTTGTGTATCGCCATCATTGTGTGCATTATGTGTACGTCCTGAGACACTGCTGGTGTAGACGTAACAAAGTGTACATATGAGTACATCTGTGTGTACGTTACTGCAGGTGGTACACGTGTCTACATGACAGAGACACATGCTGATTGTGACCTGTATGTGACCTCTAAATGAAGACATGTGACCTCTATACAATGGTCAACGCTAACCAGCGAAACGTCAACATTTCTGTCCTCGCAATGTGACGTCACTGTAATGTTAACCTCGCAATGTGACGTCACTGTAAAGTTAACCATACCTTGTGACGTCACTGTAAAGTTAACCTCGCACTGTGACGTCACTGTAAAATTAACCTCGCACTGTGACGTCACTGTATACCTCGCACTGTGACGTCACTGTATACCTCGCATTGTGACGTCACTGTAGACCTCGCACGGTGACGTCACTGTAAAGTTAACCTTGCACTGTGACGTCACTGTAAGCCTCACACTGTGACGTAACTGTAAAGTTGACCTCGCACTAGTACGTCACTGTAAAGTTGACCTGCACTGTGACGTCACTGTAAAGTTAACCTCGCACTGTGACGTCACTGTGAAGTTAACCTCGCACTGTGACGTCACTGTAAACCTCGCACTGTGACGTCACTGTAAACCTCGCACTGTGACGTCACTGTAAACCTCGCACTGTGACGTCACTGTAAAGTTGACCTCGCACTGTGACGTCCCTTTAATGTTAACCTCGCACTGTACTGTACTGTACTCCATACACTGTGCTGTGAATGTCAGTGAATGAGTATTGCTTTATGTGGCTTTCTGCACAAGCATGACACAGAAGGAAGCACGAAATGGAGACTGTGCCCTACTCTTATCGAATGACTGTGAGGGTTCTTTATAGTGCACAGTACCACAGACAGCAAGGCATTTGAACAGTTTTGAGCACTGTATATGCACAAGAACTTTTTACCCCATAAGTTCTTGATATGCACAGCATCGATAATACTTGGAGCCGCGACCGATTCCGAATGAGCCATTGTCACCGTCCATTTTACTGCTCACAATAGTGTTTTCTTAAATATTCTAACATGTCAGTACATTAAAGCCAGGCTTACCTCCACGCTGCTTAGGGAGAGTTTAGGCATCTTTAGGGTAGTGCTTGAAACCCGCGTTTATGCATCATGTCCAGACAAGTCTCCACCCTGCGCACACAACTTCATGGTTACCATGGTTACAGATGCGTTTAGGTCAAGGTGAGGAAACTAAGAAAATCACTGTTAGCATCAAGTAATCTATTTTAATTTCGTTCATTTTGCTCGACACATATAGGGAGACTATCAATGATTATTAACAGAATAAAGCAAGATCTCTATTAATTATTCAGTCAAATATGCTTTGATTTTTTCAAGTTACTAATTAGCTCCTATTTCTCGGGGAACAATATCCAATAATCTAGACAGCAATTTGGTGTGGCCTATACTACATCGTTTTGACTGCGCAAAACCTATAATATATCATAATATGCCACCCTTATTATGATTATATAACGGCGACAGCCCCCATAACACTATGTCTTAATTTTCCGATATTTGTAACGTGTCAAGAAACTTTGCCCTTATGCTCAGTTTTTGTATGATATATTAAGATTAACCAAAAAAACATTACTTAAGCAAGAATTGCAAATGTTTTTCTTCAATATTAGACAATATATTATTATTTGTTTACGAATTTGAAGATGTGGATCGTTTAAAAGTTCTACTTTTTAATTACTGGTCACTGCAATCCACATAATCAAACTATACAAAGTATATATAGTTTTCGTGGTTCGATTGAAAAAAAAGGAAGCTCAACATCTGACCGACAATAAAAATAAGAGGATTACATCATAATATGGACTCTCCCTTGCAGACATTACTGTGACGTATTAGCCTAAATACAATTCAATTGGCAAAGTTAAAATCTCCTTATTTATAATGTAGGCATATAATACAAAATAGTCAATATAATAATAATTATTCAGCTAGATTCATCTGTCAACAAACTGACTATTCCCTTATCTCCCCACCTCAAACTTTCTTAGATTCATGAAGTAAATGTAACATTAAAAAAAAATATATGATATATACATTTTATGTAGACGGTTTACCCATGCCCTGCGCTGCCAAGCCTTGCTTCTAGGATGTATAACTATGTTAATTGTGCTCTCATGTTTCAGGGCTTTGTAAATTCAGGTTATCCCAATGGAATAGCTCATGTGAGTAATATACATGTCACTGTGAAGTCCGTGCTTGTGCCCCCCCCCCCCCCCCCAATACCCGCACCTGCCTGCTGCTTAGCAAGAATTAAATATGCATGGCGTATATCTACTTTGCACTATCTAATTGAAATGACAAATTATGGCCTAGAAATTCAACCAAAATAGAATCACTTTTCAATTTTTGTCAAATTGCGTGTTAGCTCGCTAGAATGACCAGATCTATTTAATTCTCAATTTTTCATTGCATTTTTACTATAAAAAATGAAAATAGATTTCAAATAGTTTTCACATTTTTCTACCTCTTCTAAGTGTTTTTGTCTTGTTCAGTTCCTACCAACAATACTATTCCAATTATTAGTTAAGATCTAGATCGTAGATGTAAAACGAAGTCAAACAACCGCAGGTAAAATAAAACTCAAATTGTAATAAATAAAACGAAGGGAAAATAAATAATAAACTAAATAAAAAATCGAACAGAAAACGACAATTATTGTGAAATGGAAAGATAATTTGAAAAATATAAATTACATTCTGAAATTTAAATGCAGCAGTGAAAATACATACTCCATGATTGTAATTTGCCAATTGGAGATTTTGACCCATCATTTTACCAATGGTGAACCAACATCTGCGATGTTGGTTCACCATTGGTACAACGTTGGCCATGATTTATAGTCAGGCTGACGGTGATTGACGTGGTGGTGATTATGTAATTATTTCATTTTGTTTGTTATTTTCCTCCTGAGCTCCTGCTGTACATTGTATTGTCTGAATGCTGTCATGTGGTTTTCTTGGTGTGTCCTTAAGTGCTGCTCGCTGGCGTGGAGTCGAACCCTGTCTATGGGGGAATGTGGGGCGGCTTGGTCCCTGGTGGGAAGGTGGGGGAAGTCGGCATGCATGGGGAGAATGACATGACTATCTTTCCTTCTTATTAGATATTATGATTTAGGCCTGATATACTGTATGTCTATTTCTTATTATATATTGTGATATATATTTGTATGTATATTTCTTGTAACGTTTAATAGTCTGTGCACGGTCCTCGAGACGTCACACATATAGCTGTAACGTGACACATCACACAGCCGTGACGTCACTTGCCACGTGCGTAGGCCTATACCAATGAGGTCACGTGCTTTGAATAACGTCAGGTTATTTTCAGATTTTTATGCCATCTTATTCTATGTGAAAGATTTAGATAAGGATTGTCGCTAAGGTAGGCACTTACTGAGAAATAATAATTTACCATGGCAACAAATGCAGGAAACAATTACACGACAACTATTGCCATGGTAATTACCATGGTTACAGGTCACTAAGTCCTAAAGTGCTAATCACGTATATCGCTGTTGTAGCATTCTTATTTTTCCTTCCTATACAATTTGAAGAAGAAGAAATAAGGATTAATTTATTCATTCACACATTCATTAATTTATTCATTCATGTGCATCTATTTGACCTATGAGGATAATTTAGAAAGAATAAAATACTGTCCGGTCACAGGGCTTTTACCTGTTGTAACATCACAAATGCTAGATGAATTCTGTTCCACCTTCTATACCGCTTTCCCAATCTTGATCCACCATTGCGGTCATAGAACACACATCACGTGAATGTTCTATGATCAGGATGTTCTACGATTGGCAAAACTTGTCCAGGTATTTTATAGCAGGACCGGAAGTGACGTGCTGCTCCACGTGCTGCTCGTCACGTGCACCACAGTAGGTTATCCGTCAGTCACCAGGTGATGCTCAAGTCAATGCTACTATCCATATACAGATATACCGCTATTGAGTGACATTACTTACAACAAACACGATACTTTGACCCAATGTTGTTTCAATGCTGGCCCACCGTCTAGAACGCTGGTCCAACATTGGCTCAAAGTATCGTTTTTGCTAGGCTACCACTATAGGGTAGGGGGGGGGGGGGTTAAAATACCGATGTACATTTAAGCCCACACGCATATTATAATTTTTATTTGATTCTTTGAATATAAAATACAACGATATCCCAGAAAACACAAAACATTTGTATAACATTTATACAACGTCGGCCCAACGTCTTCGACGTTGGTCCAACATTCTATAAATGTTATACAAATGTTTTGTGTTTGCTGAGATTCTGTGAAATTCAATAACCTTGACCTCCTTTGTTTTCACCGAGCTAGCTAATACAATGAAGTATGGAGGAGGGTTCTCATATAACCTTGTTTTCACCGAGTGACGTCACTGCGTTTCACAGAATGAAGTATGGGGTAGGGGTGTTCTATAACATTATTTTCAAACGAGTGACGTCACTGCGTTTCACAGAATGAAGTATGGGGTAGGGGTGTTGTATAACCTTGTTGTTACCGAGTGACGTCACTGCATTTCACAGAATAGGCCTAATTATCTTCTTCACCGTAAGGCTCGGCCTGCGCCATCTGGAGAAGCCTGGCCTTGCTGTAGGGAAGATATATCAGAACGATACCCAGGTAACACAAGACATACACACGATGTTGGGACAGCGTCGTAACTGTTGTTTTAACCCTTTAAGCCCCCACGATGCATTAAAGCATCATTTTACATCCCTGAAAACATACTTAATTCTCCTAAAAACTGAGGGTTTTAGAACGAAAATTTCCATGAAACTTGTTTACCAATATACATGGCAATTTTCTTTAATTTTTAAACCACATCAAGTCATTTTCATCCACTACAAGTCAATTCTCGGCTTGTAGTGGATGAAGATGACAACGGTAAATTCAGGCTTGAAAGGGTTAACCCTTTAACCGCCGGTGCCGCAAATATTCGGGTTTTCATTTTTTATTAGCACATTATGTACCACCTTTTAAATATGTCATCGCGTCAGCGAGACACAACTTCAAGTGAGTGAAAATTCAAATTGAATAATTTGGCGGTTAAAGGGTTAATGTCCAACATTGAAACAAAATTGAAACAACGTGTCTCGTGTTGCTGTTTACGACATCCTCAATGATTTGATTCATTTTATTTAGATTATTCTTATTTAAAAAATGTCATAGTATTTATACGGTTACCTATGCATATATAAGGTAGATAGATAGATATATATTTATTGACGACGGAAAGTCTATGTGTACTAATGTGTTATTAAAATGAACAGTAAAAACACATATGTACATGTATGAAAAAGCAGGATTATTTCACATAAAAATCGATATGATCTGTAAAACAAACCCGCCATTATATATGCAAGCACAGGGTATTTGAAATATGCATCACAATTACTTAAAATAAAGGTAAAGTAAAAACAGCAGTTGTCGGTATAATTTATGTACATGTTTCCCGCGCCTTAACCCTAAAACCAGAGAGAAAATAGCTACTGCATAATATTCTATATTATAGCAAAATAAAGACCCTGAATTTTTTTATACAGTAGACTGAAATTCAAAGTGGCCCACCCAGCGACAAACAGTGCCATGACGACTCCCAGCAAACACGACGCATTGAGCCATTGTTGGTTCAATGTTGGGCCAGCGTCGTAGTCGGTAGACCAACATTGAACCAACAATGGATCAATGGCTCGTGTTTGCTGACTGGATCTGGACCTCAGCCGATCCCAACATTCTAAATTATCCAGGAATCTCCCTATCCGACAAACTAATGTTCACTCAATCCCAGCAAAATTCTGGCCCAATGTTTGTAACGCTGGCACAACGTTGTGGCAACGCATTGGGTTGTCCTAGCCTGACAAACACCTACAATAACCTGGTGTTGGGATAGCGCTGGGCCGGCGTCGCAGACGTTGGCCTGACGTTTCCCATGCACTGGGTTGATGTCTCGATCAAACACAAAAATTGACCCGATGTGATCTCAAGGGTGGGCCTGCAATGTAGACGGTGGCACAACATTGGCCCAACACTGGGTCGATGTCCTTAAAACACAATAATCGACCAGTGTGATCTCAAGGGTGGGCCAGCGATGTTTACGGTGGCCCAGCATTGATCCACAATCGGGTCGATGTCTCAATTAAACACAAAAATCGACCCAATGTGATCTCAAGGGTGGGCCCGCGATGTAGACGGTGGCCCAGCATTGATCCACATTCGTGTCGATGTCTCCTTAAAACACAATAATCGACCAATGTGATTTCAAGGGTGGGCCAGCAATGTGGACTGTGGCCCAGCATTGAACCAGCATCGGGTCGACGTCTTGTGTTCTGTGGTTACAATCGTACAAAGTCCGTTATTTGCGGTTTGTTTAGACGCAGTCAATAAGTGAGGTTCGAACAACGCCATTTTAATGCTGGGCCAGCGTTGCAGACACTGTGCCAGCATTAGTCCACCACCGGCTGAGCGTCTACCGTATGCGTTGAGTGTACTGATGTGTATAGACTTGTGGAGCATGCATACAATCGACCGCATTCACAACGTACATGGTAAAGACTAGGCCTAATAAAAACACATATTATTTTTGCGGGATGTAACGAACGCAGCCACAACTGTGGCTGCGGTCGTTACATCCCGCAAAAATAAAATACAAATGAATGTAAAAGAATATTTCCCGTCTGCTGCTGTATTTTCCGGCTTATTTATCGGCTTTGGGGCTGAGAGGGTGGGCGTTGGAATCAGTAGTGGCCCGGGTCCCCGCCGGTCGCTGGTGGCTCGCTGGCCTTGACGCGATGCTGCAGTGCAGTGTATATCCAAACACCCTATAACTACAACAGACAACACAAAAATATTATACAATTATATAAGCTTACAACGTTTTACAACGTTTTATCGTAATATAATGTCACTTAACTGACCATTTGTGCCGAAAAGTGACGTAAAGCAATAATTTACTACTACTAATATATAAGCTTAAGCATTTTTCACAATAATTCAAATAATAGGCTTATAGAAATCTGAGGTCATAATGAGGTATCTTATAAACGATAGCTTTTTCACTAATCCATCGATTTCTAAAACATTATCATGTGTTTGTTCCATCGTGTGTGTTTATATAATATTACACTACAACTTAATTATTATAGGCCCTAATTGTCGTAGGTGTGTCTAGTTTGAGTGAGGCGTGTGACATTCTGTTTGACCGATTTAGAGTAATAACTAAATAGGATTTCTACATGCTGCAACCCGTCACCTAAGAATTATAGGTATCTGCCACCTGTTAAAGTGGCAGATACGACCCTTTAAGACCAAGGCGAAGGAATGTTTTCTCAGAAAAGGATTGCTATTAGGCAGCACTTTTCGTGTGGCTCATATATTTTTAGGCTGATTAACATTGTGACATTTCTATGGAGAGATTTTTCATCAAGTTTAGTTGGACAGACGTGAGCTTATAATATGTTTTTTTGAACTGGATTATTTTACTTTATTATTTTGCTACTTTTTGTCACCTCGGTAGTAAAAGGTCTTATCTCATATGACCATTTACTACCAATGTCACGTTTTCATAATAGTTTTGTCTTGCCTTACATAGAATATAAATTTGTTGGTGGTGGGAGAAGGTGTTCCCAATCGAATACGTAGTCCTCCCATCTAGCCTTTGAACGTTGTCATTAGCAGAACCTCTGGCAGAACCAACTATAAGTGATTTATATATTGAATTCTGAAATTTCCATTGGTCAAAGAATTGAAAAGCTGTTAGAATTTAACTCTTTCAGCGTGTTGATCGACTGACGTCAGACTCTTGACTTCTAATGACGTCAGATTAAAGTCGGTCCCCGCACTGAAAGAGTAAAATATTTATAGTGGTCGTAGACCTATAACATGGTATTCAAATGAGGCAGGAAGAGCTAACTAAGACATGTATATATGGTGATTTAAAATTTAAAAGAAAAACCTTTGGTCTCCACGGTTTATACAAAAATATCGTCGGTCAGTGATTGTTCATTAATTTGTGGTGATAAAATTATATAGATATGTTTTCGTGAAATTGGAGTATTAGATTAACTGAGCATTTGTTACAATCTATTTCATGAATTTCAGTTGAATTTTGTTGCTTTGAAACTGGTTTGAGTCGTTGGCGTATATACTTAGAGGACAGCTATCTTAGTTATGTTGTCTGTGGGAATGAGAGGGTGTGTTGTTACTGGTGTATGGTGTGTACATGTTATCAGTGTGTACGTTCGTGCACCTCAGATTATACACTCTGTATATAGTCTGTACATTACTACAGTAGTGGGACCCTTTACCAGTACATTTGTTTCATTCATTTCCAACTGAATTGCGAAAGCAATTCCATCTTCAAATGACTGAAATGACTTGTCGGGAGTCCTACTGCATTCATTTAATCAAAATCACTTTACAGTAAACCCTGAAAAAAGGGTTCTTGAAGGTTCTTAATTCTTACAATGCTGACATATTTTTGTGTCAACCAATAAGACCAAAGGGTTTTTCAATTTGAAATAATCATAAATGTCTTAGGTATTCACATCTAGACTATGTCTACGGCCATTATATTTATTTTTATTTGTTTCAATGCAGTGATATTTTAGACGTCAGATTCTGATTTCTAAAGAACGATTATTAATTGGTGTTTATTCACTTCATCAAGTGCATATACAATGCTCCAAACTGTTCAAATCCATGGAGTGCGCAGTGTTGTCAATCTTAGGCATACTCGGCACTATGAAGAACCTTTGAAATCATTCATATATGGTTTAAATGTTATTTTACCTCCTCTTAACCCTTTAAGCCCTTACGATGCATTAAGGCATCATTTTACATTCCTGAAAACATAATTAATTTTCCTACAACCAAGGCTTTTAGAACGAAAATTTCCATGAAACTGGTTTACCAATGCATGGTATTTTTTTTTAATTTTTAATTTTTAAACCACATCAAATCATCTTCATCCACTATAAGTCGAGAATTGCGACAGCAATTCGCGGCTTGTAGTGGACGAATATGACAATGGTAAATTCAGGATTGAAAGGGTTAATATAGCCCAAACTTGTCTGAAATAGAAGTAAGTTTCGCCCTTTCAGAACGGGGACCGACTTTAGAAGTCAGTATCTGACGAATAAAGTCGATCCCGGCACTGAACGAATTGCAATATTTATAATGGCCGTAAAACCATAACATAGGTATTCAAATGAAACAGAAGGAGTTAACAAAGACATTTATGATGATTTCAAATTGAAAAAACCCTTTATTCTCTATGGTTTATACAAACTATATCAGCGATGTGAAGGTTAAAGTGGTGGTTTATAGTGTGGGGTTGTCCATACCGGGGTTGTCAAAGCCGCGAGTTTCGGCGTGATAGGCATGCGGCCTAACCACTACACCAGGACCTCCGCCAATCCCGGTGGCTCATTCGGTTTGACTCTGGTTCATAACCAGGTTATAAGAGGGGATTGGTAGGCCCACCAGGTTTAAGCCTTAGCGGACCTGATTTTTCTCATTCTTGTTGTTCTTATACAGTGCTCAAATCTGTTCAAAGGCTTGACGTGTTCAGTACTGCCTATGGTAAAGGTGGTAAAGGTACTCTACAAGAGTATGGATCGTAATCCCGATTTCGCCCTCCCATATGTCGATACGTGTATAAAACGATGTAAAACGATATGCACTGACAGACTGTTGTTTAGAGGCAGAATCAAGCAATCAAATAAGGTTGGACTGTTATTTTATCTCGTGTTCACCCTTTCAGTGCGGGGACCGTCCTTATACATCTGTATAGACGTCAGATTCTCACATACCCAGCAAACACGACACGTTGAAATAATGATGTTTTAATGTTGGGCCAGCGTCGCAGACGTTGGGCCAACATTAAAACATTATTGTTTCAACGTGTCGTGTTTGCTGGGTTGTGAGACGATCCCCGCGCTGAAAGAATTAAAATATCTTTAATGGCCGTAGACCCGTAAAATAGGTATTCAAATGAAGCGGAAATAGCTGACTAACACATCTATGATGATTTCAAATTAAAAGAAACCCTTTGGTCTCCATGGTTTATACAAAAATATATCAGCGCTTTAAGGATTAATTACATTTACCTCAGTTGTCATTGCACAATTCGTATCTCAAGATAAATTAGTGCATTTTATAAAATACACAGATCAATAACCCCTTTCTTACTAAGGTATAGAATATTCGTACAATTGACGCCTACATCCTCAGCGGACCGAGCTCAGAGGCGCACACCTTATGTCATGTTCTGTTAAATGCGACAATAAATTGTAACTTATTCACCACCTTGATGAATCAGTCCAACATGATCTACAAGTGTATTTTTGACAACCATGGCTAGTGAGCTAACATCATAGGGAGACAATGGCTTGGAATTTAATGTAACCCTTTAAGCCCTCACGACGCATCAAAGCATCATTTTACATCCCTGAAAACAGACTTGATTTTCCTACAACCAACGGGTTTACAACGAAAACTTCCATGAAACTGGCTTACCAATACATGACAATTTTCTTTAATTTTTAAATCACATCAAGTCATCTGCATGGAACTGTTTTAATAACAACAATTTTTTTTCATTTGCCACCCTCTCCAATCATCTTCATCCACTACAACTAACAAATCGAGATTAATTGCGGCGGCAATTCGCGGCTTGTAGTGGATGAAGATTACAATGGCGAATTCAGGCTTGAAAGGGTCGAACGCTCAGCACGACGTACTAAAATCGTTTGTAATTCGCCAAGCCAATGTTGTTTCAATGCTGGGCTAACGTCGTAGAAGGCGTACCAAAATTGAACCAACTTTCTCAGTTGCTGGGATCTGTTAACTACAGAATACTAAAAAAAATAGTATGTGAGCAAACACGCTACCGACTCGGGTCACTGTACCACCAGTCAGTCTAGCGTGTTGCCTCATGCTAAACTGTCTTAATGAACACCCTAATTACACGGGCCACAGCCCAGCGTAACCATGGGGAGGGTGGCATGGCAACCAGGGGGTACTGTACCCTCACACAGGATACTTACCCCCCGGGCCAGGTGAGTGAATCTGATACGGCCCACTGCCTCACGTAGTTATTCCTGTCAGGATGGCAGTATTGTGATAGCAAATAGCAGCAACTGATTACTTGGTAAGTGAACAGTTACTGCTGTTTGCATTTGACCACCAAGACAAACAGCAGTAACTGATTACCTGGTAAGTGCAGATACTGCTGTGACTTATACATCAAAGACAAACAGCAGTAACTGCTGACTTATAAAGTAAGCACTTACTGCTGTTTGTCTTTGATCTATACTAAGACAAACAGCAGTAACTGTTCACTTGTCAAGCTAACAGTTACTGTTTGTCGCAACAGGGCGGTTCAATACTGCAGCTCTGGCTTCAAGTATTAGTTCAGAATACTGCTGTACCGATGACCCACAGTGACGGAAAGATGACATTTACACATTTATCTTTCCTTTCCTTTCCTGGCCCAGTTTAGCCTGTGCATGTACAAACGTGGCCCAAACCTTCAATTAACATTGGGTCGAGTCTTATGGGTAAATGCATGGCAAATGATGCAGCCTATCAGAACGAGCTTTTCATTTCAGGGGCGGATCCAGAATTTTTAAAAAACGTGGGGGTCCGATAAAAGACATGATGTTTGAGTCTTCTCAGACACTATATCGGTATTTGACACAACAAATTTACTAGGGTAGTGATAAAGCACTACCCTAGTAAATATGGTGTGTTAAATACAGAGAATTTGGCAATTTGGATGGAAGTTCTATCAATTTAGTTTTGAACAAGAGGACCCTCACTTGATCCGCCACTGATTTATAATACTTTGATATTTTTCGGTAGCTGTTAAAATTCCACGGTAGTTAAAGGGTTGGTTTCACTTGGGATGAGACATTTTCAATGTTGTCAATTTTGAAAATTTAATTCATATGAAGCTATTTAGCCTACTGATCTTAACTAAAAATACGAAAAAGTCAAAAAACAATTTTAAAGCACCGAAAAAGAGTGAAATAGTTGTATTTCCAGGTCCTAAATTGCAATGTAAACAAAATAAGTCAGCAATATTCAGCACTTTACATCACATATTCCCACGTATCAGACTGTAAGATCAAACCAGTCGCCGCTAATTGGTGTCTTATAGTCAGGACACGGGCCGATGCCATCAGCATGTGGCCCAAGGCTGTGAGAACATTCAATCGTCCTTCAGGTATACAAATAGTTTGTTTGGGTTACTTCTGGTTCCATAGAAATGTTGATTAAAAATATTTGTAAAAATATGAAAATTCTGAAAAAAATAAAAACATGATCCGTGGGATACACTACCTCAGTACGGAATAAAAACGAAAATTGATGTCATCCCAATGAGCTGCTTTAAAATATTTTTTCATATAAACCATGGAATGGTCTGAGGAATTCATTATAAATAAGAGTAGGGCATGGTCCCGGCTTTAGGCATCCTTCTGTCGCGATATTGCCATGATTGTGCAGAAAATGACGCAAAGCAATATTCACTCACTCATTATAAATATTTTACACTTACAGCTCGGGGATCGACTTAAGTTGTCAGACGTCAGACAGACGTCAGATTCTGTCGTCTAAAGACGATCCCCGCGCTGTAAGGGCTAAAGCCCTAGGCACCACCATAGTCGTATTTAATGCGCTTTATTAGGCCTACTGAATTAAATGAAATGAGTGTTTAGCCCTTTAACCGCCAAATTATTCAATTTTGAATTTTCACTCACTTGAAATTGTGTCTCGCTGACGCGATCCACAACTTTAAGTGAGTGAAAATTAGTCAGATTTGACAAAATAGAGGTCAACTGTTTTCAAATATTGCTGATTGATGTCACATGTCATCTTTAACATAATTAAAATGTGGTAGGCCTACTTAATGTGCTAATAAAAAATGAAAACCCGAATACATTATGGGACACCGACGGTTAAAGGGGTAAACATCAAGATATTCAAATGTTTGGTCTCCGATAGAAACAAATATGAGTAATTTTCGCAGAACTTTACGTGGGTGAAAATTTAAATTAGATCACTTAGCGCATTAACCCTTTACCCGCCGGTGTCGCATATATTCGGGTTTTCATTTTTTATCAGCACATTAAGTACCACTTTTTAAATATGTTAAAGATAAAATGTGACATCAATCAGCTATATTTGAAAACAGTTGACCTCTATTTTTCAAATCTGAATAATTTTCACTCACTTGAAGTTGTGGATCGCGTCAGCGAAACACAACTTAGGTGGGTGTAAATTCAGATTGAATAATTAGGCGGGTAAATGGTTAAGGGTTAAACAATTTTCTTCTAGCTGTGTCTTTAGTAATTGTGATTTAAAGGCAGTTAATCACCAAACACAAAATTATTTTGGATGTGGCATTTTAGAAATGTCACCTGGCAATGAATGAAAATGATTTCGACCGTAAATAGGCCCATATTATAAATGCTATATTATATCGTCCCCTTGGATATGAAAGGGTGTATCTGCCACTTTATAAAGTGCAGATACACCCTTTCATATCCAAGGGTACGATATATATTAGAATTGTTAAAAGTTAATCCACCGAATAATGACCCTATGGATGACGTTGGTCAGCCCGACGGTGTGTAGGCCCCAACGATGACTTTAGACGTAAAGGTAGGCTACGTTCTGAGTGTGGGTGTATGGATGACTTTGGACGTAGAGGGTCTGGCGCAGTGTGACGATAGGTAGACTCTGATGACTCTGGACGTAAAGGGTGCAAGTAGATTGACTTGTGTAGATGACTTTGGACGTAAAGGGTGGGCACCGTGACGCGTGTAGGCCATATTGATGTCCTTTGGACCTAAAGGGTCTGTCAGCGTGACGGTGTGTATGTTGTGTATGATTGACTTTGTGTACGCTTGGCTCACGTTATTGCGTACTTTACGCGCACGCGCCTAACGTTACTGGGTCAGGCGTCCATTGTTACGGTATATCCCCCTCCCCCTGGCCTGTAAGCCCCGCCCACACGGCTCCCCACTCCGCCCTTACCAACAGTTTCATGGCACTCCACCCGCCTAGTGCGCTCACAAACCACATGGTCAATACAGCCCGTGTTTATGTCTCGTTTGCCTATATGTAACATAGTGTGTATACCTGGTGGACGATACCATTGTGTGAGGTGGCACGGGGGTGGGCAGAATATGAACACAAACAACACAAGCAATACACACCATTCCCCCCTCGGCGCTGACTACATGACCCCCTCCCTTTAACACTATTGTTCTAGAGTCCGCTACCAAACAAACACCGACCTTACACCAATGCTGCTATAATGCTGGTCCAGTGTTGCAGACGGTGGGCCAGCATTAAACCAGCATTGTTTCACTGACTCTTTTTTGCTGGGCTAACCACCCTCCCAGACCAACGAGCAAAAAATAGGTCACTGCTCAGTTTACCTGGGCCGACCACGGAATGCCTACAATATATATCAATGCACACACTGTGGAAATTAACTATTTTCTAATATCTCATGCACAAGACTGTGCTAATGTCCGACATTCATCCGACATTGAGACAGCGTTGGCAACGCGAATTACCTACATACAGACAATACACAATTGCGACCATCTTATTGATTTAAGACAAATAGGCCTAATATAACTACTTCTCTCAAATTTAAATGATTAATTTATTTTTATGTCTATTGTGATGGCAGGATGGTGAACATTGGCCTATATAATAGGCGATCGCTTGCTAGAAAAAACCCCTTCCACAAATAAAATGTATCATCAATATATTTCAACCTCCGCTGCTGAAGAAACCGGCTAATTATGTAGTCGGATGTCCACCCTTCATTTATTATTTATTGGCCATGCTTTACCTTTCAATTTAAAAAAAAAAATATTTCTCCACCATTATGCTGTTTGGTCGGATCTGCAGCTGCTACTTTATATATTAATGTGACGATTTTATCGTAAATAAAGTATGTTTTTTACATTTAAAGCGCATTTATGTAGTCCTACTAATTTATGTACCAAAAACTGGTATCAAAATCAATGGGAATTAGGTGTCTTTTAACCCTTCAACCCCTAAAACGCCGAATTACTTTCGTATAAACCATGGAGACCAAAGGGATTTTTTCAATTTGAAATCATCATAAATGTCTTAGTTAGCTCTAACCGCTTCATTTGAATACCTATGTTAAGGGTCTACGACCATTAGAAATATTTTCACTCTTACAGTGCGGGGAGAGACTTTAGTCGTCAGAATCTGACGTCGACTAATGCCGATCCCCGCGCTGTAAGAATTGAGCGCACAGTACGATCATTGTCGTTTTAATCTGTTTTATTAGTCGATTGAATCGATGGTATTGGGAAAGAAATGTGTTTTGCAAATGTTTGGTCTTAAATTTAATAAATATGAGTAGTTTTCACCCACTTGATGTTGTGGGTCGCTGTAGCGAGACACGCCTTCAAGTGGGTCAGAAAATAAATATCAGATAACTTAGCATGTAAGAGGTGAGGCTTCAATTACCACTAGTAATGAACTTTTATTCGTGAGTAATAAATCACACCTTGACGTTTAAACTTTCTTATCGTGACAAGAAATATTCAGAAACATTCATCTCTCTGTCTGTTATACTTAAGAGCCATCTAGTGAGTGTTTCTGCTAGCTGACCAGTCTGAAGAGTCACCTGGTACCAAAAAGTGTATCCTTGGTATTTTTATATCGGGCCCCAGAAATAAGCCGTTGTTAAACGACAGAGATATTTTATGTTGCAAATTGATAGGGCGGGGGCCCTGGGGTAGTGGTTAGCACCGCTGTTTGAAAGAAACAAAAATGTTTCTTCCCCATCCACGTGTGAAAACTCAGTATTGTGGGGAGCCTCCGTGACCGAGAGGTAGAGTGCTCGGCCTCAGACCGCCAGGGCTCGAATTTCGAATCCTGTGTTTGGAGGACAGTGTCATCTATTTCATTTCACCATCCTCAGGAGGTTCTCCTGGCCCAGTTTAGCCTATATGTACACAAAGGTGGCCTAAAGTCCGATTCATTTCATTTTTACAAATTGATAATTTGGTGAAATGTTTCGAAGAACAATTTTTTTCTTACTAGTGCACTCATAATTTGTCAATATTGTGGGGAACCACTGCGACTGGGAGGTAGCGTGCTCTGCTTCAAACCGTATTTTAGAAGGCATTGCCATTTCTCCCAGCTCAGTTGATCATGTGTGTGTGGCTAAAAGTGGCCCATATATCTTAAAAGTGGCCCAAAGATCTATTCATTCACTCACACTTTCATTCATTCATTCATTCATTCATTCATTCATTCATTCATTCATTCATTCATTCACTCACTCACTCACTCACTCACTCACTCACTCACTCACTGACTCACTCACTCTCTCACTCACTCACTCACTCACTCACTCACTCACTCACTCACTCACTCACTCACTCACTCACTCACTCACTCACTCACTCACTCACTCACTCACTCACTCACTCACTCACTCACTCACTCACTCACTCACTCACTCACTCACTCACTCACTCACTCACTCACTCACTCACTCACTCACTCACTCACTCACTCACTCACTCACTCACTCACTCACTCACTCACTCACTCACTCACTCACTCACTCACTCACTCACTCACTCACTCACTCACTCACTCACTCACTCACTCACTCACTCACTCACTCACTCACTCACTCACTCACTCACTCACTCACTCACTCACTCACTCACTCACTCACTCACTCACTCACTCACTCACTCACTCACTCACTCACTCACTCACTCACTCACTCACTCACTCACTCACTCACTCACTCACTCACTCACTCACTCACTCACTCACTCACTCACTCACTCACTCACTCACTCACTCACTCACTCACTCACTCACTCACTCACTCACTCACTCACTCACTCACTCACTCACTCACTCACTCACTCACTCACTCACTCACTCACTCACTCACTCACTCACTCACTCACTCACTCACTCACTCACTCACTCACTCACTCACTCACCCACTCACTCACTCACTCACTCATTTTCTCATTTTCTCATTTTCATTCAAGTCTCCGGCCGTCTGGGCATGTCTGGGGGTATATCCCCTACACATGCCCAGAACCCCTTATCGGGCGAGCGAAGGAAAACGCTCTCAATAACCTACCATGCCCTATCACCCCCACCCTCACATTATCATCTGTACATCATTCATCTCATCATTGACTACAATGTTTTTATCGTATTACAATGTCACTTAAAAGACCTTTTGTGCCGAAAAGTGACGTAAAGCAAAGATTTACTACTACTACTACTCACTCATTTTCATTTGACACTGACGCTAATTACAAGCTGGTGGAATTATATAAATACCTACCTACTATACATTTAAAACAGTTTTATATTGCCCGAGAAGAAGTACCTTTGAAAGTCGAGCCTTGATACTGATGTCAAGCGAAATCCAAGTCTTGGACCGTCTGAGCATGTCTGGGGATAAATCCTATAGACATGCCCAGAACTCCTTATCAAACGAGGGTATACTAAAGAGTGAAGGAAAACACACTCTCAATAACCCTGTATGCCCCATCACCCCGCCCTCAATAACCCTCCATGCCCCATCACCCCAGCGTCAATAACCCTCCATGCCCCATCACCCCACCCTCACGTCATTATCTGTACATCATTCATTTCATCAACGGATTACGCTATTTTAACCTATTATAAAGTTACTTAACCCTTTGACTTCCAGGCCGGGGTGCATGCCAGGATCCAGATATACTGGTGTAGGAGCTCTATTTTTCGTCATTTGAAGCTGGAATTGCTAACGCAATTTCCAGCTTCAAATGACGAAAAATACATAAATGTAGTATATATTTGACGAAAATTTGTGTCATTTTATGGTTACGTTCATTGACGAATGACGACGGAAATTTCCGTCATGTATGGTAGTGAAAAGGTTAAAGAACCGTTTATGCCGAAAAGTGACGTAAAACACAGATTCCCTACTACAGCCTTGATCCTGACAAACACTATGCGTTCGGCCAACGTTGCCTCAATGATGGCCCACCGTCTGCGACGCTGGCCCAGAATCAACCCTTGAAGCGCCGAAATATATTTATATAACCAAGAGACCAAAGGGTTTAATGGTTGTTTCAATTTCAAATTATGAGGAATGTCTTATAGTCTGATTCATATCAACCGTGGTGAATGATTTTCGCCGATTTTTCTATCAATTCTTAACCAATTTACATGCAATTTTACACACATTATTTTTCATTCTTGTCGTCACTACCCTGGAAGTTTGGCGAAGTTTTGATAAATATTTTTGAAGTTAGACCATTTGACATGTAGTAAATAAATAAAAATGTTGCTCTCTATAAACCCATTAGCTCCGTTTCAGAGTTTCATTACATGTCAAATGGTCTAACTTCTACAATACTTATCAAAACTTCAGGGTAAACACGACATGAATGCAAAATAGTGTGTGTAAAATTTCATAAAAATTGGTTGAGAATTTACTGAGAAATCCGCGAAATTCAATAATCCTGGTTGATGAATTTAATGCGAATCGTGACTACGTCACTATAGTAACTCTTTCCACTTCATTTGAATACCTATGTTATGGGTCTATACGTCTTTATAAATGATTACCCTTACAGCGCGGGGATCGACCTTAGACGTCGGAATCTGACGTCTATAGACGTCAGATTCTGACGACTAAAATCGGTCCCGTCACTGTCAGGGTTGAAGCGCTGAAATATGTATGAAATATAAGAGGCCAAAGGGTTTTAAGGGTTGTTTCAATTTTAAATTATGTGAAATGTCTTAGTATCTTTTTCCACTTCATTTGAATACCTATGTTATGGGTCTATGCGACTTTATAGATTTACCCTCACAGCGCGGGGATGGACTTTAGACGTCTGAATCTGACGTCTATAGACGTCAGATTCAGACGTCTATACTCGATCCACGCACTGTAAGTGCTAAGGTAAAATTGGCCCAATGTATTCTGTTTATTTTTGTAACTAAACTATAAACGCGTCACAAAACAACCCTCTTAACTTAAGTGCCGTATTTATGTCCCACATGAAATATTTTGAAGAGAAGTCATCGAATAATTGCGGTAGAAAGGGGTTCGAAGCCGCGATCTTCGACTTTCCAAGCAGGCAGCTTTAACCACTGCACCAGATCCCCCGCCATGTCATTGGGAAATGAAAATGGAAATGTAACACCCGAAACACCCGAGCGTTAAGCGCACTAGACTGCTTTAAACATCCAATAAACATTGAACTCCAAAAGATAGACAGATTATTAGAAATTTTTGTTTTAAAGTAAATGTCTTAAACTTTCTTGTCCTCATTTTAATTCGCGCTGAATTGAGAAATTCTGGGAAACGCAGTGACGTCACCGGAAATCTTTTTGAATGGCTACTCCGTGAAAAGATGTTATAATAAGTCCCCCTTCCCATACTTCATTGTATTAGATTGCTAGGTGAAATAATTGCAGGTCAAGGCTATTGAGTTTCACAGAATTGTCCCAAGATGGATAAACATGAGAAAAAATCCGTCCCGAGACGTTGAGCCAATGTTGTTTTAACTTTGGCCCAACGTATACAACGCTGTACCAACAACGTTGTCTTAACCTATTGTGTTATATGGGATGATATCACAGAGAAGTTATCAACTTGTCCCTATTCCAAACTAAATAAACCTACTCTACACCCGGGACTATTCCTGCCCCCCCCCGTCCCCGCATGCCTCAGCTTGAGTTTGATCCACGTTATCTGTAGCCATGGCAACCATACATGATCATTTGTCTGGCTGTTACACTTAGAATCCACCCCCCCCCCCCGGTTGAGTAACTTCTCAAGTTGTTCTTCGCAGCCACAGCTTGAGGGTTCACGTGGAGGAATGTCAAGGTCAACCTGAGCGGCGCGTGACCTTGTATCACGTGAGGTCAAGGCCGCGGGGCGTCAGGGGTGGATTTAGATGTTGATTTATGTGGATCTGGAGAGTGAGGGGTGTAGTAGTGCCGGCCGTATGCGTGGATCAATACTAAGGATCCAACCCAACACAAAAACAAACACCGATACAACGCCGGCACAATGCTTTACCAGCGTCATAGACATTGGTAAAGCATTGGGCCAGCATTGTATCGATTTCTCAAAGTTGATGTATCATTCCCAGCAACCACGATACATTGACTCAATGTTGGGTTAATGTTGGGCCGACGTCGTGACGGCGGGCCAACATTAACCCATCATTGGGTCAATGAATCGTGTTTGCTGGGTTTATCCCTTTCACCCGATTGGTAAAGCATTGGGCCAGCGTTGTATGGACTCCTCTCTCCCCCCCCCCCAGTTTGCTAGCGTCATATGCACCCCCCCCCCCCTGCTGACTACTCCCGTGAGGTGAGGGACTATCCAGTCACAAGCCAGGGGGAGTTCTGCCAGTCTAAGATTCATATTAACCATGGTGGAAGATTTTACTCGATTTCTCTGTCAATTCGGGGCCCTGATAAAGTGGTTGAAGCTGCCTACCTGGAAAGTCGGTGATCGCGGGTTCGATCCCGGCTCTGGCATTCAGGTCTCAAAGAAACAAATGTTTCCTACCCGTTCACTCGTAAAGATGCAGTAGTGTGGGGAGCCTCCGTGACTGGGAGGTGGCGTGCTCGGTATCAGACTGCCAGGGCTCGAATTTCGAATTCTGTGTTTAATAATAATAATAATAATAATAATATAAAGCATTTGATATAGCGCCATACATCAGCCTTTTCGGCCGTTCGCAGGCGCTCTAAACAGTCAACAATAAGGCATCAGCAATAGGCTCGATTAAAAAGATAAGTCTGACAGATTGTTTGAAAGTAGAAGTGGAGGTACAGTTTTTTTTATAGATATTGGCAGTTCATTCCATAGCCTGGGAGCAGCACAGGAGAATGCATGTTTGAAGGACAGTGTCATCTCATTCATCTCACCAAGGACGTTCTATACGTATAGAACGTTATTGATCTCACCATCCTCAGGAGGTTCTCCTGTCTCATTTTTTGCAAAAAATCACAAGATAATCTGTATAAAAATTACTTTGAAATTCCCGGGTCAACGAGTTTTACTAACATCGCAACTTTGTCAATATCATAATATATTTCTCAAACTATTATCAGGATTATCATACTTTTATATTCCACATAATTATGAAATAAAGGGTCTAAACCTGACCTGCCCTGCTATCCACACGACCGTCCAAGACACACTGGATGCACGTAGAAAACATACGTATTAGTGGAGTCTCTATGCTCATCGGGGAGTTGAAATGGCACACGAATGAACATTTCCACTGACGACGTGGTTAAGATATAATAGTCACCAGGCCCCGGTTTCACCAGCCTGACTTAAAGCAGCCCCTTGGGATGACATCAATTTTCGTTTTTAGTCTTGTAATGAAGTAGTGTATCACCCAGATCAAGATTTTATTTTTTTCAAAGTTTTTAGATTTTTACAAATATTTTTAATCAACATTTCTATGAAACCAGAAGTAACCCAAACAAACTATTTGTATACCTGAAGGACAATTGAATGTTTCCACAGCATTGGGCCACATGCTGATGGCATCGGCCCAGCGTTGGGTAGACAATCAGTGCTGCAGGTGTGTCCTCCAGTGTCCTGATTATAAGACACCAATTAGCGGCCACTGCTCTGATCTTACCGTCTGATACGTGGGAATATGTGATGTAAAGTGCTGAATATTGCTGACTTGTTTTGTTTACATGGCAATATACCACCTGGAAATACAACTATTTCACTCTTTTTCGGTGTTTTAAAATTGTTTTTTGTTTTTTTCGTATTTTCAGTTAAGATCAGTAAGCTATATAGCTTCATATAAATTAATTTTTCAAAATTGACAACATTGAAAATGTCTCATCCCAAGGGGTCCCTTTAAGTTAAAATTTTGTCTTAACTATCAACACGTGACCAGGTCTCAACCAATCAGTGAGCTTAACCCTTACAGCGCGGGGATAGACTTTAGTCGTCAGAATCTGACGTCTGTAGACGTCAGATTCTGACGTCTAAAGTCGATCCCCGCACTGTAAGAGTAAAAATATTTCTAATGGCCGTAGACCCATACCATAGGTATTTAAATGAATCAGAAAGACCTAACTAAGATATTTATGATGATTTCAAATTGAAAATAACCCTTTGGTCTCATTGATTTTCATATTAAATTCAGCACTTTAAGGCTTAAGACTGACTTAAGTCCAAATAAACTTGATGAAACCGGCTTCATCAAGTTTATGTGGACTTGAGTCAGTCTTAAGCTAACTGATTGGCTGAGACGTGATCACGTGTTGATAGTTAAGACAAAAAGTCAGGCTGGTGAAACCGGCCCCAGGTCTCTAAGATTGATCTTAGCGTTCACTCTCTTCCATCGGAAAGTTAACTTTTGTAATGGAAAGAGGAAAAATTAACCCTTCACCCGTTATATTCTGTTTAACCCTTTAAGCGCTGAATTTTTTATAAAAACCTTGGAGACCAAAGTGTTTTTTTCGAGTTTAAATCATCATAACTGTCTTAGTTAGCTCTTTCCGATTCATTTGAATACCTGTGTTATGGGTCTACGATCATTATAAAAATGTTCACTCTTCAGCGCGGGGATCGACTTTAGTCGTCATAATCTGACGTCTACAGACGTCAGATTCTGACGTCTGAAGTTAAATCTTTACCGACTTTGAAGTTTTGTCTCGCTACCGCGAACCACAACTTCAAACGAATGAAAATTACTCATTTTTTTAATATGTGACCAAACATTTGCGAATCTTGATTTTTAAACAACCAATTCGTTCCCAATAAGTGATTTTAAAATATTGACTGCTAAAACTGATTAAAAAAATCAGCGTAAGCGTCGAGATTATATGAATTTCCATATGCTTAGTAGCTTTATCTTTGATTACGTTTAGAGTAAGTGCGTTAGTGGTCTAGTCAAGGTAAGACAAATAAAAAAAACGAGAAAAGCTCGGAAGTGGGTGGGTGGGTCAAGCCCCAGCTCTTTGTATTTTCTGTGTGTTTTTTAGTGTGTTTTGTGTTGTTTATTTTGTACATGTTTCCAAAATAAAAACTGGATAGGGGGTGGTTGGCGTCTGGCCAATCCAATTTATTATTATTATTATTTTTTTAAACTTGACAAGACCCCTTAGTCAGTTTGTATGTAGCCTCTTAACTTTGTTATTGAGATGCAGCTGTGGTGCCAAATTGTGCCACAAGAATCACTAGCCAGAGCTGATACTTTTGAAATGAATTTAAAGGTTTTTTCTGTCTTTCATATATCGGCTACACAGTGACCAATGCTCAGTCGATGCTGGGCCAACTCATTCTACATTATCCCAACATTGAGGCAACATTGGCAAATAGTCTATGTAATTTAACCATTTAAGCAATAAGTTATCTAATTTACATTTTCACCAACTTGAAGTTGTGTTTCGATACCGCGACCCACAACTTCAAGTGGGTGAAAAAATAGTCCAATTTGTTTAGTTTGAGACCAAAAACAATGCAAATGATGATGTGGAAACGCCCACTTCATTCCCAATAATCTCTGATTTAATCGCTAATAATAAAAAAAATGACCATAGCTGTGCTTAGCACTCCAATGGCTAATAAACTTTGACCTGGCCTACATTGTGTGTGAACATATTATTCAGGATTGTTGTTGGGTCAATTTCAGAAAGTTTTGTGCCTGGATAATCTGGTCATCTACGAGATCATTGTCATATTTACTGACAGTGATCATTTTGTTCCTGCGGCGTGGTGTATACAAACTGATTATTTTGTCTATTGATTATCGGTTATGTACGCCTGTCCTACATAAACTCTTCTTCATATTTCATCATGGATAGACAGACCGGCGGGGAGAGGAGCACCCCCCCCCCCCACATACACACACGAGATGTCTCCAGCCCCCCCCCCCCCTCACCAGCCCCTATCTGGTGTTTGATGGGAAAATCAATAACGGAATTGTGTCACACCCCCCCCCCCCCCCCCGCCACCATGCCTACCTGCCTGCCCAGCTAACTTCAGACGTCGAAACAATGATGTGTTAATATTGGCAAGTTTCTGCGTCCATGGCCCAACATTTCTGCATCGTTATTTCAACGTCTCATGTTCACGGGACCAGCCACTGGGCCAATTGCTAGTTCAGTGTTGATCAAATGTTGGTTTAATGATGAGCCATCGTCTTCGACTCTGGCCCATCATTAAACCAACATTGTTTTAATTTACCCATTTGATGCCTGTACTACTCTAGACAACCAAACACTAGATTTGACCTAATGCTGGTTTTCTGTCGGCCTGATTTCGCAGATGATGACCAACATTGAGCTGTTAAAGCTGCTTTAATCATGGCAGCGGCCCAACATTGTCTGAAAGTTAAACCGACATATCTAAATGCTGGTCACAGGTACGATGTTGGTCCGACAAGCACACTGTTGGTCCAACACGAACATGTTGTTGGTCCGACAATCACATAGTTGGTCCGAAAAGCACATTGCTCATCCGACAAGCACATCATTGTTGGTCCGACAAATACATTGCTCGTCTGACAAGCTCATTGATGGTCCGACAACCACATTGTTGGTCCGACAACCACATCGTTGGTCCGACAACCACATTGCTGGTCCGACAACCACATTGCTGGTCCGACAACTACATTGCTGGTCCGACAACCACATTGCTAGTCCGACAACCACATTGCTGGTTCGACAACCACATTGTTGGTCGGACAACCACATTGCTGGTCCGACAACCACATTGCTGGTCCAACCACCTTGCTGGACCGACAACCACATTGCTGGTCCGACAACCACATTGCTGGTCCGACAACCACATTGCTAGTCCGACAACCACATTGCTGGTCCGACAACCACATTGTTGGTCCGACAACCACATTGCTGGACCGACAACCACATTTCTGGTCCGACAACCACATTGTTGGTCCGACAACCACATTGCTGGTCCGACAACCACATTGCTGGTCCGACAACCACATTGCTGGTCCGACAACCACATTGTTGGTCCGACAACCACATTGCTGGACCGACAACCACATTTCTGGTCCGACAACCACATTGTTGGTCCGACAACCACATTGTTGGTCCGACAACCACATTGCTGGTCCGAGAACCACATTGCTGGTCCGACAACCACATTGCTGCTCCGACAAGCACCAGGCTTTTTGAATCAAAAAGTGGGCCTACATTGTTGGTCTAACAGACACATTGGTTCAATATATTTGTTTTAATATATTACGGACAGAGAGAAAATTTAAATTTACCCTTGAAGCGTTACATAATACAATTTTGATATTTGCCGACTTAAAAACACAACTTGAAGTGGGTAGAAATTAATTAAGCTCAACGCTTTAAGGGTTTAAAGCCATATTCTGAAAATCGCCCATTTTCGACCATTACTCTCAGTTTGTATTCTTACTTTTGGAGATAACCACATAGATGTTTCACTCGTGTCACCAGTGTCGCACTGTGACACTCACTGATAACTCAGTGAACATGGATGTGTGACATACCATAAACAAAATACAAGTGATTTTCACTCACTTGAAGTTGTGGGTCGCGGTAGCGAAACACAACTTCAAGTGGGTGAAAATTAAAATAAGATAAACCTTAGAGGGTATAGGCTAGGGTTAAAAAGAGTCTGACTCATCATATTGTATACTTGGTTAAATAAAGCTATACACTCGTCTCATCCTGAATTCGGGGCCATTAACGTTAGGCCTATCGGCTAGTCACATTGTTAGTCACATTGAGAGGGGGATCAGCGGGATTCGAACCCGAAACGCATGCATGACTGGCGACGCAGTCAGGCGCTCTACCAAAGAGACGTATCCCCTTGTCTGAAATAAAGTGATCTGCCTGTCCTTGGTACTTAAAGGGTTAACTCGTCACTTCAAACATATAATGTTCATTCACTGGAGCATGTGAGTAAATTATACCAAATTATACTCATATCCAGCAAACACGGGGAATTCACCCAAGGCTGTTTCAATGTTGGGCCAGCGTCGAAGACGATGGGCCAACATTGAAACAGCATTGGGTGAATTTCCCGTGTTTGCAGGGTATCTATCCTCTACCAATGCTGGTTTGATGTTGTGCCGATGTCACAGACGGTGGCCCAGCATTAATCCAGCATCGTATCAACGTCTCGTGTTGGCTGTGTACTGTCTCGTCACGTGTCACTTTTTGTGGGTTTCCCAAGCTGAGAACGAGGCTTATTGCCTCTTAATGATAGGTATAGATGTCGCACTGATCGCCACGCCGGGCGAAATTAGAAAATATTACGACTCGAAGAAATGAGGAGAATTAGGCTACCCAGAGATATAGATAATCTGGTATTTATACCAACACTTGTTGCGGCGATTACGCACTTATCAAAACGTGCGGAGCCAAATTAAATCATGCTGCCTAAAATTGAATGCACCCTAAAATTGGTAAACTAAACTGTCGAAGGCAAGTGGTCGCCACAACGCCATATGTGGCGACAGAATAGAATGAAAATGTCTGCAATTGATTTATCAGCATGATCAGAGCACCAAGAAGCAACAGGTTGTGGCGACTGGCCTCATTTCTTCTGCCTACCCGTGAGGAATCGAAACTGATATTGTTTGTAGGCTCGTTTGTTTAAATTGAATAGAACCTAGGCATAGATCTAGTGCTGTATTTCTTCGAGCTGAACACTGCCTTCATACTACCCGAGATTAGCCGTTAGGGCCTACATCGTCTAACACCCCCCTGCACACATTATCCTGGATGTGCCCACGTGTCCCAGTGAACTCCTGGAATAACTGGGTCACATTCACCCCCCCCCCCCCCTCTCTGACAACGCTCTTCCTGGACTGAGGTCTAGTTGTTAGCATTCCAAAGGTCGCTCATCACCCCCCCCCCCCCTCCTTACTGGTCCAACCAACAAACCTCAGGATTTATGTTTTCATGCTGGTCCACAGTCCATGACACAAACATTAACCTTTATATCACCGAAGTCGACTACAGTAGACATTCTGTGTTTTTATTGGCCTAGCAAATATAGGCCTATAATCAGTTGTTAAAAATACAATAGGCCTATGCTTTCAATCCTAAAACACTGACATATATTGGAACTTAAATTTCGTAAATCACACAAATGTTCAGTCACTTGAAGTTGTGGATCGCGGTAGCGAGACACAACTTCAAGTGGATGAAAATTGAAATTGAATATCTCAGTGCGCTAACATTAAGGCTATCCAACTCATCCCCACAATACCGCACGTTCAGCCACTGTTGTTACAACAATGGCTGAACGTAGGCACTTATTTCGTATTTTTTCTGTGGTGGACATAGTGTAGCCTGGTAACCGTTTCCATGCCAACGGATCCTGACAACAACCAAGGGTTTTGATGTTTGTGCAGAAAAAATAGCTACAGTAGGCCTACGCTAGGCTACTTTGTTGCCCCCTTAGGCCTAGGCCTATTTACGACAATCTGGTCGCTAGAGACGCCAATCTCCAGTGGATGCCTTTGGCTCAATCATATATCCAACTCATGGTTCAATGAAAGTAATTTGTTTGAAGAACATCGGCCTTGACCCTATATAGCGCTAATATTTTTGTATAAACCATGGAAACCAAAGGGTTTTCTCAATTTGAAATCATCATAATTGTCTTATTTTGCTCTTTCTCATTCATTTGTATACCTATAGGGCCTATTATGGGTGTCCGGTCAGAATTATAAATATTTTTACTCTGACGTGTCTATAAAGTCGACCCCGCGCTGTAGGCCTATTAGGGTTAGGCTATACGTTTTTTTTGGAAATTAAGGCCTTTATTATTCTAAATATTTTTATAACAAGCGTGGAATAGGTTTGTATCAAGTGACAACGTAGATGTATTAAAGCCCTATATGGCTTATCTCTGATTTTTTCCTGTTAGAATATTGGTGGTGCCAACATCCAGTCAATGCCTGTTCAACGTCTGTGACTTTGATACAACGCTGGCTGCATGTTGTTTGGTTGTTTACCGCTGTCTCAATCTGGCTGAGGCTAGCCACATACACACCACCACCACTCGTACACACCACGTACAGCCTGTACACACCATGACCACGACCTTAACCTTAATACAATGCCAACATTGTTAACTGTACGAATCCTGAAAACTTTACATTCAGGCCTTATTCGATCTAGCTACTAATATACCGCGCTTTAAATACACAAATGAGAACCTTCTTGTAAAAAATAAATCTATTTTGTAAAGGACAGTTTTTAATTATATTTGCCGGTTTGTTTGCCTTCAGGACTTAAAAGGTGTCCACAGGGTCCTCACTATTCCTGAACCCTTTAAGGACTAGCACAGGATTAGAAAGACGTAGGCCTAATTTTTTATTATTATTATTACATTTTAGATCCTAAACATCTACCTAAATAAAAGTTGAGTAGGCCTACACATAGAGGCCACTAATCAATCTTAAGCCCAAAAAAGTCCTGTGCCTGAAAATAGGCCCTATAGGCCTAATATTTTCAGTTGCCTAGTTACACTCTAATACTGAAGGGTTCTTTTTAAAGAACCTATATTGCTTATAGTGTAGGTATATTGTAGATTAGTTTTTTGTTCACCCGGGCAAGCTCAGACAGCTAATATGAAATGCTGCCTAATGTCGCTTTAATGCTGGGCCGCTGCCTACAACGTTGGCCCAGCATTAATCCAGCATTGTTTTGCGGTCTGCTGATCACCAGACCCAGATTCAGCTCGGCCCACGCTAACGGTGGCGGCCAGGAGCGGGGGGGGGCGGCCAGAAGGGGGGGGGGCGGATATAAGCATTGCAAAGTAGAACGTTACAACCCCACGACTCCTACACCTATTGAGGACCAAATCACACTATTTTCACACCCATTAAATCCCAAACCACACTATTCCAACACTGTTTAACTAACCCTTTGAAGCCTGACTTTACATTGTCATCTTCATCCACTACAAGCCGCGAATTGCTGTCGCAATTCTCGACTTGTAGTGGATGAAGCTGATTTGATGTGGTTTAAAAATCAAAGAATGTAGACCCTATTGGTAAACCATTTTCATGGAAATTATCATTCTAAAACCCTTGGTTGTAGAAAAATTGAGTCTGTTTTCAGGGATGTAAAATGATTCTTTGATGCATCGTGGGGGTTGAAGGGTTGGGGACCACCTAGTTTTATTGATTGTTAGGGCCCCATCACAAATTCAAACATAAACAGGCCAGATGCATCAATTTTGTGAAACGCAGTGACGTCACCGGAAACTGCTTTGAATGGCAACTCGTTGAAAATAAAGTTTCATAAAACCCTCTCCCCCATACTTGATTGTATTAGGCCCTACCAAGCTCGGTGAAAACAAAGGAGGTCAATGCTATTGAGTTTCACAGAATAGCATGATTAAATTTTGATAGTTGAAGATGGGTAGGCACTACTGGGCTCGATGGCTTTCTCGACCAATCCGAAGGCCACGATAGGCCTATATCGTAACTTTCTGTTCATTCATGCCGGCGCCATTGCAAGGTTAAATGAATGAAAAATACTCCCTCGTTGACAAAATAGACTTGTTACAGCCTATTGATTTCTACCCCTGTGCGGGGATATAGTACGACCCGCTCAGAAACCACAGTCAGACGTTGCCCCAATGGCGGGTTAATGTTGGCTCACCATCTGCGACGTCGGACCAACATTTACCCACCATAACGCGAAAGCAACTAATTATACCCATTAAACCCGAGACATTGATCCAATGTTGGTGTATTTGTCAGGTGATAACGTTAATGGCGGTCCTCGACACAGGAATAGAAGATAGTCTGGCCCAGCATTGGCACAGCGTTGGCCCACGTATTACCTTGGGCCGGCGCTGTGCCAATGCTGGCAAGCGGTTGTCTGTCTGCGTTGCTGGTCCCTAGAGTATCTATGTCACAACACACAGAGTTAAAAATCGATATTGATGTGCACAGAGAGTGGGGGAGAGGGTGTCACTGGGGTCTGATGGGGGCTGTACTAGGCCTACTAACAGGGGGGGGGGGCTGTCTGAAAGAAGAATGAATGAATGAATGAATTAGAAATGAATAAAAGAACAGATGAACAGACGTGCGGACGAACGAACGGAACGAATGAATGAATGAATGAATGAATGAATGAATGAATGAATGAATGAATGAATGAATGAAAGGATTAGAAATGAATAAAAGAACAGATGGACAGACGTGCGGACGAACGGAACGAATAAATGAATGAATGAATGAATGAATAAATGAATGAATGAATGAACGAACGAATGAATGAATGAATGAATGAATGAATGAATGAATGAATGAATGAATGAATGAATGAATGAACAAATGAATGAGTGAATGAACGAACGAATAATTGAAGGAAGGAATAAACAAATGAATGAATAAATGAATAAATGAATGAATTAATTAATTAATTAATTAATTAATTAATTAATTAATTAATTAATTAATTAATTAATTAATAAATGAATGAATGAATTAATTAATTAATTAATTAATTAATTAATTAATTAATTAATTAATTAATTAATTAATTAATTAATTAATCAATTAATTAATAATAAAGGAATAAAAGAACAGACGTGCGGACAAACGAATGAACGAATGAATGGATGAACGAATGAATGAATGAATGAATGAACGAATGAATGAATGAATGAATGAATGAATGAATGAACGAACGAATAAACGAATAAATGAATGAATGAATGAATAAAAGGATTAGTGAATAAATAACTGAATGAATCAAAAGAATAAACGAACGAATAAACAGACACAGACAGACAGACAGACAGACGCACGCTCGAACGAACGAACGAACGAACGAACAAACGAACGAGCGAACGAGCGAACGAACGAACGAGCGAACGAACGAAGAAACTATAAATGAGAGCTATTTATGATGCAATAGCTCAATGGTTTTAGTCTGTAGCCCATGTGATGTTTAAATATCAAATTGATTGGCGGAAAACAATGGATATCGCATCATAAAAGGTCTGGCTCTCACGCTGAAAATCGTACGCGGTGAATGAATTTCACTGTCAGTTCTCAACCATCTCTAAAATTAATATTGAAAAAAATTATATAGTTGGAAGGTTAGTCTCTATGTCATGTAGTAATTTCGCCCTCTCTAACGTCTTGTTTCTTATTTCTTATCAAATGTTTTAATCTTTCAGTGCGAGGATCGTCTTTATACATCAGAATCTGACGTATAGAGACGGTCCCCGCGCTGAAAGGGTTAATGTGCTGTAGAAGAACAGGCTTAACCCTTACAGCGCGGGGATCGACTTTAGATGTCATAATCTGACGTCTGTAGACGTCAGATTATGACATATGAAGTCTATCCCCGCGCTGTAACACTAAAAATACTTCCAACGACCGCAGACACATAACATAGGTATTCAAATGAAGCGGAAAGAGCTACTTAAGACATTATGATGATTTCAAATTGAAAAAACTCTTCGGTTTCCATGATTTATACAAAACAAAATCCGCGCTTTAACAGTTAACTGGGTATATGCCTAACCTGGAGCTATCATAATGAGACACCTGAGTCTGTGCCTGCCGCTCTGGACACTTTTTTTCAGCCGTCGTTTTTTTTCAGAGTTCGTATTGATTTAGCCTTATCTTTAACTTCCACAGGAAGTCTCGACTTACCACGTTACCCAATCATAATGCTCGGCTTTCGCACGTGCTCGGGCAGTCACGTGGTAGGTCTGATTCCAAGACGATGCTGTGATACAGTGAACCCAGCAAACACGAGATATTGTAGCAATGTTGGGCCAGCGTCGTAGATGATGGGCCAACATTGTGTCAATGCTGGTCCGGCGTTGTAGATGATGGGCCAACATTGATCTATATAACATAGACAAATGTATTGTTTGTGGTGTGTTGATGTTAATTTCGTACAGCGTTGTGTCATGTTGGCATGGTGATATATCTTGATACTACCATGCAATGTAAGACCAGAGATTGTTCATCTCTGGTAAGACGCCACCTTTGTATCTGGCACTTTGCAAAGTGGAAGATACACCCTTTCATATCCAAGGGGAAGATAATGTCTCCCAGATTTACTGGCATATTAGAAACCTTAAACTTGACTTATTTGTGAACCCTGTTAAGCTGCTATTGCTACTATTATTACTACCGTTACCACACATGCTGCAGGACTGCTACTGCTTTTAATATCTAACCAATCAATCAATCAATCAATCAATCAATCAATCAATCAATCAATCAATCAATCAATCAATACATCGATGAACCAAACAATCAATCAATGAACCGACCATCCATTCATCCATTCGTCTATCATCACAACAGCCCGCCAGGGCTCTAATTTCATTCCCCCATCCTCAGGAGGTTCTCCTGGCCCAGTTTAGTCTATAATGTGCATAAAGGTGGCCTAGAACCCAATTCATTTCATTTCACAACAATTCAATAGAATTTCCTGGAAAATGATTTGTTTACAGTCCATAATCCAACAAGCGTGCGGCGTTGTTCCAATGTTGATTTAATGTTGGAACCACGTTATAATCATTCGTGCCAGCATTGGTTCACCAACTCCTGTTCACGGGTAAGGTGTGTATATTGGGGGCGCACGTGCGCAAAGTGTGAATCCTGCAAACCATGCCACTGTTACCATGGTAGCAACAATTCATTTTGTGTTGGTTGTTCCAGCAGCGATGATCACTCTGTGGTCGCCATGACAACGTGCTGCTGAGACAGACTATGCCGAGATGATCTGAGGCTACATGCACCCTTTAGTCTCAATATGTCCTATATATGTTCCTTAATCCGATGTATTAGCCTGGATTTTTCGCCTATTCTTAACTTAATCATGTTAACGTTATGTCTCGCTGTCGGGATCAACAATTTTTAGTAAATGCAAATTATTTATCCAATTGGATTGATTTACGACGATTCACTTTTAAGTACGGCGATGATGTAATGTTACATAGACCCTTTAGATCCAGTGTTCCGTATGTGCTGAACAGCTTTAAATAATTCAATTGGACATTTTACAAACTTGGAAGTTTTGTCCCGCTGACGTGATCCACAACTTCAACTTTGTCTGATTGAAACCTTGTCTGATTGAAACATATCTTAGTTTTTTTGAAAACAAGTTATTTAAACGTTTAATTAACCGTTCTGCCGCCTTATTATTTGTGAGTATTTTCATTCATTTGAAGCTGGAATTTCTGACGCAATTTCCAGCTTTAAATGAATAAAAAATATTTATAAAAAAATCCCCAAATTGAATTATTTGATTAACTGAGTATCTACCACAAGATATGCTACACATTTTACTTAGTCTCATATTTGCTTTAAAACGTATATATACAGTCTTAGGAACACAAGGGTTAATTTTTCCAGCGCGGGGATCGACTTTAGTCGTCAGAATCTGACGTCTGTAGACGTCAGATTCTGACGACTAAAGTCTATCCCCGCACTGAAAGAGTAAAAATATTTCTAATAGCCGTAGACCCACAACATAGGTATTCAAATGAATCTGCTAACTAAGAGATTTTATGATGAATTCAAATTAAAAATAACCCTTAGGCCTTGATGGTTTAAAATTCAGCGCTTTATTAGGGTCAAAGGGTTAAAAACAAGACATAGTTATCATTGTTGCTCGAATCCTTTGAATTATAAATACTTACATGCTTGAAATTATAACGTGTTCAACTTGGCGTCTGCAACTACCTCGTATAGTAATCAGATAATTATCCTTAAAAATTAGGTATCTCTCAAATCTGTAATAATTATATACATCTCAATTTTTTGTAAATCACTTGAGGCACAACTTCAAGTGGCTGTAAATTAAAAATTATTAGCTTAGAGCTCTGGAGAATAAATTAGGAAGTTGAAAGTAAATTTATTTGATTTTTGTCTATATATCGTCCGCGTGACATCGAATGGTTTATATAAACCATCGGGACCAAATGTTTTTTTTATCAATTTGAAATCCTCATAAATGTCTTAATTAATTGGCATGCTATTTGTCTACTGTCATTATAAATATTTTACTGAAGTTTAAAGTTACGTCGATTCCCGCGCTAAAAGGGTTAAATCGTTTTAAATACTAATCTGCCAAGTGTAATTTTACATATATTACTTTCTGTTTCAAATGTATTTGGTGGATATCAAACGATGATATTCAACAGGTGGCATCACTGACTAGTATGTAACTTACTGTATTTTCTTACATATTCACCAGGTGGCAATAGCGAATGCACTTCAGTTATCAGTTGTTCACCAGGTGACCCTCTCAAACAATTTAACCTTCTCTGCACATGGGGAGACACAATTCCAAAATATATTATTTAATTATCTTGTTATTAAACAGTCGTATCTGTCTGTTTACAAAGCGGAAGATACGACCCTTTTAAATCTGGTTGCAGATATAAAAGGTGGTATCTCCCATTAATATCTGGCTGGCTTTTACTGGTACCAGAACCATTGAGTTATGCAAGTACTTTTAATCCACCATGTAGAGAAGATTTACGTGTAAATGAAAATGAGATTGAGAAGGAAGGCATAGATTTTGGCTGGCTTAAAAGTAGGTGGGTATTTTTGGCGCACCATGCAATGGCGCGCCTGCGCGGCATGGTCAACGTCCACAGGAGTGGGGTGCGTCGCAATGTAAATATTATGTTTCATTGAAGCATAACGAACTATACTGAGCTGTATTGATTCCCCCTCTGTGATGCCGTTCTGGCTCAGCCCTCGTATAGTTGACAGGTTGTACATCTCAGATTTTATATTGTCAGGTCTGTCAAGGATTCAGCTAATCAATACTCTATGCTCCCCACCCCCCGCGTCGCTGTACCCCCCCCCCCCCAAGCCACGCTGTCTCTGCCTCCCTCGTCTACACGTGGTTGTGGCGGCGGTGAAACCTTGTCACAACGTTGTACCAATGCTGGTCCAGCACAAACGTGCAGTCCCAGCATTGGAACAGCGTTGTGCCAACGTCTCGCTGTTGACTGGAGATGCTCTCTTCTTCATCGTTGCTGCTGCTGCTGACAAGAGGATGCGGGACCTGCATCAGCAACATGACGGTCTGAGCGCTAGGGCTCCTGCAGTGAAAATGACGCTCATGACGCTTTAGTCGCTAGGGCTGCTGTTGTGAACATGACGCTTTTGTCGCTAGGGATCCTGTTATGAACATGACGCTTTAGTCGCTAGGGCTGCTGTTGTGAACATGACGCTTTTGTCGCTAGGGATCCTGTTATGAACATGACACTTTAGTCGCTAGGGCTGCTGTTGTGAACATGACGCTTTTGTCGCTAGGGATCCTGTTTTAAACATGACACTTTAACCTCTAGGGCTCCTGTTCTCAACATGACGCTTTTGTCACTAGGGATCTCCTCAACATGACGCTTTAACTTCTGGGTCTCATGTTATAGACATGGCGCTTTGAGCGCTAGGACTCCTGTTTAAACATGACGCTTTGGGCGCTAGGGCTTATGTTTCAAACATGACGCTTTGGGCGCTAGAGCTGTTGTTCTCATTATGACGCTGTTGTCACTAGGGTGTATGTTATAAACATGACGCTCTGGGCGCTAGGGCTCTTGTTATAAACATGACGCTTTGGGCGCTAGGGCTCCTGTTATAAACGACGCTTTGGGCGCTGGGGCTCCTGTTTTAAATATGACGCTTTGGGCGCTAGGGCTCCTGTTATAAACATGACGCTCTGGGCGCTAGGGCTCATGTTATAAACATGATGCTCTAAGCGCTAGGGCTCCTGTTCCCATTATGACGCTTTTGTCACTAGGGTGTATGTTATAAACATGACGCTTTGGTCGCTAGGGATCCTGTTATAAACATGACATTAACTTCAGTAAGTGTTTCGGTTGTCAACTTGACGCTCTGGTTGCCAGGGCTCGCGGCCATTATGTGACTAATATCTGTTAAACCGTACCAGATAGCTAGATCATTACTCTAAAACAAAATGTGACCCTGAAAAATTTAAAATCTATCAAATTCAGAATAGTCTACTTGTTATAAGTAATACCTTTAATATGCCTGATATCTGACAAACGTGCCATATAGCTACAGACCGTTACAAGAAAACAAAATATGCGGTTCCAGGTAGGGACATTCCTGAAAAATGTCAAGTCGATCAATTTCAAATAAATTTCCGACTTTAAGCCATATTTGACTTTAATATGGGTAATATCCGGAAAGAAAAAAAGTCATTACAGACTTATTTGTCATAGATATTTGTCGTACCAGATAGCTAGGCCATTGCTTTAACCCTTTCAAGTCCGAGTTTACCATGTCATCTCCATCAACTACAAGCCGCGAATTGCTGTCGCAATTCTCGACTTGTAGTGGATGAAGATGATTTGAAGTGGGTGAAAATTACCATGTATCGGTAAACCAGTTTCTTGGAAATTTTCGTTCTAAAACCCTTTGTTGTGGGAAAATTATTCTGTTTTCAGGGATGTAAAATGATGCTTTAATGCATCGTGAGGACTCAAAGGGTTAAAACAATATTTGCGGTTTCAGGGAAAGATATGCCCTGAAAAAAATTCAACTCGAGCAAATAAAAAAGGACTTGCGACCATCACTGACTTTAATATCTGAAATACAGCAAACTGTACTAGATAGGTTGACCAATCACTTTAAATGCACACTAGAAAATTTATATTACGCGAACGGGGCGGGGGGTTATGGTGACCGACTGGCTACTTGTTTTCAAATGATGTTCACTTTTATCCCTTAAAGCGCTGCATTTTTTTTATGAAAATCATGGAAACCAAAGTATTTTTTTCAATTTGAAAGCATTCTAATCGTCTTAGTTAGCTCTTTCTGATTCATTTGAATACCCATGATAAGGGTCTACGGCCATTAGAAATATTTTTAGTGAGGTGTGAATTGCCAACAAACACTAGATGTTGATCAAATGTTGATTCAATGTTGGGCAAACGTCGAAGACGGTGGCCCAACATTGATCCAACATTAGATCAACATCTGGGGTTTGCTGTATTGTGGCATGTTCTCATTGTAATATTGAAGCACAAGTAAAGTGTCTTCAGAATCAATTACTGTTGCAGTAGGTGTTATGGTTATGTATATGGGACTTCATGATTCGCGGAGTAAACATTGTGGGCACACAATGCAATAGCACGCATGCGCATCATGCATCAACGTCCATAGGAGTGGGGTCTATCGCAATGTAGATATTATTGTTCAGTGAAGTATGACGACCCATTAACTGTGGGGTAATATTGACGATGCTTCACCTCTGACTAAATGTTATTTACTTTTACAAGTTTGTGACTCGCGGCTAAATATGTTTTGTCTTTTTGTTGCAGAATCCGTCGGCGCCGAGTCCGCTGGGTCAAATTCCTCCCCAGGACGGGATGCCTGGGGGTCCGATGCCACCAGGCTTCTTCCCTGTAAGTACCGAGTTATCCTACACTTCTGCTCATTTCTCTGTCCCCATCAAACATGACACGTTGGTTCAAAGTTGGGTTAATGTCGGCCCAGCGTTGAAGACGATGGGACGACATTAACATAACATTGGGCCAACGTTTTGTGTCTGTTTTAACATAAAGTGGTCATGATACTTGGGAGAAATCACTTCTCTCAGAAAAGAAGTTATTCTTCCACATGAGAATGTCATTATAAAAATAACTCCTTCTTCTCCATGATTCCTAAAATAAAGTCTCTTAAGAAGCTCCTTAAGGTAATAATTTTCTCAATATATATTTTCTAAGAAAGCTACACGTACTTTTTATTATTCCTAACTGACGATTTAAATGGTTTACAACGTCTACATGCATCCCCTAATATCCCATATATTTAGTTTAGCTGATATTCGTCCAGGTAGGCCCTATAGATTTGACCGTAAAACGATAATAATAATTACATCTAAATCAACAAAATATTTTTATAGATCAGTGACTTAATAAGGACGTGCATTACTATTCGTCACGAGAATTAGTATCAGATACGATATGCAAACGGTGTTCATTTGAGTGCGATATGGGGAAATGCAGCACTCGTCCAATGAATAAGGTGTGAGCCTTTAGGCGAACACCTTATTCATTGGACATGTGCTGTATTTTCCCATATCGCACGAAAAATGCTCAACGTTTGTATTTTCTCACACAATCAAGTCACACATGACATATCTGCCATAGATTACAGTTCATTTAATAGGCAGAGTGCGATATGGGCTGATACTGATATACGTGTCATAGTGAACATCACTGCACAGAGTGCGAGCATTATACTATTATTATATCTCAGTAATAATGGGAGGAAAAGGTGTAGTAGGCCTAGTTTAATTTATATTTACTTTTGAGAAATATTTTACTCTAGGTCCAATTCAAGATTTTTTTCTATTCAAATTAGACCCCAAATTAATGAAATACAATGCCAAGTAAAGCTTATTATATATTATTTTAATAGGACAAACAATGTGATAGTAGTCTGCTCCTCCAATAGACCAGCCCAGGATTGATAGTCATAACTTACGTTACAGATCTATATTCTTGGCATTACACATTAATCCCACAGCGCACAGTCAACACACGCTTACCACTGGTACCCCCTAGCGAATCACTCACAATTAATAGTTCACCCAGCCCTGCTCCAGTCAAACAATGGTTATTTTAAAACAAATGTTTAGTATTTCCTCCGTTTCTAATTCTAATCAATGAGCTGTCCACCATTCAGACAGCATGTCATTTTCTTTCTATTTCTGCATGCTCTGTTTATGCTCTGTTTATCAGCAAATCAAACACAATCTCCTTGTGTTCAAAACGTCGTAAGTCTCTTACAACGTTTTGCACACAAGAGAAGCACGTAAATCAAAGCATGATATTTTTCTGATCATACATTGTACCCTATGGTTTATTATGTGAATCAGTCTGTTATGATATATACGACGAGAGGCAAACTCTGACATGGGACATCAACATAGGTTATATCTTACAAAAAAATATTATTTTGTTTTTCGAAAAAGTGGTGTTAAAGGGTGTTATCTGCCCTTCAGTGCAGTGGCATATACGATTCTTCATCCAGTGTATGGCTTAACGTCGCCACCTTGGTATTAGCTATACGTTAAATTGTCTTCATTTCTACTAATTTAGACTTGACGTGCTTGGTGTCGTGTGTCGGACTGCCATCTAGTGGTGATATACAGTACCAGAGTGACGTAATTGATGACGTAATTCACTGTGCTGTGTATCATCTCCCATACTATGACTGCTTGTTTATTTATCTATGATTCTACACACAATCGTCTTGTTTGATTTATGTCAATGATTAGGAGAATGATGTATAATTCGCCACCCTTGCATATGAAAGGGTGTATCTACCACTTTTGCCAGATGCACCATTTCATATTCAAGGAGGCGGATTATATATGGAGCATTAAGAGATTATAGAAAATATACGGGTTATATCGAAAGTGAAAGTACAAAATCATACACATTAACAGTCATTGCTTTGTTTGGTAACCATTCAGGAATCAGAGCCGTATTATAGAACGTTTTTCATGAGTAAATTTTACTCCTAAAAATTCAAACATTGATAAAATAATTTGGAAATCTTCCAGACATTCTCTTTGTGGTGTGATTTCTTAAATAACTTGAAAATTATTATTACAAAATCATAAAACAGTTTCTGATACTGTACTTCCACCAATGTTTGACCACGTGACTTGTTCTTTTGTCTGTGATTGGCTGCTCACTTGTCTGTCTGTCTGTAGGCATGCTTTCGCGTCTGTATGTTTCTTTCTTTGGTGAATGCCTGTTCCAACGTATACCTGACAGTGACAGTGCCTGATACCAGAAATACATAACACATTGTGTCTGTGTATTTCTGCTAATACTCATGTATGAGTATCTTGCTATGAGTGTTTATTGCTCCAACCTTCTCCTAGCAACATGTGGGCTGCCTGTGTATACATATATGCCTGTATAGGTATGTTATGTCTGATTATATATATGCATGTCTGTGCCTGTCCATGCCTTATTATACGTGCCTATTGTCTGTTCATTTATAACTTGTCTGTATCTGACTGTGTATATTCCTGTCCATACCTCACTCGTCCACCCATGCCTTTCTATGCCTTACTGTGCCTGCCAATGTCTGTGGTAGTGTCCGTACCTGGCATATTATGCCTTATTGTGCCTGTGGTTACCTATGCCTGTCTGGGTAGTGATGACTTATCTCCCTATGTATGTGCTTTTTTATTCCCGTATATGCCGTATTGTGACTACATGTGCCTTACTGTGCCTACCTGTCTATGCCTACCTGTCCATGCCTGTCTGTCTATGCCTGTCCATGCCTATCTATGTCTGTCCATGCCTATCTATGCCTGTCCATGCCTATCTATGCCTGGCCATGTCTGTCTATGGCTCTCCATGCATGTCTGTGACTGTGCCTGTCCATGCTTGTATGTGCCTTATTGTGTCTGTCCGTGCCTGTCTGTACCTGTCCATGCCTGTATGTGCCTGTCTGTCTGTGCCTGTTCATGCCTGTCTGTGCTTGTCTGTCTGTGCCTGTCCATGTCTATCTGTGCCTGTTCATGTCTTTCTGTGCCTGAATATACCTCCCTGTGCCTGTCTGTCTGTGCCTGACCATGCCTGTCTGTGCCTGTACATGCCTTACTTTGCCTGTCTGTGCCTGTATGTCTGTGCGTGACCATGCCTGACCATGCCTTATTGTGCCTGTCTGTTTGTGCCTGTCTGTCAGTGCCTATTCCTTATTGTGCCTGTCTGTCTGTGCCTGTTCATGCCTGTCTGTGCTTGTCTGTCTGTGCCTGTCCATGTCTATCTGTGCCTGTTCATGTCTGTCTGTGCCTGACTATACCTCCCTGTGCCTGTCTGTCTGTGCCTGACCATGCCTGTCTGTGCCTTACTTTGTCTGTCTGTGCCTGTCTGTCTGTGCGTGACCATGCCTTATTGTGCCTGTCTGTTTGTGCCTGTCTGTCTGTGCCTGTTCCTTATTGCGCCTGTCTGTCTGTGCCTGACCATGACGCCTGTGCCTGTCTATGCCTTACTGTGTCTGTCCATCTGCCTGACCATGCCTGCCTGTGCCTGTCTTGTGCCTTACTGTGCCTGTCTGTCTGTGCCTGCCTATCTGTGCCTGACCATGCCTGCCTGTGCCTGTCTATGCCTTACTGTGTCTGTCCATCTGCCTGACCATGTCTGCCTGTGCCTGTCTTGTGCCTTACTGTGCCTGTCTGTCTGTGCCTGCCTATCTGTGCCTGACCATGCCTGCCTGTGCCTGTCTATGCCTTACTGTGTCTGTCCATCTGCCTGACCATGTCTGCCTGTGCCTGTCTTGTGCCTTACTGTGCCTGTCTGTCTGTGCCTGCCTATGCCTGTCTGTGCCTGTCCGTGCCTTACTGTGCCTCACTCCCTGTCACAGAACTCTCACGTGAGGCCCTCACCACCTCAGTCAACGGGTCCTCAATCCAGCCCTCACCCCTCACCAGGTCACATGATGCCGCCCGGCTCTGTAAGTACATCACTACAACGCTGGCCTAATGCTGGCCCAGCGGCGTAGACGCTGGGCCAGCATTAGGCCGACATAGGGTGGACGTTTTGTGTTAGCTTTGACACCACCTCCCGCACAACACACTAGTCTCGCTGTCATTGGTCCAGATAACACGTGACCTACATCTGAGCCTGCTGATTGGTGGAGATGTTGACCAATTACATGCCTCAGATGTAGGTCAAACTAATCAGGTCACCTACACAGAGCTGCCGCGTGTCTCAGAGCAAAATATTCCTGGCATTTCCTGGATCCATTTTACAAACTATCAACTTGTAAAAATGTAAAATTGTCGGCAATTGCTGATTTATTTGTTTTTTTTCGCAATAAAACTTTATTAACCAGATTTTGTACTACATGCACAGCTGGTGATATTTCTGAATACCAGGATTCAAATATATTTATATTTATAAATGCTCACTCAAAAACACACCTCATCACTAGTATATCTGTGACGCGATCTAGTTCTGCACCCGATTGTACGATAAGTTATAAATATTTTTATAACCAATAAAGATATTTTTGTCGTGACTTGTGGTGGTTCTGTGTTGGTGTAGGACTCCACCCCCCACCTAACCCTACCTGCCAGCCAGGGGGATACGATCTGCTATGGTCGTCATGGTTACTGTTCTAACATATGTCACACTGCGCATGTCCATGTTGTATTCTTGGTGATTGGTTTATATTCAGAATATAAGTTGTTAAGCTGTAACCTGGAAAAACTTTCATTTCAGCAAATACAACAAAAATTATCAAATCATCACATTGGAAAACTGCATATTGGTATTAAAGTGGCAAATACGATACTTTAATAACAATATGACGAGTTTTCACTACACTTCCAGTTGTTACTGCTGTAAATAACCCTTTCGTCCCCACGTCGGTGTTATCTACTCCAGCACCGTTTTACCGCATGTCTGTTTTTCACTCATGGCTTTTGATGGTGAAGGGTGTCATTTTGATGTAAATTTCGTTCCATTTGGGGCCAGTGGTTTCACGTTTGATTTGGGACGAAAATTAACTTGTGTGCCAAACAAAATGAATGACTGAAACGATAAGCCATTTTAACTCTTACAGCGCGGGGATCAACTTTAGTCGTCAGAATCTGACGTCTGTAGATTCTGACGACTAAGTCGATCCCCGCACTGTAAGAGTAAACATATTTCTAATGGCCGTAAACCCATAACACAGGTATTCAAATTAATCAGAAAGAGCTAACTAAGACATTTATGATGATTTCAAATTGAAAAAAATCCTTTTGTTGCGATGTTTTTTTACAAATTAATTCAACGCTTCAAGGGTTACGCCATTTTAAGCCATAATCAAAGTTATTATACATTATTCCGACCTAATGTGGTACTAAACCCTATCAGAGCGGGGGCCGACTTTAGATTAAGACACATTATTTCATTGCAACGTTTGTTAGTGTAATTCGCATGAATAAATTATGTTAATAATGTGAGTGAGAAGATAATACCCCCTTCGCCATCACTAGGCCCTATACTATTATAGTGTGTTTCTGCACCTCTTTTTTTTTTATTTCACTGACATAACGTAATTAGCATGTGAATAGCATGGAAACAAAGGGTGACCTTTAAAAGGGCGAACAGCTTGTGACCTTTACTGGGGTGTCTAACCTTCACATATGAACAAATTTACAACGGTTTCAGTATTGTGATTTGTGATGGGATCAATTTTATAAATTTTGGGGCTAAAGTTAGAAGGGGTTGCAATATACCTGGTGTATTGTATCACTTTGCCATATGGCTGATCTCTCCTGGTGTCCTTTGGCCCAAGTTAAAACAAGCCTCCTTGTGAAATATGATACGCCAGATGTCTCTAATACTGTATGTAGTATTTATGCCGCCAGTAACGTATTATTGACAAAAAACACACACTTTTATCTCATATTTTAATAATCCATAACCTAGTCGGTTCAAACACCACACAACATGTCATCCGTTGTAGAATTAAAAACTAATTATATTAATCTACTTATAATATTCTAAACTTTGTGACTAGATAGATACCTTAGAAACCATCATATTACCATAGCAACCAAAATAATTATTTATAAATATATATACACCATTCTGTTCATATGTGTATATGTGTATGTGGAGCATATAAACCCTGGAAACAAAAGAGTCAGATATGACACTTTAGTTTCTAGGGTACGTGAAACTCTTGAACCCCAACAGGGTGATGGCCATGTTACACGTTACCATGGTTACACTACCTTACGGTATGTGTTTCCATGGTAGCCTGTGTGTATAACAGTTACATAAACAAGTGTCGCAGAATTGATGTTGTTGTTTTATTTACAAAATCTAACATTTCTGTAGTTTGCACATTTCACGTTAAATCTGCACCTCTAATTCTGTTATTTGTGTTAATTGTATTATTTTCTCCGTGTTGTTAATATTTCCTTGTTGCCATGGGTACTTCCATCTGAAGCCATCGGTAAATCTGAAAAATACAAACATATTTAAATTATTATTTTGCTTTTTATTATTCAATGTAATTCAATGTATTCAATGCAATTGTGTTATTAAGTTTTCATCTCAGGTAAAAGCTTAATGTATGTTCAGTAAGTAATGTATGTTCATGAAGATTAATGTATATTCATGAAGGTAATGTATATTCATGAAGGTTAATGTATATTCATGCTGAATAAAAGTAATTATAAAAGGTGTGTTGTTTTCTGAACGGGACATTTGGTCGATTAGTCTCTGTCTTAGAAGAGGAGAATACGGCGCTCGAGTGACATCTGGTGAGTAGAACCACCGATGATGCGCCACCTGGTGAATAACAGCACAAAATCACAGGCGATTATAGGAGTGTGGGTAGACAAAACTAAATGAGCCTTAGGCCTACCCAGCGAACACAACACATTCGTATAACATTTATACAACATTGGCCCAACGTCTTCGACGTTGGTCCAACGTTGTCTAAATGTTATACATGTTTTGTGTTTGCTACGTAATGATTGGGGGGGGGGGGGGGGCGGCTATGTCAATGAATAGATGTGGAAACCAATAATGGTGGAATGTTGGGCCAACCCATTAGACCAGTATTAGATCGATGGCTTATGAAATCACAGCACTCTGAGAAAATATAAACGCTAAGTTTTCGTGCGATATGGAATATGAAGCACTAGTCCTATGGCCAAGGTTTCCGCCTGGGCCTGTACAAGTTACGATATATCGTAGGCTTCGGATTGGACAAGATGGCCATCTCGACCAATCCTAAGCCGAAGTTACGATATATCGTAGGCTTCGGATTGGACGAGATGGCCATCTGAAGGCTTTGAACGGATGATACCCCCCCCCCCCATACTGCGCTTAACCCTTAGCACACTTTGACTTTGACTGACCCTGGACATGATTCTTGACTATGATTTGGTTTGAAGCGCCTCTGAGCTTGTTATACAGGGATTTAGGCGCATTAGATGTTTTATCTATTCATTCATTCATTCATTCATTCATTCACTAATCTAAGAAATTTAAATTTTCACCCACTTTAAGATGTGTCTCGCTACCGCGATCCACAACTTCAAGTGACTGAAAATTTCTGTTATTTGTGAAATTTAAGTCCCGACATATATCAGTGTTTCAAGATTGGAAGCATATTTAATTTTTAACAACTGGTTATACAGGTGCCAATAAAAATGCAGAATGTCTACTGTAGTCGACATCAGTGTTCTAAGAGTTAACACCATTTGCATATGACATATCAACTCTTTACGGTAGATTTTTACAAGTATATTATTGCCAGACGGACAGACATTACAGACTTCGACACAATGGGGATCACAAACCCCGATATTTTCTGTGGAGAGTTAGAGATCAAAGGGTTTTAATCAATTCGAAATCATCATAAATGTCTTAGTTAGCTCTTTCTGATTCATTTGAATACCTATGTTATGGGTCGACTATCATTAGAAATATTTTTACTCTTACAGCGCGGGGATCGACTTTAGTCGTCAAAATCTGACGTCTACAGACGTCAGATTCTGACGACTAAAGTCGATCCCCGCGCTGTAAGGGTGAACCCTCTTAGGCCTGAATTTACTATTGTAATCTTCATCCACTACAAGCCGCGAATTGCTGTCGCAATTCTCAAGTTGTAGTGGAATATTAAAGTGGGTGGCAAGTGAAAAACAATATCGTTATTAATAAAACAGTTCCAGCAAAATTGTCGTTCTAATTTTGGAAATTATGTCTTCAGAAATGCAAAATGATGCTTTGATGCGTCGTGAGGGTTCAAAAGGTTTTAAATGAGGGCATCTGCCTTATTTTATGTGGCACATACAATGTTTAGCCACCAGGAGAGAGGGGGGGGGGGGGTACGTGTTTCAGATAGAAGCCGTGTAGTGGGTCTGATGCATGCTGAGGGTGATGTAGCGTTAACCCTTTCAGTGCGGGGATAGATTTCAGACGTCAGAATCTGACGTTTAAAAGACTATCTCCGCACTTAAAGAGTCAAATATTTCTAATGACCGTAGACCCATAACATAGGTATTCACATGAAGTGGAAAGAGTTAAAGGGACTGGCCCATGCTAAAATCATAAAAAATCGGTGATTTTATTTTGGCTTCTTAATATGACCATATGATGTAAACATGTTCATAGACTAGAACTGCAAAAGTTTTTAATTTTTGTGCTGCGCATTCACCAGTTAGGCTAGATATAGAGACGAAATTCATGATTTCGAATTATTGACAACCATGTCAAAAATAAGAAATACGGGAATTTCGTCTTTATACCTAGCCTAACTGGTGAATGCGCAGCACAAAAATTAAAAACTTTTGCAGTTCTAGTCTATGGACATGTTTACATCATATGGTCATATTAAGAAGCCAAAATAAAATCACCGATTTCTTGATGATTTTAGACCTGGGCCAGTCCCTTTAACTAAGACATTTATGATGATTTCAAATTGAAAATAACCAGCGGTTTAAGTGTTAACTACTATTATCACGAGACACTGATCCAATGCTGGTCTAATGTTGGTCTATCGTCTGCGACGCTGGCCCAATGTTAAACCAGCATTGGGTGAGTGACTCGTGATTGCTTCCTGGTTGCCTTCAATTCGGAGCAGCCAGACCAAGAATTTACACTGACTTTGCATTCAGTAGGCGGCAGCACTGCACTATCAGCCACCATGTACCACAGATTTGAATTATAATCCAAGTCACTCGCCATGTATTCACCAGAGGGGAGCTATGTCGTTTTACAGACAGGCCTGCTATTTACAACATTCCCATCCTTCACACCAAAAGAATCAGCTTGAATATTTGTCACGGACAAGTTATTTATTTCAACTCGGCTCGGCTATTTATTTCATGGAAAGACTGCCCGAAATGTATTATTTAAAAATACTCCTGCCCCCCCCCCCCCCTGGGAGTTCTGTGAAAAAAATGTCTGTATGTATTGTATCCTAAGCCAACACCCACAACAAAAATGCCTTGGAAATCTGAGCTGTGTAACTAGACTGTCCCACAAAACAGCTGTGTAACTAGACAATAAAGAGGCATGTAATCTGAGCGGTGTAACTAGACTGTCCCACAAAACAGCTGTGTAACTAGACAATAAAGAGGCATGTAATTTGAGCTGTGTAACTAGACTGTCCCACAAAACAGCTGTGTAACTAGACAATAAAGAGGCATGTAATTTGAGCTGTGTAACTAGACTGTCCCACAAAACAGCTGTGTAACTAGACAATAAAGAGGCATGTGATCTGAGCTGTGTAACTAGACTGTCCCACAAAACAGCTGTGTAACTAGACAATGAAGAGGCATGTAATCTGAGCTGTGTACCTAGACTGTCCCACAAAACAGCTGTGTAACTAGACAATAAAGAGGCATGTAATCTGAGCTGTGTAACTAGACTGTCCCACAAAACAGCTGTGTAACTAGACAATAAAGAGGCATGTAATCTGAGCTGTGTAACTAGACTGTCCCACAAAACAGCTGTGTCTCTAGACAATAAAGTGGCATGTAACTACACTTCTCCTTTAAGCCCTCACGATGCATTAAAGCATTATTTTACATCCCTGAAAAAGATTTAATATTCGTACAACTAAGGGTTTTAGAAGAAAAATTTCCATGAAACTGATTAGCCAATACATGGCAATTTTCTTTAATTTTAACCTACTTCAAGTCATCTTCATCCATTACAAGTCGAGAATTGAGACAGCAATTCGCGGCTTGTGGATGGATGAAGATGACAATGGTAAATTCAGGCCTGAAAGGGTTAAGATTGCACTGGCGGCTAACCGCTCCCCAAAGATGGATTAAATTTACATGAAAAAACATGTATTTTACTTGACAACCACATCACGACCCGATGGCTCACTCGGTCTGGTTGTGGCTCGAAACTCAGAGGTTCTGGGTTCGCATGACATCCCGGTCAGCTCGGATGTTTGGTATTCAGGTTGTGCATATGCCTATATATACAGAGCTCCAAGCTGTTCGAAATCATGGAGTATGCAGTGCTGTCTATGATACTGTGCACTATAAAGAACCCTTCAAGTCATTCGATAAGAGTAGGGTACAGTCTCGGCTTCGGGCTTCTTTCTGTCGCGATATTGCCATGGTTGTGCAGAACGTAAAGCAATATTCACCGACTGAAACATCATGAACCGCTGACTGAATGTTGTTTTAATGTTAGGGCAACATCTAAGCCATCTGCTGAACATTGAAACACCATATTATCGCCTTCTCGCGGCGTTTGGGTAGCGGGGGGGGGGGGGACTACATATCTGGACTACACAGAAAACCAATTTCAGAGACCATGATTGGTCTGAAGGCACCCTTTGGCCCTTAAAGCTGTCTATTTTCTATTACTTCAGGTTGTTCCACAACTAAAATTGAATGGAAATTACTTAGATTTGTGATAATAACAGAGTATGGGATATTTAACCCTTTTAGCGCGGGAACCAGCTTAGAACCAGCATCTGACGTGAAAAGACGTCAGATGCTGACGTGTAACCCTTTCAATCCTGAATTTACCATTGTCATCTTCATCCACTACAAGCCACGAATTGCTGCCGCAATTCTCGACTTGTAGTGGATAAAGATGACTTAAGTGGGTGAAATTTTTTAGAAAATTGCCATGTTTTGGTAAAAGTTTCATTTATATTTTCCTTTTAAAACCACTTGGTCGATCCCCAATAAGAGTAAAAGATTTCTAATGCTTAGACCTATAACATATGTATTGAAATGAAGCAGGAGGAGCTGACTATGACATTTATGAAGATTTCAAATTTAAAATAACCCGTTGTTCTCTTGGTTTCTACACAAATATTTCGGCGTTTTAAGGTGACACTTTTCAAGGCACATTCTGGTCACACAACAGCTGATGTCCCAGGAAAATGCTTAACATACATTGCTTTAATGTTGGCCCACCGTCTGAGACGCTGGCCCAACATTAAAGCAATGTGTGTCTAATATCCTTTGATTGATTGTATAACATAGGAATATAGATGATCAGTATATGGTCGCCGTCAGTGATTTAGGGGTTTATATAGATCTCCCAGATTAACCTATGGTAGAACTGGTGTAATAAATTGAGATTTATTATCTCGCGCCGTCACCAAATGTTAGGACACCTCATAGATTTGAACCCTGCTCCTTTCAGCACAGAAAAATACACTGGTGGAAGTAAGACCTAAGCGGCTTACCCCCCCCCCCCCCGCGTCAGGCAGTCAACTAATCCACTCTGGCACTTTGCGGGCACGTCCTGAAGTGGCTGCGTGTTTTAGTGACATCCTCTTTCAATATATATGGCCTTAGCCCAGACAGCCTGACCCTGGTGATGAGTGGATGTTTACTGGCCGGGGGGGGGGGGGTGGTAGAATGACCTCTGACCCTTTATATACTAGGAACGCCTTAGCAAACACGACGAGAAGCTGATTAATATCGGACCGATGCCTCAGACGCTGATTAACCCACTTTAACCCTTTAATCACTGGTCATGATTCTATTCGTTTTTTTCCTCATTGTTTTAGTAGCAAATTAAATACCAGTTTTTAAACGTGTTAGGCATAAAACGTTATATCGATCAGCAAGATTGCAAAATCGTTGACCTTCATTTTATCAAATTTTATCTGAATACTAGTTCAGAAGTTGTGTCGCGTGAGCGAGACACAACTTCAAGTGCATGGAAATTTCAAGTAACCAAAATAGCTTGGCGGTAGGGAAGAACAAAGGAATGGATGGTGTAATGAATGAAGGAATGAAGGATTAACCACAGTTTCTATTTATTATGAATTAATAATATTTTCAGATAATTTAATGAGATCATACACCTTGTAGGCCTATTCGCTGCTTGCAAGGTGATGTTACTGGTGTCTTGTGACACTGGGTGTGTTCGCTTGGGGCTCACGGTTAGCCGGACAATGACCAGCTGGCCACTACACCAGATTAAAGGGATCATCCCTGTCATGTAAAACATCTAAGCTGATAAATATTAGCCGGCGGTTTATATTTAGATCCTCTGATATTAAGTCTGACAGGGTCAGAGAAGACACTACGCGGGAAATCCTCTGTCGCCAGAATACGTCGCCGAATGGTGAGCCTGGTCACCGAGAGACAGGGCTCGAATCCTGCTATTCAGGGTTCGAATCCTGCTATTCAGGGTTCGAATCCTGCTATTCATGGTTCGAATCGTGCTATTCAGGGTACGAATCCTGCTATTCATGGTTCGAATCCTGCTATTCATTGTTCGAATCCTGCTATTCAGGGCTCAAATCCTGCTATTCATGGTTCGAATCCTGCTATTCACGGTTCGAATCCTGCTATTGAAGGCGCGAATCCTGCTATTCATGGTTCGAATCCTGCTATTCACGGTTCGAATCCTGCTATTAAGGGCTCGAATCCTGCTATTCATGGTTCGAATCCTGCTATTAAGGGCTCGAATCCTGCAATTCACGGTTCGAATCCTGCTATTAAGGGCTCGAATCCTGCTATTCATGGTTCGGATCCTGCCATTCACGGTTCGAATCCTGCTATTCACGGTTCGAAGCCTGCTGTTCAGGGTTCAAATCCTGCTATTCAGGGTTCGAATCCTGCTATACAGGGTTCAAATCCTGCTATTCAGGATTAAAAGAAACATGTTTCTTCCCCACCCACTCATAAAGATTTGAGTCATGCTTAGCCTCCGACCGACAAGACTCGAATTTCGTGTTTGTTTATAGTGTAGGTAGCACACATTAAAACCAATTATAATACAATATACAGCTAAGAAACTGTGACATGATGTGAGAAGTGAAGATCGTCTGGTGGTGACCCAGGTGTTTTGCTAAAAAATACACCTACACTTCATCAATCTGCCTTATCTTATCTGAAGATATGTTTTCTGTATGAAATACGACCACACTCCAGCAATCTACATTATCTGGCTGTCTGCCTGTCTGTTTGGTAAAGAATATATCAACAAATGAACTTGGCAGATCTCCGATAAATCCTTCGTGACTCAGAGGTTTACATAGCGAGCAAACCTTGTGTTACTTCCCTGATAAACATCTGAAAATAATTACATTGAATCTCTCAACAAAGTGGCTTAAAACACATACTTCCTGCCTTTCAGCATTTTTTATGTTACATAATATTGATCTGTCTTTGACATGTTTAATGTGATTATCCATTGAATAGGCCCATTCAGCATAGTATTCCAGCTAGAATAGCAGTTGCCCTTATGTTTGTTTAATGTTGAACCATCGTCTGCGACACTGGCCCAACCTTAAGCCAACATAAGGTCTAGTTGGCATACAATTCAATATTTAGTGTGACGGGGATATTATGGTTGACATGTTCATGAAACATGAGAACCAGATATTTTCTATTCCGATATATTTTACCATCAAGGGCTCTAAGCCTGGAAATCTGATAAAAATCTAAGCCTATTCTAAATCTGTTCTAAAAAATAATTTGATAAAAATCAGCAATTGAGTCACTTGAAGTTGTGTCTCGCCATCGCGATCCACAACTTCAAGTGACTCAATATCAGACAATGATGGTTCAATGCTGGTTTAATGCTGGACCACCACGAACCAGCGCGTCTAGTGTTTACTGGGCTGGTTGGATTGCTAACTTTGCCATGGTTAAGCTTTTTGTTATGGCCTAATATTTTATAATGTTTGAATATTATATCAGTAGTCTATTTTGGCTGTGGTCTATTTTGGCTGTTTAAAATGATTTTTTGCACCTTCAGCCTTGCTATTGAATTGGTGATTTCCCCATGAGTAGGCCTGTGATCAGTATGTGTTTAACTTTTGTCAGACAGGCATTGATCCAATGTTGTTTTCATGCCCCCCCCCCCCACCCCTGGTATTGAATCACTGACTTTACCATCAGTGTGTGTTCAAGTGTTGTCCATCAGACATTCTTATACACTTCACTATGTCAGGTACACTCTTATATAGGCACCCTCTCCTCACTATGTCAGGTACACTCTTATATAGGCACCCTCTCCTCACTATGTCAGATACACTCTTATATAGGCACCCTCTCCTTACTATGTCAGGTACACTCTTATATAGGCACCCTCTCCTCACTATGTCAGGCACACTCTTATATAGGCACCCTCTCCTCACTATGTCAGGTACACTCTTATATAGGCACCCTCTCCTCACTATGTCAGATACACTCTTATATAGGCACCCTCTCCTCACTATGCCAGGCACACTCTTATATAGGCACCCTCTCCTCACTATGTCAGGCACACTCTTATATAGGCACCCTCTCCTCACTATGTCAGGTACACTCTTATATAGGCACCCTCTCCTCACTATGCCAGGCACACTCTTATATAGGCACCCTCTCCTCACTATGCCAGGCACACTCTTATATAGGCACCCTCTCCTCACTATGTCAGGCACACTCTTATATAGGCACCCTCTCCTCACTATGTCAGGTACACTCTTATATAGGCACCCTCTCCTCACTATGCCAGGCACACTCTTATACTGACACACTCTGATCTCCACCGCTTACAGTATTACTATGTGCTAACCCTTTAATTGACATTTCATTATATTTTCTATCACTACGAGATTCCACCCTCTCCCACCCACAAATAGTGAAAATAGCTAAATTTGATAAAACACATCCTGTTTTGATTCCGTCGTTTGTATTTACTATTAAAAACATTTAATTCCCAATGTTTTATTTTCAATTAAATATAGCTCTATTAGAGTGGTTCGGTGAATATGGATTTACGTCACTTTCATGGCAATATCGCGACAGGAGGAAGCCTGAAGCCCTACTCTTTTATCGAATGACATGTGTCATTATAACTTGAATTTGTCACGTTTTATCTTGAACAAAAACTGGTATTTTTTGTGCTAATACAAAATTGAAAAACCCGAATATAATCTTGACCTGCGGTAAAGTGTTAACTCGCCACTACACGCCCAGCAAACACGACACGCTAAACCAATGCCGATTCAATGTTGGCCCGCCGTCTCCGACGTCGGCCCTACATCAAATCGGCATTGGTTTGACGTGTCGTGTTTGCTGGAGCCCCCCCCCCCCCCCCCCCCCTGGCTGTGTGTGACAGCTGAGCCTAATGGGACGTCACTTTGATGTTGATCCCTGTTTCTTGGGGACTGTGATCCCCCTATGACAGTATGATCCCTGTAGGCGAGTACTCCCCACTCTCCCCTCTGTATGATCTCACGAGGGAAGAGTGACCCCAATGTGTGAGTGCTCCTTACTCTACCCTTGGTATGATTTAACCAGAGAAGTGTGATCCCAATGTGTGATTGCTCCCCACTCTCCCCTTGGTATGATCTCAACATGAACGAGTGATCCCAATATGCGAGTCCTCCCCAGTCTCCCCTGTTGCTTGTGTTTACAAAACGTGATCATATAATGACGTCAACTGTTTTTTTAAGTGAAGAAAGTAGTTTTTTTTATGTAAAGGGAGTAGTATCCTCCTGGACTGAGAAATCTGCTTTAATATGTTATGCTTTAGCTCCTTAATTTGGAATAAAGATATAAAGATATTTCTAATGGCCGTAGACCCATAACATAGGTATTCAAATGAATCAGAAAGAGCTAACTAAGATAGCTATAATGATTTCAAAAAGAAAAAACCCTTTGATCTCCATGGGTTTTACACAAATAATTCAGCGCTTTAAGGGTTAAACCGTCTAAACAATTAACAGTTGGAAAACTGGATACATTGAACCAATACTGTGTAAATGTTTTTTCAGCGTTGTAGATGGTAGGCCAACATCGACCCAGCATTGGCATCATGTCATCTGTTATTTGTTTGGCCAGTTTAAAATAAATATAAAATGTGCCCACCTTTCAAACTAAAGCACAATTGGTGGTCTATTTTATCAACATTCTGTCAATATGTTCGCTGGGAAGCTATATAATTAATCAAGAGTGCCTAACTGTAGCATGTCTGTTACTCTGAAATAAGCAGATAATGTGATTTGAACAGGCCTGCTAGCTCTCGATACTTCCCCACTCTCTTCATTCCCCTCATCCCCATTTCACCATTCCAGATAAACATGTTTGCACCACAGCAGGCACATTGGTAACATACCCGGATGCAGAATGATTAAAGACGTGCGCACATCTGGTGTCTCAAAACGAGACTGAGGCACCAGATCCGGGACGTTAACAGATCAGTCACGTGGTCTGAGTATTATGGGATGGATTAGTAACCTGGGTGGCATTAACCAGATTGGGTCATCAGATCAAGGCTGCCTTTCATTTCACGCTGATGGAGCTTTCTGCTAATGGAAAAAAATGTGTCTCATAGTTATGTGAGATAGTAGGCAGGGTTAGATCCTAGTCTGCCCTAATTTAACCCCTAGATATCTGAGCTATTCAATTTAAATTTTCAGTCCTTTGAAGTTATAGAAAATTTCTGGAATTCGTGAAATTCAGGACACAAAGAATATGTATCACACATTTTTGATATATTTCTATTTTAAAAAAATGGTGATGCGGGTATTAATATGAATTGGAAAATAATACCAGCGTCCTAGTTGTTCAACAATATAGACCAGTAGCATTGAGGTACTCTGAAATAGAAAACTAAAAATTTGCAAACTGCTGGGATCGGCAGAAACGCAAAAAATCGTGTTCAAAATTGTTGATAGCCCCTTCGTTTATCTTTATGAAGTCATCGAAATTTCCACAATTACTCAGCCACCAGCGACTCCGCCCTGTTTGAATGTTGGGCCAGCATTGAATATGTTGTACCAACATTAACCCTTTGCCCCCTAGTGGCACATGATTGCATAATAACCCTTTACCCGCTAAGTTATCATATTTTGGTGGCACATACGCGTTTTTGCAGTTCTTGGATTCGAACCCTCAGAAACAATGGAATGTGATGTAAGATTAGAACCTGGCAAATGTTTGGACAGTTTGAAATAAATATTAGCTGCGCCGACCATTCACACTTAATCACAATTATTTGGGCTCTATTGAGGCCTGAATTTACCATAGTCATCTTCATCCACTACAAACCGCGAATTGCTGTCGCAATTTTCGACTTGTAGTGGATGAAGATGATTTGATGTGGCTTAAAAGTTGAGGAAAATTACCATGTATTGGTAAACGTGTTTAATGAAAATTTCCTATCTAAAACCCTTGATTATAGGAAAATTAAATGTGTTTTCATGGATGTAAAATGATGCTTTAATGCATCGTGAGGGCTTAAAGGGTTAATCAAAATTCAGTAAGAAAATAACTCGTATATTTCTTTAATTTGGAAGCTAATTTTTGCAATTTTTAAAATTCATTGTCATTGTGCTCATAATAAAACAGATTAAAAACGACAAAAGTCGTGCTCAGCGGTCAAAAGGTTAATAACAGGTTCTGATCTTACATTACTTTCTATTCTCTCTGAGGGTTCGAAACCAAGGACTACAAAAACGCGTATGTGCCACCAATAGATCTAAAAAACGGTGTATGTGCCACCAATAGATCTACAAAAACGTCGTATGTGCCACCAATAGATCTACAAAAACGGTGTATGTGCCACCAATAGATCTACAAAAATGGTGTATGTGCCACCAATAGATCTACAAAAACGGCGTATGTGCCACCGATAGATCTACAAAAACGATGTCTGTGCCATCAATAGACTAGCAAATACGTCTTATGAGCCAATAATAGATCTACAAAAACGGTGTCTGTGCCATCAATAGATTAGCAAATACGTCTTATGAGCCAATAATAGATACACAAAAACGGTGTCTGTGCCATCAATAGACTAGCAAATACGTCTTATGAGCCAATAATAGATCTACAAAAACGGTTTCTGTGCCATCAATAGATTAGCAAATACGTCTTATGAGCCAATAATAGATACACAAAAACGGTGTCTGTGCCATCAATAGACTAGCAAATACGTCTTATGAGCCAATAATAGATCTACAAAAACGGTTTCTGTGCCATCAATAGATTAGCAAATACGTCTTATGAGCCAATAATAGATACACAAAAACGGTGTCTGTGCCATCAATAGACTAGCAAATACGTCTTATGAGCCAATAATAGATCTACAAAAACGGTGTCTGTGCCATCAATAGATTTGTTGATAATAGTTTTGTGAGCCTCTGGCTATAATGAGCTGATCTCTAATCGATCAAATCGACAGCCTGGATATGAGGAGGGTTGAACCTTGACAGTTATATCACTCGATTCTAAGATTAGTTGTTTAACGATATAGTCATTCAGCACTATAGTCGTTTACCAATACACATCTGTATTAAGACCACCCGTTTATAAGGCCAATATGTAATTAAATGTTTCATTATCAAACGGTGATAAACACTTAGATTTTAAACCTTAGATTAATAACATCACTCGTATAAGAATAATTGCAAAAAGACCGCTAGGTAATCAGATGACTCTATTATAAGATATCTAAATTGTAAGACCAACTTATAAAAACATTATAATAAAACAATTTGATGTTAAAACCAATCACTAATACGACCAGAAAAGATAAATGACCAATTTGTAATAAAACTATTCTGTAATAAGATCACTTGGTAATAAGACGACTCGCTAATATGACTAAAGTGTAAATACAACTCGGTGATTAGGTCAGTAAGATTAGGTTAGTAAGAAGTAAAAGTCGCAGAATCTCTGTAATACGACCACTCACTAATAAGGTCACCCGGTAATATGACCACTCAATCGCCCCAGTAACAATATCACTCAGTATAAGACTGGTAATTCAACAAGATATTGAGGTGGGGACATAACTTGTCTGCTATTTGATTGCCCCCTGTGATGGGTGATAACCCTGGGTGTTTACTATCACACCCGCACAGATTGCTCCCCGTGAAAGTGACCGGAATTACAATTGGCTGACCGTGTGAACATAAACTGACCATCACAGTCCAGAGAGGACATTGACCCTTATAGTGGAAGTCACGTTGCCTGTTTTTCTGTGATTTCTCAACCAACTCTCAACTTTTGAACTATAGCATATTTTGCATGAATTTTTCAGGGTAGTTGCCGAAAGACTAGACAATAGTGCTTGCAAAATAAATACATGCTACGCAGAAGTGACAGATTCAGTTGACTTCTATTTTAGAGCACTTATTGTAGTGATTCCCACTGGGCACATGACGTGGTATGTCTCAGAACGGTGACAACAAAAATCCTAAATTTCACAAATCCAAATACATTTCATTAACTTGAAGTTGTGGATCGCGGGAGCCAGACGCAACTTTGCAAATTGCAAATTTAAATTGAATACGTCAGCGCTCTAAGGTCTATATAATATACACTGTCTCAACGTTGGTTCACTGCTGGACCAGTATCGCATACGGTGGTCCAACTTTGATCCAGTATTGGGTCAGTGCCTTGTTTGATAGGAATTCTCTAGTACACCCCTTGGCGTTGCTAGGCAACCATCATGACCATGTAGGACGTAGCACACCAGAGGTTAAGCTTATTAATCCTGAATTTACCTGGTCATTTTAATCCACTACAAGCCGCAAATTGCTGTCGCAATTTTCGCCATGTAGTGAATTAAAATGGCTTGACTTCGTTGACAAATTGAAAAAAATTAGCAATAATTGATGAAATATTTTCATGAAAATCTTCGATATAAAACATTTAAATTTAGGAAATTGCGTTCATTTTCAGGAATGGAAAATAATGCTTTGATGCATCGTGGGGGGTCTAAAGACTTAACCCTTTAACCGCCGGAGCCGAATATATTTGGGTTTTATTTTTTTATTAGCACATTAAGTACCACCTTTTAAACATGTTAAAGATAAATGTGACATCAATCAGCAAGATTTGAAAAGAGTTGACCTCTACTTTGTTAATTCTGAATAATTTACACTCACTTGAAGTTGTGGATCGCGTCAGCGAGACACAACTTCAAGTGAGTGTAAATTCAAATTGAATAATCTGGCGGTTAAAGGGTTAAAAATACCCAATACATCAGGGTCTGGTTTTAGATATATCGTGTGTTTCATGAACTGAAAGGACATTTTGTGCCCTTGGTTTTACAACGTCCTGATTGCAAGTTTTAACCCCAATCATTTTTAGCTGGATCAGGGGGTGGGGGAAGGGGGGATAAATTAATAGGCGCAGATTTGCCAGGTATTTAAGTATTTTTTCTGAAATTCTTAGAGGTCATGTTTTTTTTTTCCAGTTTGAAATCCTCATAGGGCGGGGGCCCTAGGGTAGTGGTTAGCACCGCTGCCTTTCACGCCAGAGTCCGGGGTTCGGTTCCCGGTCTCGGCAGTTTGAAAGAAACAAAATTGTTTCTTCCCCATCCACGTGTGAAAGTTAGTATTGTGGGGAGCCTCCGTGACCGAGAGGTAGCGTGCTCGGCCTCAGACCGCAAGGGCTCGAATTTCGAATCCTGTGTCTGGAGGACAGTGTCATCTCACCATCCTCAGGAGGTTCTCCTGGCCCAGTTTAGCCTATATGTGCACAAAGGTGGCCTAAAGCCCGATTCATTTCATTTCATTTTTTTTTTTGAAATCCTCATAAATGTCTTATTCAGGTCTTTATGATGGGTCTACGACCATTAGAAATATTTAATTCTGTGAGTGTGGGGATCAACTTTAGAAACGTCCGAAGCTGACGTCTATAGACGTCAGGTTATGTAAAGTGACAAAAAAACACCTTTGCAGTAAGCCAGCCAGCCAGACTGTCATATAGTCGGCCACTCACAGCCAGTGGTCAGTGAGCCAGACGGTCGTCTAAATAATAGTTCTCTCCAGGCTTCCAGTCCGATATCATCATCACTGGCTTTCAAGCTGCCATGGATTATGGGTAATCGCTGTACCCGTGGTATTTCCTCATCTGCTTTGACAGCGCAGGCTCGGGTGACAGTGAATATATGTGTGTCCGTGTCGTCACCTGGCAACGGTCTATATATAGACCACAGTCTGACATATAGCACCTACCTAACCAGCAAACAAGGTACATTCAGCCAATGTTGGTTTAATGTTGGGGCAGCGTCGCAGACGATGGCCCAACATTAAAGCAACATTGGGTGAATGTACCGTGTTCGTTAAGTAGCGAACACAATATGGGGAATGAATAGTGAATAAATCGCCTAGACCTATATGGCCTTACCTATTGACTACGTATAGGACGACGTACGTACACGTGGAAATGTAGCGTTACGCTGGAAAGCACAATCATAAGCATCAGACGTACTTCACACATGTCTCCTGGCCCAGTTTAGCCTACATGTGCACAAAGGTGGCCTAAAGCCCGATTCATTTCATTTCATTTTTACTTCACACATGTTATAGTTTTATTACGGTGTGAGGTAATTGCCTGTAGCTCTTGTCAGTCACCAGGTGTCAGTCAGTGTGCGTGTCATGGTAACACACTGAGACATGTGTGACACACTCGTGATGCTCAGGACTTCACCATGGAGACTGACCTAAACCTCTCTGACGTCTCCCGCCAACTGTGAGGTACAAAGACAAACAGCTGTATCTGATTACTTGAAGATTATCAATTACTGCTGTATGAATGTAATGTTTAAATATATAAAAACATGGGCTTCTACACCCCCCCCCCCCGAACAACTGCTTTTCAACAAGCACTATGAATTAAACCAACATTGGTCTATTTTTGTAAAACCCTATACGACCATTGGCGGATACATGGGGTGGTTAAGTAACCGCCCCCCCCCCCTTTCCAATACTAATTTGCCTCAACATCTTTAAAAATATCAAAAATATCAAAAATATTTGACACCTCAAATTTACTAGGGTAGCGCTTCAACTTGAGACACCACCCTAGTAAATTTAGGGTGTCGACCCCCCATTGTTATGTTGTCTGAGACTAAAACTAAAAAATCGATTGACAATTTTTTTTTCAATTGGACCCCCTCATTCAAAATTATGTATAATCCCCTTACGACGCTGACCTTAACCTTTTCACTACCATACATGACGGAAATTTCCGTCGTCATTCGTCTTACTAGGGTAGCGCTTCAACTTGAGACACCACCCTAGTAAATTTAGGGTGTCGACCCCCCATTGTTATGTTGTCTGAGACTAAAACTAAAAAATCGATTGACAATTTTTTTTTCAATTGGACCCCCTCATTCAAAATTATGTATAATCCCCTTACGACGCTGACCTTAACCTTTTCACTACCATACATGACGGAAATTTCCGTCGTCATTCGTCAATGAACGTAATCATAAAATTACACAAATTTTCGTCAAATATATACTACATTTATGTATTTTTCGTCATTTGAAGCTGGAAATTGCGTTAGCAATTCCAGCTTCAAATGACGAAAAATAGAACTCCTACACCAGTATATCTGGATCCTGGCATGCACTCCGGCCTGGAAGTCAAAGGGTTAAACAACCATCCACTCATCGACTCCACAGCAAATACTAGATATCGAACTTATGTTGGGTTGATGCTGGCACAACGTCTTCCACGTTGGCCCACAAACTTCGGTTGGATGTCCCGTTTTTGCTGATCGGGTACACCCCTGTTGGGACGTCCCTATGACATTATGGGATGCGGCGAGCTATTTGTCTAATGGACGAGTAGGCCTACTTACACCACCTGATACCAGATTACCCAGGTTCCTTATTCAGAGGGGGGGGGGGCGGTCTGTCATCAACATTTATGCCGAGGACGTTTTTAATTTGTTAATTGGCTGATGTGTTTAACTTCATTCAAGCAGCCAACTGAAAACATATATCGTTACATTAGGGGCGGATCCAGGATTTGAAAAAGGAGGAGGCGCAGGTGGTTTGGAGGCTCGCCCCCAAGATTTTTTTGGCATGTTTAGGTCAATTAAGGGGGCTTTTTAAAAAAATTGGCACCAAAAGGGATGGGCGTGCGCCCCCTGCCCCCCCCCCCCTCCCCCCTCTGGATCCGCGACACCCTTTAACACCAAGGTGACGATATAACGTTTTGATCGCCTATAATGGCGACAATAATTCTTTGAAATATTTTATGATAACAACGCGAAATATTCAGCTAATTAACATAAATGACAATAATTGAGTTGTAAATCTAAGAAATTTAACAAAGCAGTGTAGTCTACCCAGCAAACACAAATCAGTGTAGTCTACCCAGCAAACACAAATCAGTGTAGTCTACCCAGCAAACACAAAGCATTTGTATAACGTTTTTACAACGACGGCCACCGTCTTCTGATGTTGCTCCACTACCAGCATTGTATAAATGTTATACAGATGTTTTGTGTTTTCTGGGTCTTTTGTATCCATTATCAGTTGGCGCTATAAGTGTAGCTATATCTATCAAGACCATAAAAAACGGACATATCTGCATGTCGTCCTGACATCGCTAAAGGTTTCGTAATCTATCGCCAGGACAGCTTCGCATGTCGAAGCTTTCTACTAAATTGCCATTTAGCTAACAACCGTCTGAGGTAGAGAACAGAGCGTGCCGAACTCAACAACAAAGCGAAGAGGACCGAAATAACCCGGCTATAACACGGCCAACAATGATGACGGCACTCATCAGAGAAGCTGTGCTCACTTTTCCAGATTGTCAGAGGTATTAGTTTGTTGAGTGGTGCTGAGGTCTGCAAAACAAGCCAGGGTTTTTTTACGCTCAGAACAGATTCTTTCAAGTTTTTTAGCCACTCTGAGAATCCAACGGGCCAGTGCAAGCGGTGATAAAATGCCCGGATGTACAATCAACATCCCCTGATTGGCTGTCGTCATGGCGATGCACTAGGTGGCGTCATTTCCGGTACAGAAACCTCAGCTAAAGACCAATCATTGCTGTGGTTAATGATGACAAGCAATGATAGTGAAAGAGCTAGCCCTGCATACAAGAATATTCCACGACTCGGGTCGCTGTATAGTCTTGTATGCAGGGCTGTGAAAGAGCCGGCCTGACTGAAGTATGCCCTGATATGATACACCTCTAAACATATGGAGCCTACCTGACTGAAGAATGCCCAATATAACACTAAACATCCTAAACATATTGAACTACACACTAAACAATGTAGTTTCTTCAGAAGGAACCCTTCTGTACTATTACCATGCAACCCCATGGGGTTGCATGGTAATAGTACAGAAGGGTTCTTTTTAAAGAACCTATATTGTTTAGAGGGTAGACGGTGAGATACATTGTCGCATGTTCTCACAAGAGAAGTATATATATCTAAGTATTTCCCTTTCCCTAATGAATAAGGAGTGAGCCTTCAGGCGAACACCTTATTGATGAGTGATTGTTTCACTTATTCATTGGACATGTGCTGTATTTTACCATATCGTACGAAACATGAACAACGTTTGTATTTTCTCACACGACCAAGTCACACAAGACATAAGACAAGCTACTGCTGCAGTGCGATAGAAGTTGATGCTGATTTATGCCTCATGGTGAAAGCTACAGCACAGAGTGTGATAATATCACATCTCTTATATACTTATTATAAACCATGTTGGAAGAACCTTTATGGAACTATTTCGTCGCCTCGGAGCTAAATGATCCTATCTGACACTCGTTAGAGTGGCAGATAGGATCATTTAGCTCTGAGGCGACGATTTGTCGGTCAATCGGGGCCCTTCTCAGTGACCTCTGACCTTTAGCCTGCCGTCTGGTGTGCGTCTCTCACACTCAGATAGGTGGGCCTACTTCATAAACTTGTCTGTTTAACCCGGAAGCGGAAATAACCTTAGCGAATGGAAAGGTCACATCCTTAGAGTGGTGTGCTCGTCTGTATGACGTGTTTGCTGTGGTGAGATATTGTAATTACAGTCTGAATGCACTCGAAGGAAATAGGTTAGCTGTATTAAGGGGTCATCTCACAAGATGTGTATGGTGTAGGCCCTACATATCGTTTTTCTGACGTAAACATGATGATTGATCGCAGGTGGGGTAGTTAGGGGTCTTCTGGCGTCATGCCGACGTCCCGGGTTCGAGCCCGCTGCTTCAACGTGGGTCTTTCCTTGTTTCTCTCTCTTCTCAATGTGACTAGGCGATCAAGTTAATGGCGGCCTCGTCAAGTTAAGGTTGAATCCAGTGCATCGACGTTTATTTCGCACAGGGCCACGCGCTACGCGCTCCTTCTCAACAGATTAAAGCGTCCCAAGGATGGTTTTAGTGATATAGTTGCTAAATACATATAGTCTTACCCTAAAGCGCGGAAATAATTTTACATAAACCAAGAGACCAATGTTTTTTGCATTTGAAATCATCATAAATGTCTCAGTTAGCTCTTTCCGCTTCATTTGAATACCCATGTTATGGGTCTGCTGCCATAATAAATATTTTTACTCTTCCGGGGATCAACTTTTGACGTCAGATTCTGACGTCTAAAGATGTCAGATTCTGACGTCTAAAGATGTCAGATTCTGACGTCTATAGATGTCAGATTATGACGTCTATAGATGTCAGATTCTGACGTCTATAGACGTCAGATTCTGACGTCTATAGATGTCAGATTCTGACGTCTATAGATGTCAGATTCTGACGTCTATGGATGTCAGATTCTGACGTCTATAGATGTCAGATTATGACGTCTATAGATGTCAGATTCTAACGTCTAAAGCCGATCCCCGCACTGAAAGGGTTAATAAATATTTGCTTGTGTATAATAAAAATGACCTTACCTGATTGGAGACTCTCGCTGATCACGTGGTGCTGGTTTCAATGCCGCGTTGTGGATTGTGTGTTGCATGTGGTGATTTTGAGAGGAGTAGGCTATGGTATGCCTGCCCGGGTTTCTGTCGTGACGTAACAATCCAGGTGTAATACTGCTATCTCCATCTTGCTGATCACTTACTCCATTATTGTGATCACACTATGTATGTGGTGCATCTTCATGATCAGCTACTCCAATGTGGATTTGACTATATTCCATGTAGGTTACGCTGTGTCTCGTGGCCTGAGTGAACTGGGTTCGAGTCCAGGCTGTGAGAGATGCTGGTCATTGTGGTTGTGTATATACAGTGCTCCAAACTGTTCAAATGTCTGGAGTGTGTAGTGTTGTCTATTGTACAGTGCTTCATAAAGAACCCTTGGAGTCGATCGATAAGCGGAGAGCATGGTATCGACTTCGGGTTTTGCACAAAGCACAGATTGAAGTCATCCAATATGAGTAGGGCAAACTCCCAACTTCGGGCTTCATTTTATCACAATGTTGCCACGTTCTGCAGACAACAACGTCAAGCAGTCTTCACTCTCTCTAATTATGTTTCATCATAATATATACACTATGTACTCCTTGGTATGTGGAGAGTAGATTGATAATGATGAGCATGGTATCGACTTTGAGTTTTCATCCATCAAGAACCCATCGAAGTTATTCACCAAGAGTAGGGCGAACTCCCAACTTCGCGCTTAATTTTATCACTATATTCATTGCCACATTTTGAAGAAAACGACGTAAATCAGTCTTCACTCTCTTTATTATGTTTCATCAGAAAAATACAATATGTACACTTACTCCTTCATATGTGGAGAGAAGATTAACATTGCCTTTGACACGGGCGGGGGCCCTAGGGAAGTGGTTAGCACCGCTGCCTTTCACGCCAGAGCTCGGGGTTCGGCTCACGGTCTCGGCGGCTTGAAAGAAACAAAAAATGTTTCTTCCCCATCCACGTGTGAAAGTCAGTATTGTGGGGAGCCTCCGTGACCGAGAGGTAGCGTGCTCGTCCTCAGACCGCCAGGGCTCGAATTTCAAATCTTGTGTCTGGAGGACAGCGTCATCTCAATCATCTCACCATCCTCAGGAGGTTCTCCTGGCCCAGTTTAGCCTATATGTGCACAAAGGTGGCCTAAAGCCCGATTCATTTCATTTGCCTTTGACACATCACATTATAATAGAATAAAACCTCTTCATTTTACTTCAAAGCACGTACGCTGATTGTGTGCACAGTCAGGAGCATGTAAACGCATTCAGTCTCGTATGTTTTTATATTTCACCCACTTGATGTTAAAGCGTTGTATCTGCCACTTTATAAAGTGACAGATACAACGCTTTAACTTCCAGGACACGATAATGAAATAAAGTTATTTGACAAGTACTCCAGTATTGTCGCGGCTTGTCTACGTCCTGTCGTCTACACCGCTCAGAACGTAATGAACAAGTCCTGAGATTTGTATGGGAGCAACTTCACTCTTTCAGCGCAGGGATCGTCTTTATACGTCAGAATCTGACGTATAAAGACGATCACTGCAGTCAAAGAATATAATATATCTAATGACCGTAGACCTATAACATAGGTATTCAAATGAAGCGGAAAGAGCTAACTAAGACATTTATGATGAACTAAAGAACTACTTTTTTATGCAAAATATTTCAGCGATTTAAAGGTTAAGCTGTGAAGAATGTTTTTCTATTATCCCGGCGTAGAAGGTTGTATTTCCTGTTGGCTGATACACGTAATAGACTTATCACAGTTCATCCTGTTAACACTATCAAAGACGGCTGTAGACCGCGCTATTTGTGTTCAGAATATGCATTTTTCTTGTTGATTCATGTCCTTTAACCTTCTAGCTATCGTTCAATTTAATCAGATTTTATTTCATTCAATGTGAATTGCCATCGCAATTTTCATCTCCGAGTCAGCGACAATTGGCAATTTTAAATATATTCGCAAATTATATATTATATATACTACAGCTTATATAGATAACAGCTTACAAGTTATTATTTTCATTGATTTGTCAAAAATATAAAATTACGCTTGTTAAATATGCCCTCTGCGTAATTAAATCACCCAACAAATCCGGGACGCTGGGCCGACTCCAGCTTATTATCAGTCCGACATCGTAGCATTTGTGCCAATACTGGTTCCACAATATCCCACTGTATTTCTCTCTCATCAGCAGTATGGCTTCCAATGTGTGATCTTGACACTTGTCCTGCTACGTCTGTATATATGACTTTTTCAAGTATGTTTTAGAACAATGAAAAAATCGCTAAATTTGATAAAATATCTTTGTGTGGATGATAAGTTAATCTAATATTCAAAACTGAAGATGTCCATTTTTCATAAATATAGATATTTTTCGTCATATGAAGCTGGAAATTGCGTTAGCAATTCCAGCTTCATATGACGAAAAATAGAAGCAAAAACAATTCAACAGCACAAGGGTTAACGTATATATATGGTTCCAGCATGACAAGGGTTAGCGTATATACGGGCGTAACACCACGAGGGTTACGTGAGACCAGGACGGTAACACGTCGTATTTTGTCGTCGCTGTCGGATCTCCAGAACCAATCACTTTCACACACACACATCTCGCATTCAATTTTCTCAGATAAATTGCTTTGAGAAATAAATGACTTTTTTCAATATCGTTTCTATGGTAACAGTTGCGTTCCTGGATTGTCCGCGGATGCCTCCAAACTCACCTCGGTACGTGACACAGTAAGCTCTATCAAACAACATTAACCCAGCATTGGGTCAACGTTTCGTGTTTGCTACATTGACATTCATTTGTCTCTCTCTATCGCATTGTTTAATGGAATCGTCTTTGAATCCCCTGATAAATTGGTCTGTCGCACAAGTTGAATTCACCATATTCCTTTCCTGGGTGATTAATTTCGGTGACAAGTGGATTTTGATGACAGAATATGTCGTCTTAATAGCCTCCTTGATTAAACAAATTCATCATTCTCATTTTCAGTTCTCATTTTCAGTTCTCATTTCACAACACTGGACGATCATATCACGATGTGATATGCACGTGTATTTGGGAATAGATTCGGACGCAGCCGACTATTGAGATAGTGTTTGTTATGAGGTTATATCTTGGTAACTGCTGCATGTCAACAACTGCTAACGGGTAAAAGCTCACTGTAATCACCGCTGTTAATCAAATGTCGCCTCCTGAGCTATATTGTGAAGATATGAGATAGTCAAGGTATCTGGTGAAGATGTAGGCTATGGATTACACTTATTATAATCACATTAAAGTCGTGAACAACACGCCATTATATAGACTTTGTGAGGCAGATACAGCATTTGTATTCCTAAATGGGTGATGCACTCATTATTTCTCATTTTTTGGTATTCACTTTCCCAGCTGACACGTGACGTTGACCCAATGCACCCAGCCAATCAAGCTGATATTGCTGCAGACAGATTCTCTTACATTTAGTGAGATTAACCCTTTGACTTCCAGGCCGGGGTGCATACCAGGATCCAGATATACTGGTGTAGGAGTTCTATTTTTCGTCATTTGAAGCTGGAATTGCTAACGCAATTTCCAGCTTCAAATGACGAAAAATACATAAATGTAGTATATATTTGACGAAAATTTGTGTCATTCTATGGTTACGTTCATTGACGAATGACGACGGAAATTTCCGTCATGTATGGTAGTGAAAAGGTTAAGCACCGTCTATACTCTCACCCTCCTCAGCTGCCGTCATATAGTATCACCTTCTCTCTCTGTACATCTTCTGTGTCTGTCATCATGACGTGATGTGGTCACGTGTCATCACCATGGTAACAGTCATGACCTGACCATCCCTGAGTGTCCGTGTATCCATGGTAACCTCTCCACTCTGCCCTGTAACACAAGACACATCATTATTTAAATCATGATATATACACCTATGTGGAGCCCTTCTCTAGTGGAATGTATGTACATCAAAGAACCAGGGGGTCATCCAACAAAGAATCTTAAAATTAAGGTTATCTTAACTTTCTCTTATTTGCATTAGAAAAGTTATATCATCCTAACTTTTCTAATACAAATAAAAGAAAGTTAAGATGATATTAATTTTAAGATGTTTAGTCGGACGGGCCCCAGACCTTCAATTAAATTGAATTTTTTTGCACGTAACATGTTTATTGCATGCACGTTGATAAACTACGAAGTTATTATCCAAGAAAAAAATGTTCATTATGCTCGTAAAATCTTGTTGTTATCCGCTTATCATACACCTTCAGGTTCAGGTCGTATATACCCCGGTATACGCCCGGGATAGACGCCTATTTTGAAGTACTCACCTCTCAGAATGCTGCCCACTTAGATAGTTGTTCAATATTGACAAAGCCTTAATGATAAACATACACCAAGTTGAAAACAGGCCATTTATTCTGATATTTGAGTTGAGAGCACTTTGTTGATAAACGAGTGATGCTCCAGAGCGGAGTCAGCCAGTGATCCCATGTCAAACCGAGGCTGCCTCGTTCTGATTTGCAGGCCATCTGCGCGCCACCTGTCTTCAGATGTCAGCACTACAGTGATTACTGGCGTGTTTCGTACAGGGGGCGCCACTAGCTGACAAGGTAATTACTACAATACGGATCGGGGAATGGCGCCCTGACAGATCCGGGATAATCTAGAATCTGGATGAACACGGAATTCCACGTCTTCCTTGAATGTGTATCTGAATCACTCCCTCGTGTTCCTTTCCTCAGAATAACCCTTCCAGCTCGGGGACCGTCTTTAGACGTCAAAATCTGACGTCTGTAGACGTCAGATTATGACGTATAAAGACGGTCTCCGCACTGTAGACGTCAGATTCTGACGTTTTAAGTCGATCCCCGCACTGAAAGAATTAAAAAACATTAAATTGGCCGTAGACCCTTAACATAGGTATTCAAATGAAGCGGAAAGAGCTAACTAAGACATTTATGACGACTTCAAATTGAAAAAACATTTTGGTCTCCGTGATTTAGGCCTATACAATAATATTTCAGCGTTAGAAGGGTTACCATTTTCACGTCTGTATCGAGTTAGTTTCTTTTCTGAGCCAATTTCTCAGACGCTCCAGGAACATTCAGCTGTTTTCTCCAAGCTGGGCTAAAACTAATGCCGATAAACGCGAAATGTTGGTCCAATGTTGGTTTAATGTTGGGCCATCGTGTTTTCCGGCGGCCCAACATTATGCCAACATCACACCAGCATCTCTGCGCTGTTAGGTACACTTGAACCAGATGTTCATTCTTGAAACAAGTTTTTGTATATATTTTTTCTGATAATAATTAATCTTTTCAAAATCTGCTGAAGATTCCTAATTGTTCTGTAATAATATGAAACTTAATAGCCTTGACCTCTAATATTTCCACCGAGCTAGTTAATACAATGATATATGGGGAAGGGGGTCTTATATAACTTTGTTTTCACCGTGTTGCCATTCGAAACGGTATCCGGTGAGGTGAGTGCGTTTCACAGTATATTCGTATGCGACCTATGTAATAAAGAAAGTTACTTATTTCACAGGTTGAGGCCCTATCTAAGTGAAATATTCTCATTAGATCTTTACACTGGGGTTTTTATGTATTTTCTAGGTAAGTTTGACAGTGGTAACCAATTTTTGTAGATAATTATTTTACACACCTCATATTACCATAACCATGGTAACGAGAATTAAGTATTAACCCTTTAAGCCCTCACGATGCATTAAAGCATCATTTTACATCCCTGAAAACAGACTTAATTTCCCTACAACTATAGGTTTTTGAATGAATATTTCCATGAAACTGGTTTACCAATACATGGTATTTTTTTTTAATTTTTAAACCACATCAAGTCATCTTCATCCACTACAAGTCGAGAATTGCGACAGCAATTCGCGGCTTGTAGTGGACGAAGATGACAATGGTAAATTCAGGCCTGAAAGGGTTAAGTAAACGTGGTAAAGGCTACTAAAGTCTCCATTTAGATAACATAGAGCACAAACGATTTATTAGCAGTTTTTTCCTCAATGCTCGACTGAAAAGAACTTTATATACCTTCTTATTTCGTTCCCTTGGATATGAAAGGGTGTATCTGCCACTTTGTGAAGTGGCAGATACACCCTTCCATACCCAAGGGGACGATTTAACAACTTAGAGTCGCCCACGGTTGAGCTCATAAACCACTAAGCACGTTCTAATGTCGTGTAATCTGTTTTATTAGCAGGTTAAATCACAATGTTAATCATCATCTGGTCTGAAAAATCAAAAATACGGACCTAAATCCGTAGATATCGGGCTATAAATTCCGCCAGTACGTTTTGTACATATATATTGAGTAAGAGATTATAAAGCAGGCTTTTCATCATGTGGTTAACTTATTACCACGTTGTGCGATAACTGATGTTCCAGACAATCTAACCGAGCTATCAATTAAATCTAGCCTAATCATTAATTAAATAAAAGAGCCTAATAAAGGATTTAATATCATATCGCGATATTTATCAAGCTTATTTAGCTCTGCTCCAATATCACAGTCAAATTCCGCCAGCGTATATTGTAGTGATTGCTGGGAAATTGTCACTTGAATTAATGGATCTAATCAGGGATATAAGATTATATTAACCCTTTCAAGCCTGAGTTTACCATTGTCATTTACATCCACTACAAGCCGCGAATTGCTGTCGCAATTCTCGACTTGTAGTGGATGAAGATGATTTGATGTGTTTTAAAAATTGAAGAAAAGTGCCATGTATTGGAAAGCCAGTTTCATGGAAATTTTCATTCTGAAACCCTTATTTGTAGGAAAATTAGATCTGTTTTCAGGGATGTAAAATGATGCTTTAATGCATCGTGAGAGCTTAAAAGGTTAAATAGACCAAGGAAATAAGATCATAAAGTGTGATTTATCAAGCCCTCTTAGGAATCAACTTCATAAGGCAATAAGTGCTTTAAAGCAATAACTGAGATTACAGGCATAAATCACGTAAACCCTCTCAGGGCGGGGACCATCTTTAGATGCCAGAATCTGACACCCTTTCAGTGCGGGGATCATCTTTAGACTTCAGAATCTGACACCCTTTCAGTGCGGGATCGTCTTTAGACGTCATAATCTGACGTCTGTAGACGTCAGATTATGACGTCTAAAGACGATTCTCTGTAGACGGGAGAATATAACGCCCATTCAGCGCGAGGATCGTCTTTAGACGTCAGAATCTGACGTCTGTATACGTAAGATTCTGACGCCCTTTCAGCGCGGGGACCGTCTTTAGAGGTCAGAATCTGACGTCTGTATATGTCAGATTCTGACATCTAATGTCGATCCCCGTACTGAAAGATTTAAAATATTTATAATGACCGCAGACCCATAACATAGGTATTCAAATGAACCGGGAAGAGCTAACTAAGACATTTATGATGATATCAAATTGAAAAAACAACATTTTTGTCCCCATGATCAAAAATATGTCCGCGTTGTGAGGTTTAGTGACTAGAGCGTTGCAGGGGTTATATAATATGGTGTAGAGAGCAGTGGGTGTTGTTGAGATATGCCTCATGTTGGCCGCTGTCATTGATGTCACGGGCGCCTGATATAGATTAGATTACATCTGATCTGATACTCAGAACACGCCAAGCGCTACATTCAGGAATTTAAATTTCTACCCACTTGAAGTTGTGTCTCGCTACCGCGACCCACAACTTCAAGTGGGAGAAAATTACTCATATCTCTGAATCAAAATATTTCTCAATCTTGAAAAATTAATACTCATTTTTCTGATGCATTTTATTTTTGGAAGGACGAACGGAATGGTTAAAATCCGTTATAGACGCGGTTAGTACTCTAAGGGCAAATGATGTAATACTTCTAATAATATACAGGATATAACGGAAGGGGGGGGGGGAGCGGCTAGATGGCACATTGTCCTACTTGAGGTAAGGAGTTATTTCCACCCACACTGTTGAACTCCTTGACTCAGGCTTAGGGGCCTACACGTAGTCCCCTTGGATATGAAAGGGTGTATCTGCCACTTTACAAAGTTGCAGATACACCCTTTCATCTCCAAGGGGACAAAAGTCTTAGCATTGATTAAGTGCTGTGGAAACGCCTCAAGTTATGGTGCAACATATTTATACGTTTTAGCAGAAATACATAAAATAAAATATCATCATGTATTCTGATTTTATGTGTAGGGCCTATGTATATTAGGCCTATATGTGTATTTGATTGTATACATACATATAAGCGTATTACATTGGTGTATTTGAGTCCTCACTTAATCGGCTTCCCAGAAACCACGATACGTTAAACCAATGCCGATATAATGATGGGCCGACGTTGGAGACGGCGGGCCAACATTAAATTGACATTGTTTTAGCATATCTTGTTTGCTGGATTCTAGGATCGAATCAAAACAAATGCTAGGGATATAATCACATGATTATATTGTCAATGTGATGATTATTTATTTAAAGACCTCTTTATTAAATAGTAAATCCGGATAGATCTTGAGGATATCTTGTAGATTTTGAGTAGATCTTGAGTAAACCCTCGCCCCGCTAGGACCGATATAATATATATTCACACGTGTTATTCGTCATTTCAAGCTTGAAATGACGAATAACACTTGTGAATATATTGTCCCCTTAGATATGAAAGGGTGTATCTGCCACTTTACAAAGTGGCAGATACACCCTTTCATATCTAAGGGGACGATATATTATCTGGGTCCTAGCGGCTTAGGGGTTGATCTGCCGCTGACAAAGAGCTGAATGTGATCCGTCATGGACACTGATTGAAAAGCGGCAGGTGATCAAACCTTGTCCCAATGCTGGTTTAATGTTGGGTCAGGGTCGCAGACGCTGGCTCAACATTACACCAGCATTGGACCAATGTCTGTCGGATAGCGACATGTGATGGGATGAGATCAGTGATTGTCACTCAGGGGCGGATCTAGCTTTTCACTGAGGGGGGTTTCAAATTTGAAAAAATATATATTGGACTGTAAGGGGGTCGAGGGGCCCGCCTCCGGCGAATTTTTTGTATTTCTACAGGCTTTCTCATGTAATATAAGGCATATTGGGCACTGTTTCTCACTCAGTATATCACCAAATCTTAAGGAAACCACTAAATAAGATGATGATTTTTTTCTTTAAGGGGGGGGGGTGAAACCCGCTAAACCCTCCCCCCCTTGGATCCGCCACTGGTCACACGTGTAGACCTCTCAACAACAGACGTGATCACTTGACGTTCACGTATACGTGATCACTGTTGACGTAGATCACTTGACGTTCACGTATACGTGATCACTGTTGACGTAGATCACTTGACGTTCACGTCGACGTGATCACCGTTGACGTAGATCACTTGACGTTCACGTCGACGTGATCACTGTTGACGTGATCACTTGACGTTCACGTATACGTGATCATTATTGACGTAGATCACTTTACGTCCATGGGTCACTCCTCTATGTGTATGCAGGATGTATGTTCACTGGACCCCATAATCTGTATGATACATAGGCTTATGTTCACAGAGCGTGAATCAGCCGTAGAAATGAGGTGCCTATATTTAAAGATGATTACACGATTAAAATGATAAACAATTCGATATAGAAATATATTTCAATATAGACTGACGCAGACAATCCATGTTCCTATTAGGGGCCTACAAACATATTACTTTATAATGCCATAAATACATCATGTAATAGACACATCATATGTACAGGCTTCACCACAGTGCCGGAAATGCCGGCTGCCCGACCAGATGAATCCTTTTTTTTTCAGTTATATTTTGTGGTGTCCTTCCATTTACGTTTTAAAGATGGCTAACTGACAGTGACTGATTTTGTAATTTATTGGCTTTTAGTGTCAGTTGTTCATCAGATGAACATTTTTTTAAGAAAAAACGTGCCAGATATTACTTAGTGGGCAACCACACATGCTGCAAATTGTATGCAGCAGTGTAAGGGTTAAGCTGCTCGCGCGCGCTAAGTTAATATTTTTGAGAGAACAACCAGATGATTTTTCTTTCTGTGGTGAACCCTTTATGTATGATACACACATCTATTGGGCGAGCTGTATAAATTGTTTTCTATATTTAGAAATAATTCTTTGAATGAAATATAAATAATTCAACACGTAGTCACACCGACAATCTTGCTACTGCATAAGAGTAGAAATTCCATTACTATTGCATCATGTATTTATGTATACTTGTAGAATACAATATGAATACGTGGATATACACAGACCACAATCATATAAAACACCTAGGCCTAAGTCCTCTTATTTACATAAAATGCAAATAATTTGCGAAAACGTGATTGCGTTAATATAAATGCATATCATCTTTTTCTCTCATATGGTTTTGTGCAGGTTGTAAAACAGGTTTCTTATATTTAACTCTTTAAGCACGGTGTCCGACTTTAGCCATCAGAATCTGACGTCTATAGACGTCAGATTCTGATGGCTAAAGTCGGCCTAGATCCCCGCATTTTAAGAGTACAAATATTTATAATGGCCATAGACCCATAACATAGGTATTCAAATGAATCAGAAAGAGCTAACTAAGACATTTATGATGATTTCAAATTGAAAAAACCCTTTGGTCTCTAGGTTTAAATAAAACAATTTCAGCGCTTCAAGGGTCAAGGTGGTAAGTAATCGTGACCTAATGACCCCAGAAATACAGGCGATCACGTTAATGGGCGTCCATCAGGGTGTGAAGCTGGCGTGAGTAAAGTGACGGTAAACCCCAATACACTCAAGTCGTTAGTTGGCCTTCCCATCTACAGATTGTACGACCTGCTATTATTCCGGATTTTCCATCATGACGGCTCATTCATCATTATAAAAAGCGTATTATAAAAGCCCTAGAAAAGGAACGAATTTCATCTAAATCAATTCATGCAGAAAATTTGTCATCTACTCAGCTAATCGGTTTTCTGTGATCGAATACGTCTCTGTGACCTAGATCAGAAGATAAATGACATCACGTGCTCCCACATAAAAGCCTCTCTTTCATTATCCGTTGGCAAGGCAACCACTTTGGCGGGGATCAAATCAGAGTCACCTGTCAAATGTGGATGGAATAAAATAGAGAATGAGAAGGAATGAACACAGAGGGTTTAGATAGATGGATGGAGAGTGGTGGAAACTATAAGAAAGGGTAGAACCAACTCAGGGGGCTCACTCACTCACTCACTCACTCACTCACTCACTCACTCACTCACTCACTCACTCACTCACTCACTCACTCACTCACTCACTCACTCACTCACTCACTCACTCACTCAGACTATGCTCACATGATCATTGTCACGGTCAAATCTCTATGGATGGCTATGTCCATACCGACTTTTTTGGAAATAAAAGTAAAATTCGTGGTTAGAAAAATAATTTAATTTGACAACAAGAAAGAAAGACTTACCAGAGAACGTAAACCTCATATCATTGCCTCATGATTCTCCTCTAGCCGGGTCTAGTCCATGATGTATAGACTATAATAAGCCTGTGGCCAAAACAATTTGTCTTCCTTTCATCTATGTGTAGGAGCTATATGATAGGTCTGTTAAATCCCGTGCAGTGACGTTGAATTGCCACAGTTCGTGTGATCCTTGGTCCCGCCATTTCTCAGAAAACGATGTTTTTTCATCAACACGGGGTTGTGACGATTCAATATTTAGGCTTTTAACATGGAGTTGTGACGATTGTATTTTCAGACACAAGAGAGGCTGCGACTCGCGGTAGCGAGCCACAGCTTCTCCATGTTGTGAATGATCATAGCCATGTATCCTTGTGACTCCGTAGAGCCGCGGTCTGACGCGTGCTGACGCCTGTAAGAGTCCGGTCTGACGCGCGCCTCTGTCTATCGCACTCTGACGTCTGCTCGCCTGTAGATCTCCTTGTATAATGTCAGCCACAGAGGATCCGCCGCTCACTGATTGTACAAACACAGCTGACTGAGCGTGAGTGAGCAGCATGCTACTAACCTGCTTAGTAGCACCCTTATACTCCCAGGGGCTTAAATGGCACCCTTATAGCCCCGGTGGCTTAACTGGTACCCTTACAGTACCGCTGATCGATCACCCCCCCTCGTAGACCAGGCAGTACGGTAGAAGTTATTACTTCTTAGTAAAGAGGCGATCAAATTAAATATTAGTTCAGTGGCAATATCAGTAAGCCGCTATATCCTCATTGACACCTTTGGCGTACCATATCCCGTGTAGCACCCTTAGTATACCATAGATTTCACCACAAATGCTGATGGAACCTTTAGAGCACCACGGCATTTATATAAACACCCTTTACTGACTAGTGGTGTCATCTATTGCGCTCAAAAAGCCCAACACACTTGGTATGGATATGACATATGGAAGCTCTTCCACCATGGATATGAAAGGGTGTATCAGCCACTTTGCGAAGTGGCAGATACACCCTTTTATATCCATGGTATCGATATGACACAAGATAATAGCCACACTTATAGTCACAGCCGCCGCCCTGGTCATTGTAGAGTAGTCACTCCAGTCATACGTACCCACTTAGTATACGGCAGATTATTTTTTATCTTGAAAGCAATAATGGCATGACCACCATGGGCTACAACTCTGGGTGAAAAAAAAACAAAAAAAAACGCCGCATCAAACTCTGCGTTTTATTTCTTGTTAATATTCTCTTGACGTGCAGTGTTATCAGTGAAATAGAGATATATTTATACTGAATACAAGAAAAGAAAAGAGGAAATGACGGGAAACATATTCAATAGATTTTGTCATTGTGATAAATGACGATTTTAATTACATTTGCATTAGAAGTCGTATCTGTAACTTTGTATGAGATACGAGCCTATGATACTGACGATGTGCCGAAGTACAGCTGTTAACAATTAGCGATAACAAATTCGACCCACACGTCTTAATCAGTGCTTTATTCCGTTGTTTATCAACCCTTTAGCCTCTCAGGCCGCATTTCTGCACAATGATGTTATGGCATACTTTCAATAAAATGTTAAATAAAAAAGTCTACTATTCAATGTTAAAATTAAAATGTTTTGAAATCTCACTTGATATTTTGTGTTTTTATGAGCCAGTTTTTAATCATTTTCAGGGGGCAATTGCATCAAATCACATACCATATTTTAACCCTTGAAGCGCTGAAAAAAAATATACAAACCATGGAGACCAAAGAGTTTTTTTCTTTCTGATTCATTGGAATACCTATGTTATGGGTCTATAGCCATTATAATTATTTGCACTCTTACTGCGCGGGGATTGATTTTAGACGTCATAATCTGACGTCTAAAATCGATCCCCGCGCTGTAAGGGGTAGTTAATAAATATTTGTTGAAATACATACCTTTATCCCGGTGTTATTTAATAATATACACTCATGTAAATCTTCAATCAGTATACACGGATCATTATAAGTCTCTTAAGTCCTGTTGAGTGGGATTATGCTGATTAGGCTGTGACTGGGAATTATAGTTTTTACCAGGTCACCATTATAAACCAGACCACTGTGACTCAGATAAAAAATGTAATGGGCTCCACATTAGGATGTCACTCCTAGTTCTTGATTTTTAGGCGCAGGGCATCATGGGTGTAGGGGGGGGGGGGGGGTGAGAGATGGCGGGCCGTCCGCTGTGCATCATGGGCCGTCCGCAGTGCAAATAAATGAAAGAACGTTTTCCAATCAACTGGTAATTGAAAATGTGTTCCAGTGAACAGCGCAATAAGCAAATCGTGTTATAGGGAATTGCGTTGTAATGAAGAGGTGGCTGCAAGCCTTCTGTACAGAATGGGAAATACAGATAAAGACTGTAACATGTGATGAATGTTACCCCCTCTTAAATGTTACCCTTTGTTACCCTGGATTGTTATTTGGTATTCATCATTCATTTGAAATTAGAATTGCTGATATAATATAAAATTCCGCCTTCAAATAACACAGCTCATATAGGAGCGAAATATCCCATGTTGTTGTGTCAATAAAAGTGTTCATTAACGATTTTAGTCGTGATCGGGCGAAGTGATAATTCTGGAAGTCGGATTGTCACGTCGCCATCTTGGCTTGGGGACCCTTTGGCCCCCTTACCACACATATAACAACACATAAACCACATATTTCAGCTATAACTGATAATTAAACGAAGCACTTTGTTTTTCATTTTCTCAAATATTATAAATAGAGTCTACCGAACGTTGATTGAACAGTTGAAACAGTATTTTTGTCCCACAAGTTTTTTATATACCGCATGGTTTCCCCTTTTTTCGCCCACCTGTGACGTCACGCCGTCTTCCAGAATGTTACGTAGAGACAAGAGGCCTATGTAATATACATGTATATCACAGTATCTATTTGTGCTAGCCTACTTGGTAAAGGCTGGTCAGACCAACGTCAAAGTCCTGTAAAACCCCTCATCTGCCCACACCCCCCCCCCCCCCCCTCCCCCCCCAACCCCGTAGACGAGGATGACAAAAACAAACAGCCATCCACATGTAACCATGGCAACGCCAGTGTATCACGTCTCGCCCTGAAAGACTAAAATGACTAGTTTATTCAGAGTGATTCCATTACCATGGCTTTCATGTCACTTACTCTTATCCTGGAATGTACCGTCTACCATTGAAAAGACTCCCAGGATGGCTTTATGTGTATCAACCGTCTGAGTGCTAGCCGGGAATTTATGCGGAAAAATAATTCCATGAAAAAAATAATATGAACCGTCACAATAAGGTCGTTCTGTGCTTTTATATAGCCCTTAAAGCACTAAATTAAGTTATTTAAATTTTCACCCACTTGAAGTTGTGTCTCGCTACCGCGACCCACAACTTCAAGTGGGTAAAAATTACCCATATTTGTTTAATTTTATACCAATCATTTGCAAATCTCGATGTTTAAACCGTTATTTTATTCCCAATAGCAGTGAATTGTGATCGGCTAATAAAACAATCAAAAAAACTTAATAGTCGCGCCGAGGCAAATTATCCTCCGGTTTTACGTGTTGCTCTCTAAGAAATCGAAATAATCGCAATGATAGAGAAGCGTACTTAATAGTTGGTGTGGCAGACACCAGATGGGGCTCATGTAGTGGCATCATCATAGGAGACAAGGCTGTAATAAAAGCCAGAAGGCCGACATGTGCTGAGGCCGAGACGGAGATGTTCAGAGGCCGACATGTACACCTTCTAGGTACCAACCTCACCATCTTCATTACAGCTCAGGACAATACACGCATTGCTCCAGAAATCAGGGGGTTTTCATTTGATAAATATATTGAAAAAATCTGGAGAATTTATCATTTATCTTTCTTTTTTTCTAGAATACACATATAATATAAAGGACCCTTGGTGTCATTTGATAAAAGTAGGGCATAATGCAGACTCGCGATTCTGGTGTGAAGTGGGTGGAATATTGATGATGTATGTTACGTCAGCTTACAAGTGAAGAATATGGGACTCTAAGTGTCTGTCAGTTTACCAGAAACATCACGATTGTAAACAATGAGTCAGCAACACGTGTTACACACACGATATAATAATTATTATTATTACACATATCGAGTTTTAATATAAATCCTATTTTAGAATGATATATCTCAACTCGTCACATATGAAGGTTTGTGATTTGGTGGGATAGACTTTAGTCGTCAGAATCTGACGTCTAAAGTCGATCCCCACACTGTAAGAGTAAAAATATTATTAATGGTCGCAGATCCATAACATTCTGCGAAACTCAATGACCTTGACCTCCTTTGTTTTTACCGAGCTGGCCAATACAAAAGTATGGGGGAGGGGTCTTATATAACCTTGTTTTCACCGAGTGACGTCACTGCGTTTGACAGAATATGTATTCAAATGAATCGGAAAGAGCTAACTAAGACATTTATGATGATTTTAAGTCGAAAAAACCCCTTTGGTTTCAATGTTTTTTTTTTACAAATTTATTCAGCGCTTCAAGGGATAAAATATAGAACATAATTATGACAAATCTTTGGTATTTATGATAATTATGTTTCTTCTTCAAAGATTCCAGTTTTTTCGTGTGGTATTTTGTCTCTAAGATCACCATCTTAAGATCCTACATTGAATGACCAGAGCTAGAGACTGCCATATACAACTCTGGTAAAGATTGCAATCTCCACTTTAGAACTGAAGGTGTTAATTATCTTCACAGAGTAAGTAAGGTATGATTATGATGGATGGAAGGATGAACTGTTCAACCGTGTGGTGTTATCTCCTCAAGTAAAATCAAGTATCTCACACGTCATGACGTCACAGATACTGCATTTTGATTCTAAACTAGTCATTATGCTTCCTGGCTACGTTCACTTCTAGGTTGCCATGGTTTCGCTTGACGACCACGTGACATACCAGTGACATACAATCCATTACTCGGGTCTGAGCTGTAGATATGTCTAAAATACAGAACAGACCGCAACACAAAAACGAAAGTAGTTCATTTCTTGCGATCAGATAGGTTTATACAAAGGCTGTATGTGTGTTTTTAAGCCTTTCTCTGCGGGGATCGAGTTCAGACGTCAGAATCTGACGCATAGACGTCAGATTCTGACGTCTAAAGTGGATCCCCGCACTGAAAGAATTAAACAATTTATGATGGCCGTAGACCGATAACACAGGTATTCAAATGAAGCGGAAAGATCTAACTAAGACATTTATGATGTTTTCAAATTGAAAAAATCCATTGGTCTCCATGGTTTATACAAACATATGTCAGCGCTGTCAGGGCTAAGCCAAAATGCACACGTGTCATTATTTGATGGATCATGTCATTTTTGCATGGATGAATATCATAGAAAATATGCGATATGCTGGATATACGCAACATAGATATAACTGGCATGCAATCGGGATTTTGATAATTAGGAATCATTAACCTACGTATCATATCGTTAGACAAGAAACCTACATCTTAGTATTATCTTCAGAAAATACACTTTAATGCCAATCTGACGAAATTCAGCAGTTCAATGACCTGTTCCACCCCCCCCCCCCCCCCGCCCTGCTGGTCTCCCGCTTGTTATGCCCGCCATGTGGCCTGTCACAGAGTGATGGATCACCTCCAGGGACTGGATATCATCAAAAACCTGGAATTGAAGACATTCCTTGACACGTGGCGTCATCTGGCGACCATCTCTGAAGACAGACAGCCGCTCAAATCAGCCCCAGATCTGGCGTGTAGGGCTATAGAGGACAGATCTACCTAGTAGAGCTATCCCAGCTAACATTTCTACAATGTTGGACCAACGTCCAACATTGTACAAGTGTTATACAAATGTTTTGTGGTTAATGGGATGCACAGGGGTGCGTGTCTTAAACGATGTACGAGTCACAGGTTGAGGCGACGAGAAAGCGAATTAGTTTTGGGAGGTGTGTTTTATTAATTTACTAACGTTAGATTTTTGCAGAAAAAAATGTCAAAAATTGTCCCAAAATTGTCAAAAGTCAATATTAGGTTATTTGCGAAAAGCAACTTTTACGCTCCAATGTTGTAAGTGCCATTTACCCACACATAATCTATGATAGCTACCGTTCATATTGCACCTTAGAGTTAGAGCATAATGTTGTCAGTTCCGTATTGTCTGGAAATTATCATTTTCTCAAACTTAGTCTAAGGTAGCTGCCGTTCACATAATCTGATAATGTGCGCTTTGACAAATAACGGACTTTTCTGGTAAAATGAATGGCTCAAACCACAGCTCATATAGATAATGTGGCAGTGATTATAACAGGGAAGTCGTGAGATCTGGTAAATCATGTGACAAGCGTACACATCTGGTTTCTGGCACTTGTTGGTTACAGCCAATCAGAGAAGGCATTCATCAGAGCCCGGATCAGTCTTTCTCACCCGACACCCCCTCCCCCGAGTGTGGGCGAGGGGGGGGGGCATAAACCGGCGCCCTGAAAATGACCACCCTGATGTGAAAGCCCTGAAATACGATCAGTGTAATTTTCCGAAAAAAATGATCCCAGCAAACACGAGACGTTGAACCAATGCTGGTTTAATGTTGGGCCGACGTCGCCGACAGTGGCCCAACATTATACCAACATTGGTTCAATGTCTCGTGTTTGCTGGGATATCCCTGAAATACGATCAGTGTAATTTGCCGACCCCCCCCCCCCCCTCTTTCAGATCAGCTCTATTCTTTATAGACCACGCATTTTGTTTTTCTTTCGTCTTGGATATAAAACAGACGAGGTTAAGGCTCCATATGCAGCTAGAAAGATATCTGCGAGCTCAAAAGAAACCTACACCACCCCGTGGGCCTACAGCTCGTGTTATATACCACACCTGTGGCCAGGGAGACGGTATATTTCACCCCGTGGGCCTACAGCTCATGTTATATACCACACCTGTGGCCAGGGAGACGGTATATTTCACCCCGTGGGCCTACAGCTCATGTTATATACCACACCTGTGGCCAGGGAGACGGTATATTTCACCCCGTGGGCCTACAGCTCATGTTATATACCACACCTGTGGCCAGGGAGACGGTATATTTCACCCCGTGGGCCTACAGCTCGTGTTATATACCACACCTGTGGCCAGGGAGACGGTATATTTCGCCCCGTGGGCCTACAGCTCGTGTTATATACCACACCTGTAGCCAGGGAGACGGTATATTTCACCCCGTGGGCCTACAGCTCGTGTTATATACCACACCTGCGGCCAGGGAGACGGTATATTTCACCCCGTGGGCCTACAGCTCGTGTTATATACCACACCTGTAGCCAGGGAGACGGTATATTTCACCCCGTGGGCCTACAGCTCGTGTTATATACCACACCTGCGGCCAGGGAGACGGTATATTTCACCCCGTGGGCCTACAGCTCGTGTTATATACCACACCTGTAGCCAGGGAGACGGTATATTTCACCCCGTGGGCCTACAGCTCATGTTATATACCACACCTGCGGCCAGGGAGACGGTATATTTCACCCCGTGGGCCTACAGCTCGTGTTATATACCACACCTGTAGCCAGGGAGACGGTATATTTCACCCCGTGGGCCTACAGCTCGTGTTATATACCACACCTGCGGCCAGGGAGACGGTATATTTCACCCCGTGGGCCTACAGCTCGTGTTATATACCACACCTGTAGCCAGGGAGACGGTATATTTCACCCCGTGGGCCTACAGCTCGTGTTATATACCACACCTGCGGCCAGGGAGACGGTATATTTCACCCCGTGGGCCTACAGCTCGTGTTATATACCACACCTGCGGCCAGGGAGACGGTATATTTCACCCCGTGGGCCTACAGCTCGTGTTATATACCACACCTGCGGCCAGGGAGACGGTATATTTCACCCCGTGGGCCTACAGCTCGTGTTATATACCACACCTGCGGCCAGGGAGACGGTATATTTCACCCCGTGGGCCTACAGCTCGTGTTATATACCACACCTGTGGCCAGGGAGACGGTATATTTCACCCCCTGGGCCTACAGCTCGTGTTATATACCACACCTGTGGCCAGGGAGACGGTATATTTATGCCTATAGATCTTGTTATGCACCATCCCTCAGCTCAGTTGTGTTTTGTTTGAAGAAAACCTCACAAAAAAAACTTTTTGTAAACACTGTAGCCTGATCACGTAACATTAACATTCATCATTACTTTGAAATATGATTTCGCAATAAAGGAGTGACTAACAGTGGCGGATCCAAGGGGGGGGGGGTTCCCCCATCAGAAAAAAATCATCATTATTTAGGGGTTTCCTTATGATTTGGTGATATACTGAGTGAGAAACAGTGCCCAATATGCCTTAGATTGCATGAGAAACATTTATCAAATTGAAAAGCTAGATCCGCCCCTGACTGACATATTGAAAGATCACCAGTGTGTCATTGTAGTCATTTGTTAGGAGTAGGGCAAAGATTGGAGTTGGGATTCCCTCTTCAGGCCATATTGCCACAGTATGCTGAAAGCTACGTAAACAGTGTTCATGATTACTTTGCAATCTTTTTCGCGATAAAGGAGTGATCGCCAAAAGGTTCAAAGGCCTGGAGTGTGGCGCTACTAAGGTCATTAGATAGAGTAGGGCATAGTTTGGGTTTCCCTTTTCAGGCCATAGCCTATTGCCACAGATTTCGCAGAAAAGAGTGACCGCCATGTTAAAAGACCTGGAGTGTGCCATTGTAATCATTCGATAAGAGTAGGGCATAGATTGGACTTCGTGTTTCCCTCTTGCCACAATATCCTGAAAGCTACGTAAAGTAGTATTCATCACTGTATGAATGACCGCAGCATCTGGGAAGAGCTGTTTGACCTTGACATGTCCCTTGTCATTCCCAGTCACTCACATAGGCCTACATTCCAGAATAAATAGTGAGAATCATAGGAGTGTGTAACCACGTGACCTGACTCACCAATCAGCGTCTCTCTAGGATCCATAGAGCACGTGGTTGTGACAGCCGTGACCTTCACCTTCCTCAAACTGCATGATGGCATCCCAGCAAACACGACACATTGTCCCAAAGTTGTTTTAATGTTGGGCCACCGTCTTCGACGTCGGCCCAACATTAAAACAACATTGGGACAATGGCTCGTGTTAGCTGGGATAGGTTAGGAATGATAATCAGCCTCGTTGAGCATTTCTTATGAACATTTTTGTTACCTCATACATTTAACGTGTTTATTGGGATGGGGAATTATAAACACGTAGGTCATCTAAATAGACGTACACCACGACATTGCACGACAAGATATGCATATGGCACTGCTTTTTGTTCGATAAAGACTTGAGATCGGTACGCCGGCGCCAGATACAGGCCGAGCCTGAGCCTTTATCGACCGATCTGAGCCTTTATCGACCAAAAAGCAGTGCCATATGCATTTTATCGTACGACCACCCACATGTTTAACTGATAATTAATATATTTAGACTACAATGCGTCAGTATAACGTAAATAATTCGCAACCGGAAAACGAATTGTTTACATGTTTTGGTTGATACAGGAAGTTATCAGTAGAAGTCTCGTGGTCGATAACACCTGTGGGAGTACGATAATACTTTTGATTCTGCACGTCATCAATGGATGTTATGTTCCGGTGGCAAGAGCTTACGTGTGACCGCTGAGCGGAATGAGCCACCGGGGCTGACCCAGCAAACATGACACGTTGAATCAATGCTCGTTCAATGTTGAGCCAGGCTGTGGGCCCCTCAATAGAAACATAGAAATAATAACTGTTAGGGTATAAAAGAGATTCAGTACATTCCCCAATGCTGGTGAATCTTCGTATCGTTTACCTCTGATTTCCATCGATGACCTGTATTTAACCCCCCCCCCCCGTGTACGAACGATAAAACCCACTTAATCTGTTGATTACTACTCCTGTAAAGTAGACTCACCTTTATCCTGTCAGATTGCTGACCTGACCTGACAGGAAGTGCTTCTTTAATATCTGTACTTACAATCAATTTCGTCAGTTTTGACACCCCACGAGGCAGGCAATGTCACCCTGATAATAGTACCACGCTGACCATTATTATCTCCATGTTGTTATAGTTATGGTTGTAGTTATGGTGTATTTATAAAGCACCAATTCTGAAATGTCTCAAAGGCGCTCTTATCCAATCACAATGAATTTCAAATTTTATAACAAATGTTGGCGGGCTTTGCGGAACAAGTGCGTTTTTAGTTTTTTACCTGAATGTTGTATTAATGGTTTAGATGTTAGGCCAGCATTGCGCCAGAATTGCGCCAATGCTGTTCTGGTGTGTATTATAAGGGTTTACGGGGCGTTGCCTGAACATCAGTTATTGATCCAGTGTTGGTTTAATGTTGGGCCACCGTCTGCGACGCTAGTCCAACATTAAACTAGCATTGAGCCAATAACTCGTGTTTCCAGGGCTTCCAGTGAATGATGGGGAACTTATTAGGGAGTGAGGCGTGTGCGCATGTGCGGCTGCTCCCATGAATATAAATCACGTCGTGAATGCCCTCCGTGCGGCCTGTGTAGCCTTTATAATGCGGCATATTACAGAATAATGAAGCCCCATTTGGGCCTCTTAAAGCCCTGCCAATGAAGCCCCATTTGGGCCTCTTAAAGCCCCAGCTTAAACCGCACGTCAGGCTGTTCTATGTTCGGGGCGTCACCCCTGGCCAGGCTGTGTGGTGTGGTGGCGACACCCCCGTCGTGCCTGTAGATCAATGATGGTATAAGCCGCGCCATCATTCAGTATTATAAGAAAATAACCCCTCACAGGGAACGAGCCAACACCAGGGGTTGGCTTAAAGTGGAACCAGCGTCACAGACGGTGGCCCACGATCAAAAAAAGTCTCTCGTGACATCAAAAACCCCCTCAACATTCATGATTGGGTTAAGTCTCTACTCTACTCGTCTAGTTGTTAGTCGGCCCTCTAGAACAGCCTCTATCGTTTTAAAAGAGACGGATACAATTTTAGAAAAAATGTGCTTGTGTCATTGTGCTATCGAATCATCAACTGATAAAGTCTTATGTCATAGTAAATACCACTATGTAGGCCTACTCATATGCTATAGTTTTAGTCAAATTTTATGCCTAACGACATTGTTTTCGAATGTATTTTGATGAAAGCATCTTCCTCAAGGAACGAAAACAGAAACAAATTTAGTGAAAAATAGTGTTTACGGTTATCGCACAACAATATTATCACTTTGTGATGATATAAACCCTTTAAAGCCTGAATTTACCATTGTCATCTTCATCCACTACAAGCCGCGAATTGCTGTCGCAATTCTCGACTTGTAGTGGATGAAGATGATCTGATGTGGTTTAAAAATTAAAGAAAATTGTCATGTTCTGGTCAACCAGCTTCATGTGAATTTCCATTCTAAAACCCTTTGTTGTAGGAAAATTAAGCCTGTTTTCAGGGATGTAAAATTATGCTTTAATGCATCGTGAGGACTTACAGGGTTAAATAATTATCTAACATTGAGATAGAGTGTTGAATACGATAGTTTAAATGTTATGTAATGTAGATTGAATTTAGGCCCAATCATAATGTAATATGATTGCCACACTAATATTAAATTCCGATACTGCTCCTCTCCCCCTGCCCTGTATCTAAAGGGTGTCGTTTATATTTGATCTTGCATGATATATTTCTTTGGTACTTGGCACGTCAAGTGTCCTTGTCGTAATTAAAGCGCACCTCTTGTGATGTTTGCTGATACTTAACCATGGGCGATATTAGGGGAGTGACGACATACTGGCAGAGATAGAGGATTAATGTGAGTCCTGCGGCCACTTGTCGTCTTGTTGACTTTATCCGCCTACTGAGCCTCAGACCACGGTCTATTCTCATTAAATACCCAGTAAAAATCACCAACAGCCTCACAAACCTCGCAGTCACAGTGTCAAGGTCACGTGCTGTCATAGGTCAGCTGACCAGTGTCTGCCTTCTGATTGGTCCATATTGGTGTATGTGGTTCCAAGTAGCATGTGATGTTCACCTAATGTTGGTTTAATGTTGGTCCACCGTCTACGACGCTGGCCAAACTTTAATCCAACATCGGCAATGTTTGCTTGGATAACTGACGTTCTCATAGCTTACACTGTTTACTAAATTACAAACAAAGTACATCCATTAGACTACCCAAAATTTGTGTGAGAAGATTCTCCAAATACTATCTAGATGCAGGGCTAACGGTAAGAATTTTCGCTCTACATTCAGCCATCTTTGGATCATGTGGTCCATTTTGCTGGAAGTCCATAGTGACTGACTATGAGCAGACGTGCGAGATCAAAGGGGGATGGGTTCTCCAGAAATTGGCCAGATGTCTCTTTGAGATTTCACAGGCCACTTCCTGCGTATATAAAATCACCCATCGCATCACAAGTCGTCTGTCTGTCACAGCTTACTGTGGTACTAAGAACAACCTCCACTACATCATAAGAGGCTTATCTAGAGCATTCCCACCGAACGTATGATCTACATTAGTGTGTTAGGCCTATAGCACTTGGATAAATCTGAGAAATAAATGTACTTCACACAAATAAAAAGTCAAAAATGACATTTGTTACGACCCAGCTATCACACAGTACAGTGACCCAATGCTGGTTTCAGAACAGCGTAGGGAGATTTAAGTATACTTGCTTATTTGTTGGCAAAGTAACTTCTACCACATAGATTATCTAACATCCTTGCTAATACATTGCTGGGAACACCAGAGCAAGATGATGCGTTGCTATTTTTGAAGCTTTGTAGTGAGTTGTCAGTTTGACATGACATGAAATTAACCGTGAGCTCATAACTTGTCCTGTTATTTCAGGTAATAGTTTTTCGTCTTTTGAAGCTGGAATTGCTGACGCAATTTCCAGCTCCAAATGACGAAAATTACAAAAAAAGATCTACTGTCCTAATGCAGTACCAGTGCCCGAATACTTAGCTCAATATTATAATCGGTGTGTGTATTGTTTATGATTGCACCAGTCATGTACACATGCTTACCATAATCCTCAGAAATCATCGTGATTTCTCTCTCAAGGTTATACAGAACCCCTTGTAGACTAGAATAATACATGGACACGATCTTTATTTGTATTGCATATTGTGTGAGCCTGTTATTTTTATTATACGTTATTTGAAAGACATATTTTTTATTAGCCGACTACTAAGTTCAAGATTCGCTGGTGGTCAAGTCTTGTTGCCTACCTGGTATCCATGGCGACCAGACTGGTTGCTATTAGTGACATCTCCATGTTGTTATGATCCAGTGCTCCGTGTCTTATCTCAGTGTGTGACGTCTCTCTGAGTGTTATGTCCTGTGTGACGCTGGGTATTATGACTGTCATACCCTGTGTGTCTCATGTAGCTGGTCTGATGTGACTAGTGTGACGTGTTGCCGCTGAGGGCGCCACTCACACACTGACCTGACTGACGCGGCGTCTCAGTTGCGGCTCTAATGCTGTAATGCTCCCTAGTCCATCTAATACTGTATGCTCCCTATCCCAACTATTGCACCCAGCACCTACTACACAACCATATCCCAGCAAAATGGAGACGTTGATCCAGTGCTGAGTAGGAATCACAGACGGTGGCCCAACATTAAACCAACCGTGGCTCAATGGGTTGTGTGTTCTCCTCAGCCCTACGACTATACTATAATACTGCTGTTGCTGTTGTTACTGTTGCTGCAGTTGTTCTGTTGCTACTACTGATGGTGCTGTTGCTGCTGCTGCTGCTGCTACTGCTGCTACTACTGATGTTGCTGCTGCTGCTACTACTACTGATGTTTCTGCTGCTGCTGCTACTACTGATGCTGCTGCTGCTGCTACTACTGATGCTGCTGCTGCTGCTGCAGCTGCTGCTACTACTGATGCTGCTGCTGCTGCTACTGCTATTGTTGCTACTGATGTTGTTGTTGCTGTTGATACTACTGCTGTTTTTGCTGCTGTTGCTGCTGCTGTTTTTTTTTGCTGCTGCTGTTGCTGCTACTGCTGCTACCTATCAAATCTGAATAGGGGGGGGGGGCCTACTAATACCGAAAATTGCAAATACATTGGAAGGTATCATTTTCGATAAACGATCGATTTTGGGGTTCTATCCAGTTCATTTTACCACAGGCCTATAGTAAAAAAATGTTCCACGTATATGTCGTTAATTCGAAACCATGAAGTGATCCGAAAAGCATGATTTTTTGAGAAAAAAAGTATTTTTAGTACCACACACGAAATATTTTCGTCACTCAAAGTAAAAGTATTACCGAGAAGATATTTTTTCCTCTTGCTGGATCCTGTGTGATTTTCTTGACCTCATGGACGACCAGAGGGTGATATCTGTGTGATAATGACCTTGTAGTGACCTTCAGGTGACCTCTCTGACCTGCCGTGATGGTCAGCAGCTGACAGGAGTGGTGACGGGGGGGGGGGGGTGTGCTCCGTCAATAAAGAAAGCGTTCAAGGAGGAAATTGGAAACTGCTGACGCTGCATTATTGAACAGCTGCTCGAGCTGCAGGCAAATAAATACGGGGTGTTGGCCCAATGTTGGTTTAATGTTGGGCCAACGTCGTAGACGGTGGCCCAACATTAAACCAACATTGGGTCAACATCCTATGTTTACTGAATAAAAACGTTGGCAGAGACCTTTAACCTTATGATGGGCAGCATCGACGACGATGGCCCAGAATTGGCCCAACGCCGAGTGTACTTCACGTGAAGTCTGAAGAAAACATCAATGAGGAATTTACATATTTTTGCTGACGAAATAATGAAAACTGAACACACCTGGACCTGGAATCTGTATGGCCCCCTTTATCTGATGCATGAAGGGAACATCACTGGATAATTTATACATTATGTCGTGGTGAAATTATAATGTAATGTTGACAAGCCATTATATTACCTTATCACACTAGACTTGTCAGGGTCATATTATAGGGATGTCATACGTGTTATGTCTTAATGACATTATAATATACTATTAACAATTATAATGCAATATTTACAAGACAGTATATCAGCTCATTATATGTGTACATTTAGCTGTATTTGTATTATATCCCACATGTATATGTTTTTTTACGATATTTTATAACTTTGCATTTTCTTTAAAGCATCACTCGACTATATTATGCTGCTATTGTGTATAGTTATTTATGTATAGTTATTTATGTACGTCTCATTGTCATCGACATGTCTCATTGTATGTGCCAACTGTATTTTTATCTTACGCCACAATGTAACTGATATATTTTTTACATACTCTACATACTGTTTATGAATTACTGTTATGTATTACATTATTAATTACATTTTGAACAATTGATTACCACGTATGTTGCATGATTGTATTGTATTTACCCATCACTTATCTCTATTAGATTATCATTATATTTATTTGATATTCTATTTGTCTCCTATTATGCCATTCATATATTTATATAATTATGTTGCAATTACATGTATTATTATTTTTTCTGACACATAATATGGCACATACCAGGATGTTAATTTTTACCCTGTACATGATACCGGCGCCTATTATGACGTACATTGACGTGTTTGCATGTTTCTGTGTGTTACAGCCATTCATGTCACCGCGTTACCCAGGTCCCAGAGGCCCCGTCAGGATGCCTAATCCAGTAGACTTTAACGTGAGTAATAACCCTTTAACTCCTACTCAACCACATATACTTATAAAAAAATATATCATAGTTCCACTCCGCTTAACTCTTACAGTGCGGGGATAGACTTTAGTCGTCAGAATCTGACGTCTGTAGACGTCAGATTATGACGACTAAAGTCTATCTCCCCAACTGTAAGAGTAAAAATATTTCTTATGGTCGTAGAGAGAGATAGACTTTAGTCGTCAGAATCTGACGTCTGTTCACTAAGATTATGACGACTAAAGTCTGTCCCCGCACTGTAAGAGTAAAAATATTTCTTATGGCGGTAGACCCATAACATTGGTATTCAAATGAATCAGGAAGAGCTAACTAAGACATTTATGATGATTTCAAATTGAAAAAACCTTTGGTCTCCATGTTTTTTATAAAAATTGTCACCGCTTAATATCGCTGCCCATGCAGCCCGGGCCATGCAGCTCCCGCATCACTACAGGAACAGCGGAGCTGATTTCAAAACAGCTGTTGTTATAGGAGTAACCTGGTCCTACTGTTTACTTTCTTTCGTTTCTTGGAGAAACAGAAGGGACACTTTAGGTCCGAAGGGATCAAATAGTTTATATTCTGGGAATATGCTAGAATGTATTAGATCCAACACCAATAACTCCCACTGGACCCCAAATCTCACATAATGTGACTTGATAAAGTGATAGATTTGGGTCCTCTAGGACGATGCTCATTAAATATGAATGAATGAATGAAAATGTAAACTACCATGGCGCCTCGGTGTCCCGAGCTCATAGGCGCGAAGATCAGAAGGAGTGTTTAGTATTGTAGTCATTATTTCATTCCGGGTCGCCAACTGAGCATGTCAGAACACAAAGAAACTTAAGTCGGAAAAGCTTAGTTAAAATGAAAGTTTTAAATTTTTCATGAGAAAATAAAAATTGACAAAAATATAGTAAATTTCGAATATTGTCATCAGTCTTATACTAGTATCTACTAAAATAGCATTAACTCTTGAGATACCTATATTAAATGACTGACCTTATTTTGTGTTTCACCTTGCAGTCACCAGGTGGGGGAGGTCAGATGCCAGTGATGCCCAACAGTATGGACATGAGACCAGGTAGGACGGCGTATTATCGCTCACTCTCATCTCACATTGTTTTTATCCATCCAACCAAAAATACTAGAACACTTCTCGCACTCATGCTGTTGGCTTTCACTACGAGACGCATGGTGAGATCAGCCCATCTCACTCTCTCCAAAACGCTTCACTTCACAGTTTGATTTTACCGTTTCTGATAGATATTCGTACGAGAAAATGCATACAGCATCGTTGTGTATGGCGAAATGGACTGATCTCAGCACTCGTCACCAAATCAAGTCCTCGCCTAAAGGCTCGGACTTGATGTGGTGACTGGTGCTGAGATGAGCCCATCTCGCCGTACCCGACGATGCAGTATTCAATTAATTTGAAGAACTATAGGTAATATTGTGAAAGACCAACAGCGATGAGTTAACCCTTTCGGATCGACTTTAGACGTCAGAATGCCGTATGCATATAATCTAGTATCCTTGATCCGACATAAGCTGAATGTACGCTCTTTTTACTTCCAGCCAGACATATGTTAGCACTGGCGGATCCAGGGCAGTTTTGTTTCTAAAAAAGCAAAAAAGGGGGACGAAACCCCCCCCCCTTTTTTTCAGAAACTAAATTGCTACAAATTTTATAGTCTATTTTAACGAATACAGATATTTTTCCTTATTTGAAGCAAAAACTTGTGTCAACAATTCCTGCTTTGAATGACGAAAAGTAGAAACAAATAAATCAGCAGGGCAAGTTATGAAACATAATTTTAGGGTCCAGCTATGTGGCTTGGAAGTAAATACGTGCTCACCTGCTCTATCCATGTATAATGATCATACTACACCTTCCCATGACCAAGGTGGTTATATAACCACCTTCCCATGACCAAGGAGGTTATATAACCACCTTCCCATGACCAAGGAGGTTATATAACCACCTTCCAATGACACATGTTTCCTCGCATGTAACCTTTATGTGAAGTGTAAATACACTCATGAGGATACCAGTCTATTGTTAAAACAGTAGATTGCTCACGAATCTACAGTTATTGTTCACATTGGCCAAGTAGACCACGGTATTGAGGTTCAAACTTGCTGATAGTGAAGTAGGGATTGTCTTGTCATGTCATGCATGTACCTATTATGTGTATTTTAAGTCCAAGAAAGGGCTAAATTACAATAGATTCGTAGATATGAATAGAGATTCGTAGATCTGAATATACTCGGCGCTGCGCGCCTCGTACATTCAGATCTACGAATCTATCGAATTTCGTTCTTTCACCTTGATATACGCGATCTATATTTCCAGACTACTTATGGGTTTTATTTCTGTTTCCAATAAGACAAATTGTCCGTTGAAATTATGTTAGTCCTGGGAGATTATCAAGATAGCAAGGCGATGTGATAATAACGGGTATTAAATGATCAAGTATACCACCCAGCTCAGCACACACGTGACCTTAACCCAATGCTGTTTTAATGCTGGGCCAACGTCTGGCCTACATAGTATAGTCTGTAAGTAATCTATACTAATGACAGGTTTATCTATCTCCTCCTATCATCGCCCACTACTCTCTGATCAGAGCCCGGATGTACATATCTGACAAGAGGCCTGGAGGAGGGGGGGGGGGTGATTATTTGGACTTGTGGAGGGGTTGTGGTAATTAAATTGCCAATAAAATGACAACTGATTATACGCTGGGTCGTAGGTCATCCAGGGGTTATGCAACAGGTCAATGACTGATTGTAAAGGATGGACCGCAGTAACGGCTTATTTTACAAGCTGCTTTTTCACGATGGAATGGTTATTTATTACGTACTGAATCAGGGATGTGCCGGATGAGGCATTGGGGGTCTGTTGGCCATTTTGTGTTTCTGTCGCACATAATTGACAAACGTAGTCGTTGAATGACAAAGTTGAGTATTTCGAATTAATACACTAATTTACATTGTGAGATTTGGGCTTCTGCCAGCGATCCCAGGACATTCACACAATGCTGTTTCAATGTTGGCCCACCGTCTTCGACGCTGGCCCAGCATTGAAACAGCATTGTGTGAATGTCCCGTGTTTGCTGGGATGGTGTCATGGTGCTGGTTGTGCCGTAGTTCAACGTGCATAGCAGGCTGTCGCGTAAATAAATAAATGCCTTTGGTCACTGATACTTAAGTACCCCCGCCCTTGTCCCTCCATTGTGCTGCCGAATTGTTAATGCTATTTTTCGTTGTTTGAATTGCTAACGTAATAATTGTCAGCTTCAATTAACGAAATTTATTTCCAGGTTTGACTTATTTGACTAATTTGCAATCTGTCTGAAAGCGCAGATGTTCATAAGCACTATGTGTTTGTGCTGCGTGAAATAAAATTAAATGAAAAACTTCTAATGCGCCCAAATCCTGGGTGTCCCGAGCTCAGAGGCGCTGAAAATCCGAATCAGGCTCGATTATCATTGTGCGTTTGACGTTCCAATTCGTAGATCCAGCATGCCGGGACACAGAGGATTTAGGATGGAATCGAAAGGCTTGGCCGGAATATGCAGTCTTCAATTTTTTCCGAAATGACTGCAGATTTGAACTCACACAGTGCTGCACACAGCAAAAACACATAGCCTATCAGTAAATTGTGCAGCTGCCCATAAGCGCATAGTGCGTTATATGTCTGGATATTGTATTTGTCATAAGAATGCTGACCCAGCATTAAGCCAACGCCGGGCCAATGTTCTGATCTTTAAGTGTATCTTTCACCACTCTATGCCAGTAACTCTGGCTGGCGGAATGTGGGTATGGGGTCTTCTAAATGCCAGACATGACAGAAATGTGAGGCCTGGAGATTCAACATGATGAGGTGTCAGTTAGGACTGAGGAAGACTGAGTAGCCTAGAGATGCTGTTTATACACATAACAGCTAAATCTGAGGCACTCTCTCGCAAAGTATCTCTGTCAAAATAATTCTTTTGTAAAAAAATAACTTAGCCTTGTAAGGGTTACACCAGATGGTGTAACCCAAGTTATTTTTTTACAAATTTCAGTTTAAAATCATCATAAATGTCTTAGTTAGCTCATTCCGCTTTATTTGAATACTTATGTTGTGGGTCTACGGCCATTTTAAATATCCACAGACGTCAGATTTTGACGTATAAAGACGATCCCCGCGCTGAAAAGGTTAAATTTGTGGTCACTTGTTGTGTCTCGCTACCACGACCCACAACTTAAATAACGCATTAAAAATACAGTAAACATGGCTCAGATACACGTAGAACTTCCTGGACAACGTATTCGGTTTTTTAATAGTTTTTTTTCACAGGTTTTTTGAGACACTGTTGAGAGCGGTGTGTCAGCTGATATATACACGTCGTGTATATTATTAGTGTCGTTGACTAGCAATCTGTGTGGGTGGTGAGAGATAGGCATCTCATCTGTGACACCGACACAGTCTGTGACACCGCTAGACCCTTTCAGCGCGAGGGTCCACTTTTGACGTCATAATCTGTCATCAAAAGCCGATCCCCGAACTGAAAGGGTTGTATTTTTTAAAAATTTGATAGGCCCCTATATTTTAACTCATTCGGTCCGGTTGTGGTTCTAAACTGGGTTCGAGTCCCGACCTCGTCGGATGTTTGTCATCGGGAATGTGCATATGCAGTGCTCCAAACTATTCAAAGGCATGGAGTATACAGTGCTGTCTATGGTACTGTGCACCATAAAGAACCCTTGAAGTCATTCGATAAGAGTAGGGTATAGTCCCGACTTCGGGCTTCCGTCTGTCGCGATATTGCCATGACTGTGTAGAAAGCGACGTAAAGCAATATTCACTCATATTTATTCACCATTTCCAGCAATCATGACTATAGGTTAAATCACAGTTGTTGGGAGTGAAATGAATGTTCAAACTTCGTGATTTGCAAATGTTTGGTGTCAAATTATACAAATATGAGTAATTTTTACCCTGTTTAACGTATGGGTCGCTGTGGCGAGACGCAACTATTCCAGTGTGGAAATCGACATCTACTGGAAAGGGTTCTATATTTACAATGGTCTCAGACACACATATTGTCACACTCGCTGGCTGTGTTTCCACCATGAGACGTATGTCGGTATCAGCCAATACTGCACTCCCTCGTACTACACGTATACATGTTGTAGAGAAGTGAGCGGGGAATGCTATTGACTGAGCGTCACGGTCGGAGATTCACCACCTTATGGTCGTCTGTCATGTGGGTCAACTGTACATTTCTTTGTGCCTTTGAAAGTATTGGACAGTCGTATGTGAAAATAAAAATAGTGTTCATTTTCGTGCGGTATGGAAAAATACAGCACATGTCCAAGGAATAAGGTGTTCGCCTAAAGGCTCACACCTTATTCCTTGAACGAGTGCTGTATTTCCCAATACCGCTCCTAAATGAACACTGTTTGCAGATCATAGATATACAAATGAAGCGTGAAGAGCCAACTAAGCCATTACATTTCCAACGAGAATAACGGTTCGGTCTCTAAAGTATATAATAACACTCGGCTCTCTAAAGTATATATTATCAAAATATTATGAGGGTGGGGGATTGTTTGGTTGATCACACTATTCTAGTACTGTAAGGGTTGTACAGATCTGAGGCTCTTCTAATAAGAGGCTTCTTCAATGAGATAAGCCGCCCTTTTAATACGTTATGAGGCCCCTGTAATCAGATAACAGGCCCCTCTACGCCGATATTATCACCACCACTGATATAATTAATCATCTTCAGATTATATCTTCACATAATTAGTTTTTGCGATACGTTGCAAAATAAGCTATTTCACTCCAGATGTTGGTCCAATGCTGAGCCAACTGAACAGGTAGCTTTATAAATTCACCCCAACAATCACGACCTTAACCCAACACTGGTCCAATGCTGGGAAACACTACGACGCTGGCCTCACATTTACCGACATTTGTACGTCGGGGGCGGGGGCCCTAGAGTAGTTCGGTTCCCGGTCTCGGCGGTTTGAAAGAAACAAAAAATGTTTCTTCCCCATCCACGTGTGAAAGTCAGTATTGTGGGGAGCCTCCGTGACCGAGAGGTAGCGTTCTCGGCCTCAGACCGCCAGGGCTCGAATTTCGAATCATGTGTCTGGAGGACAGTGTCATCTCAATCATCTCACCATCCTCAAGAGGTTCTCCTGGCCCAGTTTAACCTATATGTGCACAAAGGTGGCCTAAAGCCCGATTCATTTCATTTTTTGTACGTCGGAATTTAACGTCTATAGACGTCAAATTCCGACGTACAAAGCGGTCCCCGCGCTGAAAAAATCAAAATATTTCTAATGACCGTAGACCCATAACATAGGTATTCAAATGAATCGGGAAGAGCTAACTAAGACATTTAAATTTGGTAAAAAAACCTCTGGTCTCCATGGTTTATACACAATTATTTGCCGTAACTCTCTGTATGCCCAAGTTATAACGGATAGAGGAATATGTTACAACACAAATTGAAAGATTGGTGAATATAATCTGACCATTATAACATATTGGTGAATATTATAATATAGCAGGTTCTACATTATGTTATGGTGAATCTGTTATAAGAGATTGAAGGCTATGTTTTAACAGAATACCTTTTCTGTTATATCAGATGCAAAAAACACAGGTAGCACAGGACAGGTAGCATGGTATACACCACCACCGAGATAAGCCATTGAATAATATCATTATGTCATGATATGTATCTGTAAAATATAGCTAATATAACCTACGGGGGTTTTACACTCTAAATTTACTGGGGTAGTGCCTCAACTTGAGGCACTACCCCAGTAATTTTAGAGTGTAAAATACCAATATTTTGACAATTTTGATCAATGTTCAGGAGTGAGGACCCTTTTTTCAAAATAATTTTCCTTACCCCCCCCCCCCCGCTCTCCCCACTCTGGATCCGCCCCTGGCGACCCTAATAATAATACAGCATCACAGACAGTCATCATACACCGGCCATAGAGACTTACCACTATACAATCCTCTTCTGGTTGCTAATCAGGGATTGGCCTTTTAGCTTCTACTCTGATCACTAACAATAGTGATATCCTGGAATCACTAATGGAGCCTGGCTGATGTTGATGGCTAGAGACTGGCTGGTCACTGCTGGCAACAACAGAAATTATATCTGATGTTGTTTCACTGTTGTGTCAGCGTCGTAGACGGTGGCCCAACATTGAAACAACATAGAATTAACGCTTTCAGCGCAGGGATTGACATGAGACGTCATAATCTGACGTCTGTTGACGTCACATTCTGACGTCTAAAGTCGAGCCCCGCACTGAACGAATTAAAACAACTATAATGGACGTAGACCCATACCATCGGTATTCAAAAGAATCGAAAACAGCTAACTAAGACATTTATGATGATTTCAAATTGAAAGTTAAGACCATTGGTCTCCATGGCTTATACAAAAATATGTCAGCGCCGTAGGTTAAAGGGTGCTGTCATGTCTGGGGCCTTGATAACCAAAGGGTGCTGTCATGTCTGGAGCCTTGATAACCAAAGGGTGCTGTCATGTCTGGAGCCTTGATAACCAAAGGGTGCTGTCATGTCTGGAGCCTTGATAACCAAAGGGTGCTGTCATGTCTGGAGCCTTGATAACCAAAGGGTGCTGGCATGTCTGGAGCCTTGATAACCAAAGGGTGCTGGCATGTCTGGAGCCTTGATAACCAAAGGGTGCTGGCATGTCTGGAGCCTTGATAACCAAAGGGTGCTGTCATGTCTGAAGCCTTGATAACCAAAGGGTGCTGTCATGTCTGGAGCCTTGATAACCAAAGGGTGCTGTCATGTCTTGAGCCTTGATAACCAAAGTGTGCTGTCATGTCTGGAGCCTTGATAACCAAAGGGTGCTGTCATGTCTGGAGCCTTGATAACCAAAGGGTGCTGTCATGTCTGGAGCCTTGATAACCAAAGGGTGCTGTCCTGTCTGGAGCCTTGATAACCAAAGGGTGCTGTCATGTCTGGAGCCTTGATAACCAAAGGGTGCTGTCATGTCTGGAACCTTGATAACCAAAGGGTGCTGTCATGTCTGAAGCCTTGATAACCAAAGGGTGCTGTCATGTCTGAAGCCTTGATAACCAAAGGGTGCTGTCATGTCTGGAGCTTTGATAACCAAAGGGTGCTGTCATGTCTGCAGCCTTGATAACCAAAGGGTGCTGTCATGTCTGGAGCCTTGATAACCAAAGGGTGCTGTCATGTCTGGAGCCCTGATAACCAAAGGGTGCTGTCATGTCTGGAGCCTTGATAACAACTGCTGTCAACACACACGGCAACTTTTTACCACAAATAGGGATTCGCAAAAAAAATATGTCTAGTACTGCATTATATACTGTATAGATGCCGAACATAACCTCCAAATTAAATCACACTTTATCTACCACTCCGCTGCCCTCGATCAACGCCAGAAATTAAATCTATTTGACTCAATGTCGGATCATCTTAGCGATGACTGACTGGGACTGCCCAGCAAACACTGCACGGACCAGGGAAGAAACATAGTATCGACAGTAACCAAATATTTGTGAGTGCATTTGTCAAAAAGATGTATATATCACAATAAATAGCTGTATTTGCATCGACAGAATTCAAAGGGTTTTGCTAGCGATACATTCCTATGTTTATAGTCTCTCCAGTCTTGTTTACCATAAGTTTTTTGAAGAGATTATATAAAAATGGCGGCTGTGTGATTCTTGTTTGTTCGGTAGAGGGCGTGGTGTTGACAGTGGAGTGGAGACAGTCACATAGATCTTGACTCATCGTGGATGGATATACGTATACAAATCCACGGGTCTCACTTTTTTCTTCGTCATTTCAGGACTTGCATGTTAGTTTAACGCTTTCATGTGCAGCACATAAAAAATACGTTTATCAACTTCGATACAAATCGAGACTTTTATTTGGCCAAGAAAGAGTAGACGCTTCGATTTTGTCATACAATAAAACGACACTGAATTGACATTATATGATCTTATATATATACCGCCAGAATGTGCTACACACTGAATACTAAAGGTTCAACCGCCGCCTTTAAGTCTTGCCTCTCTAGAGTTCATCATAAATAAGTTGTTACTTGTTGAGTCCAGAAGGTGTTAGATACTGAACACGAAAGATTTCAACCTCCGCCTTTGGGTCCAGAAAGTGCTACATAATGAGCACTCTTGACTTTGGCTGACTTGACACGATAAATAACCATACACCTATGTCTATCACCGGTGACACCCGTCCTTCCCTGATATACTTGACATCACGCAGTCATTTCTGTCTGTCATAGTCCATGACCCTCATCCTACAAGCACCCTAAATACCCGATAAGCACCCTATATACCAGACATACATGATTATTTCCAGTTAAAGAACTAAATTATACAATTGAAATCGTTACCAACTTGAACTCCAAATTGGTGAAAAGTACCCATATTTATTTAATTTGGGACCAATCATTTGTAAATCTTGATGTTTAAAAACACACATTTCACTACTCTGACTATACTTTAGATTGGTATTTTCACAAAATCATGACATTTTATTCACCTTGCTCTGAGAATATAAGTCATGCTCCCTGCCTCACAAACATAGTTCTGATATCACTATAGTTCCACCTCTGGTCACCAGATGTAGCAGGAGGTACAGCAGTATTTGATAGCGCCCTCTGTCGATTGCTGCGCCGTAATTGAATCATTTGATCGGCTGGGGACTGTAATCACGGTCCCATCCATCAGATGGCGCTGTGAATCTGTCAGTTACCCAGGATGCATCACGCTTTCCGGGCTTACAGTGCCAGCATGCCTGACGAGGTTAACATCACCTTGGCTTTATCTCTCAATATTGACATGCTCAAATTGGATGGCGAGTTTTTTTATTTGACGCCGCATAGCGACTGTAATGGGAACTAAAGCGCCATTGAGTCTCAATATTGTTGAGAAATAGTTACCCGGCAAACACAAAACATTTGTATAACATTTATACAATGTAGGGCCAACGTCGAAGACGTTGGGCCGACGTTGTATAAATGTTATGCGAATGTTTTGTGTTTGCTGGGTATACCGCGCTATAGAAGTCATTACACATTCTATATATAAATAGTTATACTGCGCTATAGAAGTCATTACACATTATATAAATAGTTATACTGCGCTATAGAAGTCATTACACATTATATATATAAATAGTTATACTGCGATATAGAAGTCATTACACATTACATAAATAAATAGTTATACTGCGCTATAGAAGTCATTACACAATATATATATAAATAGTTATACTGCGCTATAGAAGTCATTACACAATATATAAATAGTTATACTGCGCTATAGAAGTCATTACACATTATATATATAAATAGTTATACTGCGCTATAGAAGTCATTACACAATATATATATAAATAGTTATATTACGCTATAGAAGTCATTACACAATATATATATAAATAGTTATACTGCGCTATAGAAGTCATTACACATTATATAAATAGTTATACTGCGCTATAGAAGTCATTACACATTATATAAATAAATAGTTATACTGCGATATAGAAGTCATTACACATTACATAAATAAATAGTTATACTGCGCTATAGAAGTCATTACACAATATATAAATAGTTATACTGCGCTATAGAAGTCATTACACATTATATATATAAATAGTTATACTGCGCTATAGAAGTCATTACACAATATATAAATAGTTATACTGCGCTATAGAAGTCATTACACATTATATATATAAATAGTTATACTGCGCTATAGAAGTCATTACACAATATATATATAAATAGTTATATTACGCTATAGAAGTCATTACACAATATATATATAAATAGTTATACTGCGCTATAGAAGTCATTACACATTATATCATTAAAGCAAACCCCTTATAGAACTAAGCCATAACTAAACCATGACCTCCATTTCTATAAGGGACGCACCATTTGCTATCTGGGGGGGGGGGGGGGGGCTAGAAAAAATAAATACTTAGTTTGTCGCCACAAAAGTCAGAAAAAAAGTGTGTTAAAAATGTGGGCAGAAAAAAAAGTTTGTTGTCGAAATTGATGAAAAATATGTTGACCAGAAAAACCACCAAATGTTAACGTACTTAATAGGGAAAGCATACGACAAAAAAAGATATATCATTTCTTTGACGAAAAAAAATTGTCGGAAGTTGATCGCCAAAAAAAAAGAGATTGTTTTCTCGCGGAGGTAAAAAAAAGTTTGCAAGCAACAAAAACTCTAGGCCCCCCCCCCCCAGATATCTCATGGTGCGTCCCTAAACCTTTCAGCGCAGGGACCGACTTTAGATGTCACATTCTGACGTGTAGAGTCGATCCCCTCACTGATAAAAGATAAAAGATAAAAGATAAAAAAATTTATAATGGCTGTGGACAACAGTTATTTTGTAGCTGCGGATCCAAACCAATAATCTTGTCGTGACGGAGAGGCATGAACTGCCTAACAAGCACCAGATATTGACTCAATGTTTTTTTCTGTTGGGCCATCGTCTACGAAGCTGGCCCGACATTAAACCAACATCAGCTCAACGTCTCTTGCTAGAGTCTGAGATAACACTGCCCTCCAGCCACAGGATTCGAAATTCGAGCCCTGGCGGTCTAAGGCCGAGCACGCTACTTCTCAGTCATGGAGGCTCTCCACTGAACTGAATCTTTGAGTGAGCGGAGAAGAAACATTTGTTTCTTTGAAACGTGAAAGCCAGAGCTACGCGATCTCTGACTTTCCAAGTAGACAGCTTTAACCACTGCACCAGGTCCCCCTCCCTGGCACTCTGATAACCATAATCAGATAATGCAAGGTAAAAACTTGAAATTCTGCAAAAGCAATAATACAATAACATAGTAGTCCCTTGCCGGATATTGCTGGCAGCCAAATCAGACCATGCATATGAGGAGTGAATCACTACCGGTCAGGTCGCTGGGGCCACATCCGGTTCTGTGGCGTGTTTACTCACTGACCTTTTATCGCGTTAGAGGGCATCATAAAAAACACCGCGTGACAACCTACCTAGTGTAACCTAGCAACCACTGGTTACCAAGGTATAGCCGGCCATGGTAACTAGGTAACCAGATGATTACGTCCTTCACATCACCAGACGTCACCAAGTGGTATTCGAACAGTTCAACCTTTAACCATTAGCCCTTTAAGCGCCGGTGCCGCATATATTCGGGTTTTAATTTTGTATTAGCACATTAAGTACCACATTTTAAATATGTTAAAGATAAAATGTGACATAAACCAGCAAGATTTGAAAACAGTTGACCTCCGTTTTATCAAATCTGAATAATTTATCATCATCTGTCTAATGAATGAATGAATGAATGAAATCTTATATAGCGCATGTATCCAGCCGGCGGCTGTTCAGAGCGCTGTACATCGAGAGTAACTTAGCAAGGCCTGTTATCATTCAAATTCCAACTCAGTCTCCTGGGAGATATACAGCTGAGCTGCCATTGAGGCGCATCAAGCTATTTTTCATTCCAAGCAAATTCGCCTTATGTGCCAAGTACTCACACATTGTGGATTTTCTGGGGTCTCGCTGGATGGAAACTGCGCCTACGTCCATTGAGGTTCTTTTACGTCCAACTCTAGGGCAGTCAGACGAGCCATCTGATTTACGTGGTTCTCTGAGCCCCACGAGTGTATACAGCACCTGGCAGTCACCAGGCGGTCACCCATCCAATTATGAACCGGGCGCGACGTCGCCTAACTTCAGTGATAGAGCCAATCACTATGAGCGAACGCCGTATTCCGTATAATGTCGATACCCGTCCTGGAGGGGTTTACGTTAAATTATCAGGGCCATTTTACATCCCTGAAAACTAGCTTGTTTTTTACACCTAATGGTTGAGAAATAATCCATTTTATAAAATCCACAGCTATTACCTTTAGCTAAGTCTTCAACCATCTGGGCATGTCTGAGGGTAAATCCCCTGGACATGCCCAGAACCTCTTTTTATATCGGGCGAGTGGAGGAAAACACTCAATAACCCACCATGCCCTATCACCCCCACCCTCACATCATCATCTGTACATCATTCATCTCATCAATTGACTAAAACGTTACAATGTCACTTAAAAGACTATTTGTGGCAAAAAGTGACGTAAAACAATGATTTACTACTACTACTACTATTACCCCACCCATCATCTGTACATCTTTCATCTCTCTAAATGTAATCTATATCATTATTAGTTGATAAATTATCTATTTTATAAAATCTCAGTGCAAACTACATCAAAACGCATCGACTCTGCATTCCAGCAAACACGACATTGCGCCATTGTTGGTTCAATGTTGGGCCAGCGTCGTAGACGGTGGACCAACATTGAACCAACAATGGTTCAATCCAACAATGGTTCAATATCTCGTGTTTGCTGGGTTGGCCCACATTGCGTCAGCATGTCATGCCTAGTCCGAGTTTGACGTGAACTGCATGGCTCAACGTCAGAGATGCACAGTATAGCTAAAGCTGTGGTTTTCTATGCTGGTGGTCAGTGTACGCTGAGACCAAAAATTTCATGAAAAATCTGAGAGTAGCCCTATTTAAATGAAAAATTCACCTATAAATACATGAGCTTAAATCCCCACGTCAAGGCATTATTCCAATGAGATGTAAATCTGTCATTATAGAATAATATAAAAATAATTGATAAGACAATGACGCAGGAATCCATTGCGAAATCGATCGTCCGCGCACCGGATTTTTGGGGCAGAGTTTTACGAATGGCAATGATTACAGACTCTGTATCGCACACAGAGTCTGTTATTACGGACTGGCCGTGCTTGCCGGGAGCGGAGGTCATTTTTCAGGCGTCTGTGGAGAATGAGAAAATCTGGCCGGCTATTGGGACTTTTATTGAGACGTTTAGCGACAAACATGTCTGTGAGGATTACACAGAAAGGGAAAAAAGTGACCGATCTGACAGCGAGGCCGTGAAACCGCTCTTACGGCAACCTCGTTTCCACAAGTGTTTTGTTACAATATCTGACAAAGCCTTATCTCTCCCCCTCCCTGGTATTCGTACAGATAATAATAGATTATTTTACTGTGGAGTGGAAAAGAAAGTACAATCTCTTTATTATTAACCTTTTCAATGCAGGAAGCGTCTTTATACCTAATAATCTGACGTCTATGGACGGCAGATTATGACGTCTAGTGGCGGTCACCTCACTGAAAGGGTAGATAAAAAACATTTAACAACTAGACCCTGTCCCTGTTATATAGGCCACTGTTATATCTGGTGTTGTTTTTCTGATCTCTACCTCAACAAATCCTCTCTGTAAACATGTCGTTGTTTAATTTCTTGTTCTATTCTAGTTTTATAAAAAAGTGTGCCCTGTTCATCGTCATATTTGATGCACAGCTCTGAATTATACACTTTATATTTTAGTCACTTAGGTATTGTGCATGCCGCGACTCTATGATCATCTTTGGTGATGAGAGCCACCTGGTGACTAGCAGCATTGTGATTCACTTCAGGTTTCTCATCCCATTTTAGGTTAATTTATCAAGTTGCTAAAATAAATATCCATTTCAGTTGCCATGTGAAGCCGAACAACAGTAGTCCTAACCGATTACTTTTCGAGAAAACAATTATTGCTGCTGTTTTGTGACGCACAACATTTCTGTTAATTTCACAAGTGACGTAGGCCTATTCCATGATGTATATTTTCGTCTACTAAGTTATCTGCACTTCAGTTCTACTGATAAATAGATATGTATTGACGCCGGGAAGTCTGTGTAGACTTATGTGTCATTAAAATGAACACTACATTATATTATGCAGTGATACTAGTGATAAAAGTAACTTATATCACACACTTCAGCAATGAATATTTACCTGCTGACGGCCAGGTCGAACATTAAAATATCAACGAATAACATATTTTTATATTTATCTAGTCTGTGTTTTATTTTGATGTTGCTCTGTTACGTTACATAAGACCCTGGCATGGTCATGACTTGTACCTATTATTGGTTTTGACTTTATATATATTTCTGCTTTATGTATGTATACATGGTATATATTTGTGTAGTCTTTACCTCATTGTTCTCCTGTGTGTGTTACAGGACACCCGGGTATGGCTCAGATGCAGCAATCACGGATGCCCCACCCGGGGCGGATGCCCGGTCCACCCCTCACACCAGGCGGACCTGGTGACGGATTCCCAGGGGTAAGTCAACACTTTGACATCTCTGTGCCGCCGGAACTGTATATGCACGATTTTAAGCATATTTTACATCAATAAAAATATCACTAAATTTGAGAAAATATTTTTTGGTGGGTGATTAGTTAATACAGAAAAAGATGCAACTGGGGTACAACTAAAACCGGAAACGTACATAGAATGGTCTCTAGCTTTAAAGAATATATAGAGTGCTTCATAAATAGATTTGTATGCCTCCCGTCATGCCTCCGACTGCCATAAGTGATCGGATTGTCCGTCCGTCTGTCTGTCCGTCCGTGGAAAATAATTATGTTTTTTCTGTGTTGAAACAGTTTATTTTATTTTCACCGTTTTTAATTTACATATATTTTTTTCAGAATTACGGTATGCGATGTCCGCCACCTAACAGTATGGGACCAGTCGGGCCTGTGGGGCCAGTGGGACCCGGTGTCGGGCCAGGAGGGCCGGGGCCCGGTCCGGGCGGTCCTGGGCCTGGAGGAATGCCGCCTATGTCAATGTAAGCAACAAAGTCCTGCAAAGGCAAAAAACTGTATCTGATTACCCGAAAAGTCAGCAGATACAGTTCTTTGCCTTTGACGCACATTGTAAAATACTTGCTTAAAAAGTAAAAAGTTAAAGCTGTTTACATTTGACCTAAAAGTATAACCCTGAAACCGCTAAATTAAATAATTTAAATTTTCATCCACTTGAAGTTGTGTCTCGCTACCGCGATCCACAACTTCAGGTGGGTGAAAATTAGTCACATTTGTTTAATTTGAGACTGTTGATTGTTGTAAATGTTGATGTTAAAACACACATTTCATTCCTAATTACTGTGGTTTAATCGGTTAATAAAATGGATTAAAGGCTAATCAAACAGATTAAAAACGACTATTGTCGTGCTTAGGGTGAAAGGCAGTAATATATTACTACTGTTTGCCTTTAATCTGCACTGCGAAATTAAATATCTTTTATTCATTAAATTTTATGAGTAATATTTCACGTGGCGCGTAAATGACAAACATATTCGACCAACATATTCGACCAACATATTGGATGTAAGATTATTGACCCAATCTTGTATATTTATTTGTGTTGTTTGTTACAGGCCAGGAGCACAGCCTAACAGACCGTGGCCGCCTAACTCAACGGGCGTAAGTAGTGATCAATAGTCACCCTTAAAACGCTGAAATATAAATAATAATAAAATTGATCTGATAGCTTATGAGAGATCCTCAGTCAGTCAAATATTTAAATTTCTGATATCTCAATTACTAAAAATTGAGACTATGTTATGTCATTTGAATTTGGAAATTGCGATTTTAAATGAACGAAAAATCAGAAACAAACAATTCAGATACACGGGAGCAAGACGAGGGTTGCTACGACATATATACGGCCGTAGCAGAACAAGGGCTACCCTTGCTCTTCTACGGCCGTGTATATGCGGTTTCAAGCATTTTTTCGATGAATCGAAATATCACTAAATGTGATGAAAAGTTTTTGGTAGATGCCTTAGTTATTCAATACTTTAATAATGTAGATGTCTAGTTTTTATAATTATAAATATTTTTCGTCATTTGAAGCTGGAAATTGCGTAAGCAATTTACATCTTCAAATGATGAAAAATGGAAACGAAGAATTCAGCAGCATAATGGCTGTTGAATATATCAGTCTTCCAATATAGTATAACTCACATTCAACAATATGAAATCTTCTATATGTGAGTTTTTGTATATGTTTTCAGATGAGCTACTCATCGCCCTCACCCGGAAACTTCAATGTAAGTCATAATAATCATGTCTGAAGCCCTTGTTATTGAAGATAATTTATCATAAAATGAATGACTGCTATTTATAATTATTAGCCTATTTAAACAAATTCATTGATTTTGAAACTGTATGCTTCAGCACAATACTGCCTTGTTATAGATGTTAACAAATGAAAATAATTATTTGTCAGTTTGAAAGAAGATATTTGAGAATAAGTGGTTTTAGGTACACTATAATGTATGTTGCATGTTAAATTCATGCAAAAGTTATTACCGCGTTAACTTCAACAGAATTTATGTGTTTTTTTATGTTTAATTGTTCATGTTTGATAGTTCATAAATCAATAATTAATTCGATCAGTTATTCTGTGGAATTCTTTGTGCAGGATTTAAACTGATTGCTAATTATTTTTTCTACAGGGTCCCCCCGCCGGCGGCCCCCCTGGTACACCCATCATGCCCAGCCCTCAAGGTCAGTACTCAATGCCAAGGTCGCACACGATATCACATCACATAGGTTGCAAATCGTTGGCAAAACCTGTTCTTGAGACACGAATCTATCTCTATTATGCAGCACATGTCTTCTGTCTTTTAACCCCTTGAGCTATGAGTTATGAAATTCAATTTTTAGTCCCTCTAAGTTGTGGCTCGCTACCGCGATCTACAACTTAGAGGGACTAAAAATTACTTGGAATTTTAAAATTTGTGTTACGAAAAATATCTGTGCCACAGATCTGAATTTGTGTTACGAGAAATCTCAGTGCCACAGATTTGAGAGATTTTTCACTTTTAACAACTAGTTAGCCTACACAATTCTTCGGCCTACACAAGTATAAAAAAGATAGGAAGGGTATTACCCCTAATCTAGACCAGGGGAAATACCCTTCCTATCTATACAGTTACAGCTAGTTACACAAGTGCTCTGGGGGTTAATAGCATAATGAGGTTGGTAAAAACGAGATAATGACACAATGTCGGTGCAATGTTGGACCAATGTGTTGGTCCAACCCGTCGGTTCAAAATGTTGGTCCAACATGTTGGTTCAAACTTTGGTCCAACACTTTGGTCCAACATAGCTTATTGGTCAAACATGTTGGTCCAACAATTTGGTCCAACATATTGGTCAAACATGTTGTTCCAACACTTTGATCCAAGATAGCCTATTTGTCAAACATGTTGGTCCAACACTTTGGTCCAACATATTGGTCCAACACTTTGGTCCGACATGTTGGACCAACACGTTGGTCCAACATGTTGATCCATCATTTTTGCCAACATGTTGTTCAAACAATAGACAAGCACTGGGACAACGTGCCGTTTTTACTGGGTCTTTTTACTGTTGGTCTGCTATAAATGATTTGTGTTGCTTATTTTGACTGATTTGGCTGTTTTGATTGTTTTCTGTGTTGTTCATCATGTTCATCTTTATGTATTTTAAACTGTAGACTTGATTCCCAAGAGTCACGATATGGCAAATTTTGATCATGAAAACTCATGGCCAAGTCATGAGCCTTGTTGTTGTTTATTTTGACGACTTATTTGTCTGTACCACCAGGTTCATCCGGTCCCTACTCCCCCGTCCGTATGCCCAGAAGAGGTGATCATTTTATTTGCTTGCTCCCCGCCTTCCCCAACAAATCCTGTAACATAGCAACCAGTCTCGCTGCAACACCTCATATTCTCCAGCCATGTATCAGGCGCGAGGCTCAAGTGGTAGTCAACTTGCCAGCATGAGTAGTCAATGTCACAATCTAGTATATTGTCCCGATCACGCGTCCTATGCGTTTTGCAGAGATATCAACACCTATGGCATGATTTTGGGGTAGCAGACGTTGTAAAATCATGCTTGTCTAAATTATTTTACGATTTTAAACAGTATCAGAAATGAACACATCTGGTTCAGTATGCAGCAATAGTAGGTATACTATTGCTTGAAAGGCCTACTATTAGTTATACATTTTCGGGATCAACTAAGGTTTTATGTCAGTATTATAAGGTGCATTTAAACATATTGTCAACTTAATAAAGTGCATTCAAATATATTGTGAAATTATGCTTTTGCAACTCATGAATATCTGATCTATACAGCAGATCCAGGACAGGTCGTGTTTTCGTGACACAATTCAGTAGGGGGGAAAATCCAATGAGATGTGTATATAGACACACCCTCACGCTGGACTAGGTAGTGACATTGGCTACTCACGCTGGCAAGGTGACCGCCCCTCAGCTTGACGACTGATACCTGGCTAGTGTTTTACTCGTGTTAGTCTGTGTCGGGACACACAGACTAACACGGGCTGATATCATCCCTTAGCCAAACTTTGAAAAATCGATCTTCCATTCTAAGATTTTGATGAACCTTTATATTTTAAACTAGATTTACTAAGACTATTTTTATTTGTATCAAATATCACTGTTACGAAATGTATTTAAATTTAGGACTTATAATCAGTCCCACATTTCTAAAAAATAAAATTACAAAGTTCCAAAGAAAGGCACGTGGTTTTGCATGTTATCATTTATAATCTTGTGATTGTAACATAAGCTGACTGCTTCCTCTACAAATGCCACCTCACTTTCTATTCATGCTTGTTTTACATGAAATATATTCAATTGTATGATATTATTAGGATAGCTATGATACATAGTAGAATAAAAGGAACGCTACTAATAAAATGTAGACTTATAATCTACTGGGTGGATGGGGTTGTGTAGCATGTTACATAACATTCTCTTATAGTTAGGATGCATTGCGATTGAGATCTTGCTGGACTATGGTCTATGCTGAACTTTCGTGACATACTTCAAAACTTTATCGACGCACATTTCCCAATACCAGTGATTTAATCGGCTACTAAAACATATTTGAAACGATAAAAATCGTGCTTAACGTTTAAAGGGTTAAAACAATGCATATAATTAACCCTTTGACCTCTAACAGTACTCATTCTTCAACCGTTTTATTAGCCGTTCAAATCATTATTGGGAACGAAATGTGTGCTTAAACATCAAGATTTGCGAACGCTTCGTCCAAATTAAACAAATATGGGTATTTTTTACTGACTTGAAATTGTGAGTCACGGTAGCGAGACACGATGAGTGAAAGGTATTTAATTTAAGAGGTAAACCTGGGTGTTAGTACTGGAATAACGATGTTCCCTGCAAACACGGGGAATTCACCCAATGCTGTTTTAATGTTGGCCCACCGTCTTCGACGCTGGCCCAACATTAAAACATCTTCGGGTGAATGCCCCGTGTTTGCTGGGTTTCTTCACTTAACAAGTCATGTTTATTTAGAGGTTTGGGTTAACAAAATGTTATTATTGGCATGATAGTCAGCTTATAATATATGTAGCTGTAGTACATTACTTATTAATAACACAACAATAGTAAATGAAATGATAACATAGCTAGAACTGCGCTATAAAATAAATATAAAATATTATTATAATAGTTATTTAACTGAAATTATTACATATTAGTCTTGTAAAGATGACGATTGGGCTGATTATCAGCTCATTTTACCCAGCTATTGCTGATCAGTAAGGCTCAGTTTTAGATGAGCGCGCACATTAAACTAAGCCGCGCATTACCCAGAAATTGGGGCAAAGTTTTTTTGGTCGCCCTCATAAACTTTTGTGGAAATAGGTCCAAAGTTTTTTTTAATGTTTTTTTTACCTCCCGCCCTTATTAGATTTTAGATTTTTCCCATCTAAAACGGCGAAAAAAATAACTATGCACAAAGAGAAGTCGCAATTTCCAATTATTTATATTGCCAAGAGATAAATAGTTAAATTAGTAGAGGATCCCTCATATAACGCTTTCTATTTACAACAGTGCTACAAAGCTGTACAAACTGCCTCTATAGCTGTCTGATATATATGATGCCATATATTATTCATGATGCACTATTTTGTAGTCTATTTGTTTACTGGACTTATAATAGTAGTGTATATAAACAGGATAATTACCAAATATTTAATTTAATGAAAATATATTTTTGTACCAATTTTCATGATTAGGCGTCTTTGAACTGGTTTTACACTACAAACATATTGACCCGAAGCAGGTTTTATGTTATGGAAATTGTGTGAGCAAAGTATGGCAGTTTAAAACTAATGAAACAACTGCAGGAGTTATCTAGCCCTTTATAATAAGAGGTACAGGGTTATATCGCATCAAAATAAAATATCATTGCAATTGATAAATGGTTTGTAGAAGTTTAATATTATTTTCACCAAAAATTCCAGCTTCATTAATGAAAAATATTAAAAGCGTCACATTGATTTATCCATGGCTGGCAGAACCTCTTACTTGTCATATGACATAATCCATTGCACAGTATAGTAACAAAACAGACATGCAATTCCAATGGTATTGGTCTATAAATTTGATAGGGTCATTATCACTTGTGTATCTTTGTTTACTTTATTTACAAAATCTGGATGCATTTAATGGATCTGCAGTTTTAATGTATTTTAAAAATGTACCAGGTTATCTATACATGAATCGGTAGCTTTACCAGTGTCATTCTGTGTCATTCTCATTCTGTGTAGTAATAGAATCTCACCTCTCATTCTAAATTTAAAAAGGTTTGTATAACCATGCATAGCCAGTAGCATGTGGCGAATCATGCTTTTTATTGTCAAGATATGAATAAACTAAGTATATTAGCCCTTGTGCCGCTGGAACCGTATATATACAGTTTGAAGCATGTTTTAGATCAATAGACATAGCACTAAATTTGATCAAATCGATTTTGATAGTTGTTTAGTTAATCCGATAATTTAACATAGGAGATGTCTATTTTCATAAATATAAATATTTTTCGTCATTTGAAGCTGGGAATTGCGTCAGCAATTCCCAGCTTCAAATGAATGAAATATAGAAACAAACAATTCAGCAGCATGAGGGTTATTATGTATTTTAACAAGGATTTAAGACAAAGTTGAAAAAAAACATGTCAATAGAAATATCACTAAATTTGATAGAGTCGATTTTGATAGTTGTTTAGTTAATCCAATAATTTAATATATGAGATGTCTATTTTTCGTAAATATAACTATTTTTCTTTTATTTGAAGCTTCAAATTGCGTTAGCAATTTCCAGCTTCAAATGAATGTATTTTAAAAGCATTTCGGTGCCAGGTGTGACTTTGTGATAAATGCCTAAAACTAGGTAGTAGACTAGTCCATTCAATGTATATACCCGGTACATACATGTAGAGCATGTTGACAATTTCCTCATATTTGCTTGTTTTTTCTGTTCACAGACTCGACAAATTCAGGAGATAATATGTATGTAATGATGAAACCCAACATGCCTGGTAACATGGGACCGGGGGTAAGTCTACAAGGGGTAATCTCTATAATATACACAGAACTGATCCCACTTTTTATCTTATCTTAAATTTTACATCGCTGAATTATTTGTTTGTAAACCATGGAAACTAAGGGGTTTTTTCAATTTGAAATCATCATAAATATCTTAGTTAGCTCTTTCCGCTTCATTTGAATACCTATGTTTTAGGTCTACAGGCATGAATAAAGATTTTACTCTTTCAGTGCGGGATGATCTTTACACGTCAGATTCTGATATCTACAGATGGTAACGTGAGAATCTGGCCTGTACTGAGGTCAGATTCTGACGTTACTGTTACATTATTACCGCGCTGTAATGGTTAACTTTTAATGATTATTTTATTACAGACAGACAAAAGTTACAGAAAGCAAAATGTTATTTCCAACTTTTTTTCAAATATGCCATGTTCAACTGACCTTAAATGGGAAATATCAATATGACTGACATGTTTTGTTTGCTTCTGCAGTTTCCAATGGGAGGACCTGAAAACACAATGGGCCCTATGGGTCCCGCGGACATGCCCCCAGTTATGAACGGTGAGTTATATAAAAAACATGGGTCCTATTGGTCCCATGGATATGAACAGTGAGTTTTACAAACCACAATGTGCCCTATAGGTCCCGACGACTTTCCCCAAGTCATGAATGGTAAGTTATACAAACCACAATGAGCCCCATTGATTTCATGGACTTTCCCCTGATCATGAACAGTGAGTTTTACAAGCCACAATGTGCCCTATTGGTTCCGCTGACTTTCCCCTGATCATGAACGGTGAGTTATACAAACCACAATGTCGCTTATGGTTCTTTCCGACAAGCGCCCATTAATATACACATGGCTACACGGTAAAAATTACAGACCCCTAATTCAGTTGTTATATAAAACGTTTATGAAGGTAACGGGATGAAAGTAACTGTGAAGAGTTAATGCTGCCCGGAATAATATTTTTTTTTGTTTGTAAGGAACGTTAACGTTTTTATGGAACAAGAATTGAAATCTAAAAATAATTACAAAATTAGAAAAAATAGTACATGAATATATATGTTTGTGCCAGGTGACGGAATGGGAGAAGCTATGAAGAGTTCGCCCCATAACGGACCCGGCACGCCACGAGACGACATGCCACCCTCAAATAATCCCCCGTCAGACATGGCCGGCTACAATATGCCATACCAGGATAACCCCAATAATATAAACACACCTGTCAATAACGTAAGTACATCACACAGTCCGCAATCCATATCAAATAGTCACTGCTTGCCATGTAGTCACTACCACACCAGACTTGTACATATAGTTGCAGTCAACTTCCACCAGCGTTGGGTGTTTTTCGCTGATTTCTCAGTCAATTCTGAATCAATTTTCATGAAATTTTGCAAGCACTCTTTTCAACTATTCCGGCGCCTACCCTGAAAATTTCGTGGAATTTGAATGAGTATTTCAAAAGTTAGACCATTTGACAAGTAGTGGAATTTTGTGAGTGAAGCTGATAGCGTGCAATGGGTTTATAGAGGAGCCTCATAATTCGCAAAAACTACATGTCAAATGGTCTAACTTTCAAACTACATGATATTTTTCCCTGACATTTTCAGGGAAGTTGCCGTAAGACTAGAAAATAATGCTTGCCAAATTTCATGACAATCGGATGAAAATCGCGTGAGTAATTAGCGAAAAGTATGCAACGCAAAAGTGACAAATTTAAAGTGACTTTTACTATAGTCACAATAATTTTAACTCTTTATCTGATGAAAATTTTCACTTGCTTACAATTTGTGGGTGTTCACGCGACCCACAAATGTAAGTGAGTGAAAACCATTCAGATTTATCAAGTCGGAGGGAAAGTTTTAAAATTTTCATGACAGCAGCGGCAGATCCAGAGGGAGGGGGTGGTGCCAGATGGGTGCTGGCCCGCCTTCCCAAAACTAATTTGCCTGAACATCGAAAATTCAAATCGCAAAAATATTTTTATTTTGATACCCCAAAATTTTGAGCGTCAAATATAGTAGCTGAGAAGATTAAAAAATATTTTTTCTAATCAGATTGACCTTCTTTCAAAATTATGGATCTGACACGTTTTACCTAAACAAAGTGCTAGTTTGAGTGACTGGAAAGAAACAACACGATTACAGTCATGACTGTTTATTTTTACCTCATTCAAGACGTCACAAAAAATCATAGGCTTTATCTAGTACCGTGGGAGGAGCTTGCCCGATATATCTCGGGCCCTGTCTGGAATGAGTTATGCAATGTTTTATTTGGTTCCCCTTGGATCATATGCAGATCATTGATCTGATGTGAATGACATGGCTTAAGGCAAGGTGTGGCCTCTTTCTTTACCTTGGTTCAGGTGCTTAAATCCCCTTTAATCTCCTTATACTCATAAAAGCCGTTAGCTTGGTTCAAGCTAGCAGCAGGGAGTCCAATCAATCTGATATACTATGTGAATGATGAATATTATCTCATCTAGTAAGATATAGTGGCACAACATTGACCTGATATTGTCTGTGTTTCTCCAGCATCTGGCCACCATGTCCTACTATATGGGATGATGTTTGAGTTTAGCCACGTGAATGTCACTGCACTGCTCTTTTCTATGTAGATATAAGGACTGTTTAAATGGTGTCTCGCCATAATATATAACACTTCTGATTTTATACCATTATCATACCTCTGTAACATACTACTAGTACTCTCACAACCCTGACACATGTAGCGAAAAAGAACACTTTTGCCATAATTGCATATAGAAAGGATTTACCACCGAAAAAACACTTTCGAAAGAACACTTATCAATTTTTTCAGGTCAAATAATAGAATATGTCACATGTCTGGAATGTGTGAGCATAAGAGTTGGCAAGTTTTTAGTTTTTACAACATGATGTTTGTAAAAATGACCCATTCCTGGCAATGCTGATGCAGGGAGCGGCTATAATATTTTGCTATATCATTTTACCTGCCTGGTATAGAGGTTAATATACATCGTTTCTTTCAGTAAACGGCATAAACGTTTATTCATCACACATATATTTTTCACCTGCCTGGTAACACATGGCATTAAACTGAAAATAACTCACAATGTCGTTTTTTATTTTGGAAAGTAACAATGAGTATGTTTAATCAGAGGTATGATAAAGATGTTCCTACATGGGTTGCTGATACTTGGGGTATTTTCTGTAATCAAATAAAAATTGTTTGACACATTTTACTAAGTTTATTTACTAAGATGATAATTAACCCTTTCAAGGCTGAATTTACCATTGTCATCTTTATCCACTACAAGCCGCGAATTGCTGTCACAATTCTCGACTTGTTGTGGATGAAGATGATATGATGTGGTTTAAAAATTAAAGAAAATTACTATGTATTGGTAAACTAGTTTCATTGAAATTTTCGTCCTAAAACCCTTGATTGTAGAAAAATTAAGTCTGTTTTCAGGGATGTAAAATAATGCTTTAATGCATCGTGAGGGCTCAAAGGGTTAATATAAGAGCTTCGATGAAAACATTTTTTCCATTTTTTTGACCTGTATTATCAGCAACCCTGCGCAATAATATTTACTGTTCACTTTAATTTGCCTAATGCACTGCACTGTAGACATTTATTTTATGTTTTATTAGTATTATGTGACTTATGATTTATTTTTAGTGAAGCAGTGTGATTAGATGCTACACTTTAGAAACTTCATCTTTCTGGCCAATACCTTCTACATACCTAGACGCTTTGCATTATTTCTGGGGGATTGTCCTTCTAAAACACATACTTCAAAATAGAGTATATCATTTCTTTCTGTTTTAGATGCTTTTGCATTACAAAGATTATTTGAGATTAGGTATTTTAATTAATATTAATATTATGCATTTTACAAAATTATGCACCAAATTTGATATTCAAACCTTGGTTCATTCCATTTGTTATTTACCAAGCATAACAGCCTTTTTTCAGGTCGATATCATGAACTCTATAAGATTACTATTTTGCCATCTCATACCATACTCTGTTCATACCCTATTCATTTGCTCATTTTTAGAATTTTTCTGTTATTCCTGGGACAAAAACTAACAACCTAAAGCTTGTGCTTTTTATTTGCATTTTGTTTATAATTTCTCCTCCTCCCCTGAAGTTGAAGTGTACAGGATCTGGAGCAGATTAATTGTGACTTGATTAGTATTTGCCCCTCTTACTCGCTCGCTCGCTCTTCTAACCAAACTTTAACCACTGACATCTGCCCCATGTGATCCGCTGCAGGTCAAGAGCTTATTCGTGAACTCCAGCTTAGCACTGTGCGAGCATGGGGACCCCCTGCAGAGTGCTCCCCAGTAACACGGCATGTACAAACCTCTGTAAGACCTTTTCCATACATCATTCTCCAGTTTACAGCATGATCATTGTCTCTCACTGTCTTCATCCTTGCTCCGATGGGACCGAATGGTTATACACAATATGTAACCAAGGTTCCAAGGGGCATTTTTGTTACGTTTACTCTTTCTTTTTTTTACAGGATTATTTCTTTGCTTTTAGTGTTATTTAAATTACATCATAATCCCTGATACTTGAATATCGGGATTTCTTACAATTTATGTGTGTTACTTTGTCATCGACAGGTGTATAAATTCGGTTGTTATTATAGATTACTCATTTTTATGCAAGACGACTTCCCAAACGTTAGTACAGCCCTAAAGAGTCGGTAAAGTTATGCATGACGTAACCATATAGTATTGTGCCAACTGCACAACCCGGGAATGCTTGACAGCCATACTTAAACATTTGATAATAGTGCCTCATGTTATGCTTGTATTTTTAATTTTGGGGTTGATGAGGGTATGTTGTTCAGTTGTCAATCTAGCATGAAGCCAGTAGAACAAGTACCAAACGGAGAGAAAACTCTCTGGAGATATTTTATTATTGAATGATAAATATGTTTATATTAAATGTACATGCTCATTTGATTGATATTTTAATGATGTTGACTGTTTGAAGCTGCAAGTCCTTCCTAGAATAACAATAAACCATGCAATTTTAATCATATCACAAACAAGCCTTTTCTGCCGGGGTTATTTTGCTGCAGACTGCAGCCTGACCGCTTTCCTGTATTTGTCACAGCTGCTTTCACTGTGTTGTCTATGGAGAGTGTGTTTTGTGATCACTTTGTGTTTACTCTGTGTTTCTGATGTTACTTTATTGTGCTAAAAAATGATACTACACAGTACATCTCTAGTGATATAATATGTTCATTATAGAAAAAATATTTTTTTAAGTACACCATTCATGCTACATTGCTATGATTAAATTGTGCTGATAAAAAAGAAATATTGAAGTAAATTCTGGTAAATTTTCTAAAAGAATAATCACAATTTGAAATGGACAAATTTAATCGCAATTTAGACCATTATCACCATCATTTGTCTATCCCCATATCATCGTATAATGCCATTCACACCATTTCTTTATCTCAATTTGAGCTGATCTCGCACCCTTAAAACTATTTCTTCATTTGAATGTAAACGGATCCCATCACTAACACCATTTCTTCACGTGGTGTAAACTGAGGCCGCTGATGTTACACCATTTCTTCATCTAAATACAAGCTCATCCTCACATGTAACACCATTTCTGCATCTGAATATAAAATTATCACACACTGAAATAACAACAAAATAATAAAACTAAACTTCCATAGCATCTATATCCTCAGAGGAACGAATGAAACCATTTCTTTATCTGAATATAGACTGATCCAACCCCTGACACCATTTCTTTATCTTCTACAAACTGATCCCACTTCTGACACCATTTTTTATCTTGATATAAACTGCCCCCTACCCCCCTCTTGACATCATTTCTGTTTCTGGATATAAACTGATCCCACTTCTGACACCATTTCTTGATCTGGATACAAACTGATCCCACTTCTGACACCATTTCTTGATCTGGATATAAACTGATCCCACTTCTGATGCCATTTCTTGATCTGGATATAAACTGATCCCACTTCTGACACCATTTCTTGATCTGAATACAAACTGATCCCACTTCTGACACAATTTCATTCTTTGGATATAAACTGATCCCACTTCTGACACAATTTCTTTATCTGGATATAAATTGATCCCACCCCTGACACCATTTCTTTATCTGGATGTAACCTGACCCCACCTGTGACATATCATTTCTTTATCTGAATTAAAGTGAGTCCACCTCTGACACCAACTCGCTATCTGAATATAATATAAACTGATTCCACCTCTGACATCATCTCAATTCAAACTGATACTACTATTTTTATATTTGAAAATATAAATATGCCTCTACCACCACTATTTCTTCACGACTATATAAACAGATACATTTTATATAATGTCCCATCACAATCCAAATGTTAATATATTGTTGTGCATTTGTTATATTTATTATGGCATTCGGGATACAGTTTCCCATAACAAAATATTTGTTTTTGTTGTATTTTATTATTGAATAGGTGTTTTACTTCACATATGACAGATATGGTTGAGCATATTTTCTTATTGTGCATATACACACATTATATATTCGAAAACTAATTATTAATCTTTTAGTTTGCTATTTTTCCATTGTGTGCTGATATCTGCTGATGTTATCTTGCCCTCTATTCAGTATATGTATGCTTACTCTTGGTGGAGTGTGGTGATGAAGCATCAGACTGTCTGTATGTCTGTTATTTGTTTGTCATTTCATTTTTCAGCTCTTGTGAAAATGATCATAAAATATTTATTTCAAATGCCAAAAGTATGGTTGACAAAAAATGATTGAGTTCTTCCAGAAATAGAGTCAGCATTATATATGTCCGTTGTCTTTATGCTGAGATGTGGTATTCATTTACTACATCATTTTGAATGACTTAATATATTGAAAAAAACATCTTGAAACAAAATCATTAGTAGATTCACTCAACATAGAGCTGTGATATCTATACTTAAGTTTAATTCGATCAATTTGTTTTTATTTTACCGCATGTATATTGTGGTTAAAGATGACTAATATCATCTACTAATGTTTTGCTGCACTGATTTATTTAAAAAACTACACGTTTTATATCCTGGTGTGGATTGTTTACCATGTGCAGCTATGCTTAACTAACCAGCTCTTAATTCTGATTGCAGCCCGACCAGAATGAATCTGCGGAAATACTGAAGATTAAACAGAGTATGCAGGAAGAAGCGAAGCGGTTTGAAAAAGACACTCCGTCAGACCCGACACATCCAGACCAGTACTTCATACAATAATACACATAGACTATACTTCTCATCACCCATGATCCTCAATGAAACTGTACATTATTCCATTTTATTTATGATTTGTCTGGTGTACACAAGTGTGGGTCTGACGCGCCATAGATGGTGACGCTAAACTGCGTCAAGAGTTGCTTGCCGAGGATGGTGCGCCACCAGGTCTGAAGTCCTGGATGCATTGTGAGCTGCCTGTGTTATGAAGACATGCCGGTTACAGACCTCAACTACAAAGGGGCAAACCGAGGTGGCGCAATGCGACTATCAGAATAGTACTAGCAACAATGAGAAGGCAGGCGGAACCTTAACACATCAATTTATTTATTCTCATCTCATCGCTCACACATCCATTCCACATCTACATTATCTCATCGTTAGAGTCAGTAGTCTACAGTAGCAGTGTGAATACTGGCTCTCACATTCTATTCAACTTAGAATCTCGCTATCATCATTCTGGCCCCGCCTGCCTGCTCTACTTTTGCCTGTACTTGCCTGCACTTCTATGCCAAGAGCAGCATATTATATTGTCCAGAAGGGCAAGACATGTAAACTGGGCAGCCGTGTTACAGACATGGTCGCCATTAGCCAGATGGTAATTATTTACATACTGGCTTCATTATAATTGGACCACTTCTCTCTCAAGTTGTTGAGAATATTTGTTATTTTATTATTATTTTTGGAATGCACGAGTCAGAATATCTGTATCCCCTGGTGGACAGGTGCAATGGTTCTTGTTGTCAGAAGGACGTTGTACTGTGTATAGCTTTGAACTGCATATACTTATTATGTTGGGATGGGGGAGGGGGTGGGGCGTAATTGTATGTCCTTTTCATGGACCTGTGTTGTACAAATAGCCAAGAAGAGGATACAATTTGTAATTGATTTGTTGTTTATTTCATAGCTTTGTAGCATTAGAAGTGGTAGAAGTACTATATTTGAGAAGGGTGTTAATACAAACAGTAACAAATAGTTACTGCACAATAATTACAACCACTCAATATCAGCAGCAGCAGCATCATCTTCATCATCATCCCATCATGTCTGAAGCAAACCTATTTATATGTATTATATTTAAATATAATGTTCATTTACAGCATGAGGTATGATGGAATGATGGGGAGTGAGTATATTTGCTACAGATAGGTTTCAACTCTCTTAAAGGTGACATATCACCCCTAATATAGTATGAATAAATTTGTGACAAACAAATCAAAGTCGCCACAAGATGGGGCATAAGTGTTTCCTTATATGGGGTGATTGGCTATCATGTGACCCTCTGAGAGGGTCACATGATAGCCAATCACCCCATATAAGGACATAATTATTCATACCATATAAGGGGTGATAGATCACCTTTAACACCAAGCTCTTCTCTTAACCTTTAAAGTGCTAAATTAAATCATTTAAATTTTCACCCACTTGAAGTAGTTGTGTCTCGCTACCGCGACCACAAATTCAAATGGGTGAAAATTATGCATATTGTTGAATTTGAGACTAAAAATGTGCAAATCTTTATGTTTAAACATACATTTCGTTCCCAATAACAGTAATTTGATCAGCTAATAAAATGGATTAGAAACGACTATAGTCGTATTTAGCTGTTTATTGGTTAATTCACCTTGAGATGTGAATTTTCTACAACAATTCCCAACTCAAGGTCAATGAAATATTTAATTTTTAATCCTTTCCCTGCTAATCAAGACTCCAGTCGTTTTTTAATTCTTTTTATTAGCCACATTTATTGGGAATTAAATGACTGTTAAAACATTAATGTTTGGTCTGAAATTAAACGAGTAATTTTCAACCACTTGAGGTTGTGGATCGCGGTAGCGAGACACAATCTCAAGTGGTTGCAAATTTTAATAAATTAACTTAGCAGGATAAGGGTGAAGTACTTGAAATATGTAGAATTGATAAAGTACCCCAGTGCAATATCTCAAATTAATGCTGTAAACGTCCTTATTGTGACGGATAAGACCATTTCCAAATGTTTGGTTTTTTGTGATGCACACACGTGAGAAGGGAGCTGAGAGGGTTTATCACAATGCTTCATTTATCAGAGACGTTTCACAGCCATGTGCTCAGAATGTGCTGATCCTACCTCTGGGTCCAGGTTAACCCATACAACAAGGAAATATTTTTATATAAACCTTTTTTTTTCAATTTGAAATTATCATAAATGACTTGGTTATCTCTTTCTGCTTCATTTCAATACATATGTGCCGGGTCTACGCCCATTTTAACTATTTTAATTCTTTCAACGCGGGGATCGTCTTTAAACGTCAGAATCTGAAGTCTAAGAGACGTCAGATTCTGACGTCTAAAGACGGTCCCCGTACTGAATGGTAAACAGGAAGAAATCATTATCTCAACAAATTCACGTTTTAGCAGATGTATTTCTATTTTCGAGACACACAAAATTGAAGAGTAACTAAAACCACTGGACTATACATTTGTTTTCGAGTTTTTAATCTCTATATATTTCATCAAAAGATATATTTTTATGACAAATCATGTGGACAAATCATGTGGCTAGTTTAAACGAGTGTGAAATTAAGTGAAGCCTGAGGTACACAGTGTGGATAATAATAACAAAGATCAAAACTTCTAATAGTTAATTTTATTTGTTACACATTTAACATTATCATTACCTGTTTCATTGTTGTGCAGAGATTGTAAATGGAAAACAAGGGCGTGGATAACTTTTTGTTAAAGATGGGTTTCCAGGGCCTTCTGTGTACAATTCATTTTCAATAGTGGACATTTGATGTATCTCATTGAATTTTCTCTAATTGATGTGATACTTTTGATTTTTCATTAATAGCTGAATAATAACTCTTTGTTTTCTTTTACCTCGAATGATATCCATTTAATAGACGCGAAAAGACAGGATATAGAATGCATTATTCTAAGAAAGACATTTATTAGGGTAAATTAAATTATGATTTCGTAATTAAATGTTACGATTTTGTCCGTTATATATCATTTAGGAGATAAGATATGCCGGATTACCTGTTTGAAACACTAATATTCTTTACCCTCGTCTTCAATGTGAATCTTTGTTTTATACAATGTTTTGTTTTGTATTTTTGTTGGCTACGCGAGTGCTATAATGTTGCAGTAAGTTTCGGGGTGTCGCATCTCATTGTTTTTGATGAATGAGACAATAAAAAACATTCTTGGTTCCAGTCCAAGAATATTACGCAATGATTGCGTGATCTGCGCAGAAATGTTAAGAGAATGCTGTTGTCTTCTGTGCAGTCAGCGGATGCTGTGCTCATATCAATGTGCTTGTAACATGAATTAAACCCCTCACAATGCTGAGATTTTTTTGTATAAACCATGGAGACCAAAGGTTTTTTTCAATTTGAAGTCATCATAAATGTCTTAGTTAGATCTTTCCGCTCCATTTGAATACCTTTGTTATGGGTATACGGCCATTATGAATATTTTAATTCTTTCAGTGCGAGGATCGACTTTAGACGTAAGAATCTGACGTCTAAAGTCGGTCCCCGAACTGAAAGGGTAAATCCTCTCCGAGAATATTATTTAAAATGAAGGGCTCATCCAACTGTAACCTGTATCACTGCCGTGATCTACGTCAACATGGTGTGGAGGAGAATAAGTAGGCAGTCCGATTAGGTGGTAATCATCAAAATGTATTTATTTGATTGTGTATATATATAATGTTATTACGCTAGGGAAAATAATTAAATTCAAACAGTAATCAAATTTATTTGTGGGTTTAGACACCTGCCACATACTCTTAAATGAATGTAGGACATGTACGTAATCAGAAATATTCAGTCAAATTGTTTTGCCACATAAACATTAGAGAACAGTAGAACATCTGGAATTTTTAGGGCATGTGTATAACTGTTCATTAGCATACCTCATCGGTGCTTGCACATTAGAAGCATGTTAACGAACGCGCAAACGTGTCACTCTTTATTCCATTATGTTACTTGATTACAATTCTTCTGTAATGTGTCCACATTAACCTCTTTGCACCCAGGTATTTGCATCCATTTTCACTCACCGTGATATATGAATTGATGCCGAAATTCCCAACTCACGGTGAAAAAAACGTCCTGATTTTATGAAATATCTCAATAAGTTTAAGATCTCGAATAAAACATTGAAAACGAATTATACCATTGACCCTTTTGCTGCTGAATTGTTTGCTACTGTTTTTCATTCATTTGAAGCAATTTCAACTTCTAATGAATGAAAAACACCTATATTGAGAAAAAAGTATGAATCTTCAATTGAACCGTATATACATATGCAGTACAAGGGTTAGTTTAGTTGTACCAATTTCCTCTTATTTATTTTAATGAGTTTATATACGGTTTCAAACATGTTTTAGATCTAGAGAAATATAACTAAATTTTATAAAACTGTTTTTGGTGGATGCTTAGTTAATCCAATAATTCAAATTTGGAGACTTCTTTTTCTCATAAATAATGTTATTTTTCGTTTATTTGAAGTTGGGAATTGCGTCTGCAATTCCAACTTCAAATGAATAAAAAATACTTACAAACGATTTAGCAGTAAATACCTGGGCGTAAGATATATCTCGTGAAAGCTCAGAGGACCCGTATTGTGGTGGATTATAGCATCTTGTAATACTCTTTTGAACATATGCCATGGGGTTTTTAAATTCAACAAGTTTTCTAGGTCTATGTGGCATACATATTCTGCATCGGCAGACTTCTAACATATATCCCATTCAGCTAAGTAGACACATGATACGCAACCATCTTTGACCATGTTTAAGTAAGTTATATTGTTGAAATATACAAACGAGTGTTTCAAATATAATAAGTGAGGCCACTAACAGTGGTCTGTCGCAATACAGTCTTGCCATGCTGTAAGATAACATGTGGTTCAGGCGAGCCTCTATTTAATTGCTAAATCATATTATTTATTTACTAAACGTGGTAACCCAGTTCGGCTACCATTGGTACTAGGCACACACTTTCTGATAATCCCTAACAATTTCTTTCTAGCAGATTACTAAAGCGCACTCAGCAATCTCGTTCAAACCCTCACACGCATGTTCTGTTCCTGTGCTATGTATATTGCTACACTTTCTTCCTCTAATTTCCTGCGCTCATCTTGTACAGCGACCAGAGTAATATTTATACATTGCTGTTTGGAGACTGGAGAGGAGGGTGGGGTAAATAGGGTGACTGAGCAAAGAGTCAAATTGTCCTCTTGTCCTTAAAGGGACGTATCGGCCACTTATATAATGTGTCAGACACGTCCCTTTCATTCCGATTGGACAGAATATGAATAATCATGTCGTTGACTTCAGGTGTGGTTTAAACTAAAATGCCTCAATAAATGCAGTTGTTTCTCTTCAGTCGCCAATGAATACTACCACACTTCTAGTTACAATGCATGATGTCTGTACATACATAAACCAGATTTGTATATTGCCCATTGTCATATAACTGTTCTATATTGTACAAGAAGTTATGTAGAGGCAAATGCATTAAACAAATTTATTTGAACAAGTACATTGTTTTGTTTTTATTATTGTAACATCTTTGCCGATTCAACATTTTGTTTCCTTTTTACATGTTATTAACCCTTTGAGTGCGGGCGACGCTTTTAAGCGCATTCATACCGTTTTTCCACAGCTAAAATTTGACAGAAATTGAACAAATATGCTTGTATAAATCTTGAGTAAAGCCCCCATTGTGAAATTTAGCAGGTTTAATTTTTAAGTGAGGGTGTATTTTCCTTTCGCCCGCACTCAAAGGGTTAAGTAACTGTACATGCGAGAAAATATATATTTTGTGAATTCTGATAACAAATAGTGGAAATAACGGGCACTGACAAGGGAATTATCCGTGTATCATCAATTTGTTGGCACATTTTCATCCTGGCTCATTTGATTTTCCATGTTACCAGAATTTGAGATCCTGCCCCGTGCGAGTCGAGTTAAAATGAAATATTATCAGGGGATGTTCCACCCTCTAGTGTTGTGTCATGTGATCTATGAAAGATTCAAATGTGTTCCATGGGGATGTTCCACCCTCTAGTGTTGTGTCATGTGATCTATGAAAGATTCAAATGTGTTCCATCTGTGCACTGATTCTAATATAAAATTGGTATTAGTAAAATGAAATATTTCGTATTGTGGCTGAAAATTAAAACATCAGCGAAAAGATCATTTTTGCATAAAAAAAACCCACAATTTTTTTACATTTGGCCGGATTGCCTGGCTCCATGGGGATTACATACAGAAAGCAACCTAATTTTCGTCTGGCCTATATATGTTTGAGTAAGCCTGAGTGATTTTTGAAGCCGAAAGTTGTTATATAATCGTTGTGAAATGGCTCTAAAATTACTTACCACGTGCAATCACTCAGAAATGATTTGTTTCCACACAAGTGCCATGTCATAAGTACTCATAAAAACTGATGACAAATATTCCATATTTTGGCCGAAAATAAAAATATTAAGCATTTGACCGAATCGTTTGACAATGAGGATGATGCCCAAAAAGAACTAAAAGGCATGTCAAAAACCTCATAAAATAGCTCCTCAACCAAAGCAGTCAGGGCATCTGCAAATTGAAAATCCTAGAAGGGGGGGGGGAGCAAATTCGCCCTTACAATTCCTAGGGCTAATATCCTACAGATAGTGGTTGACCAGTTGATAAAGCAATGCGTTAGAGCAGTGAGTGACACAAGCTTGAAGACTTATACAGGTACAGCAATGTTTATACCCTTCATTCTTGCATTTACAATTACAGTACTGATTTAGCAAAATGGGACAAGCTTTTTCAGTGGGGCTAGCCCCGGCTAACGCAGGCTAGCCCCATGTTCTCTCCCCACCCCATTTGGGGCTCGCATGTATGCGCCCAAAGTTATGAAATCCTTTAGCCGGGCCGCAATGTGCGTTTTGGTATAAGTTCATATAACTGGAGCCGCGCTCATATCGCCGGGGCTCAAGCCAATCTAGAGCCTCGGCGAATTGAGTCAACGCCTGTATGTGTTAGTCAGGCGCGCTTCTCGTCTGGTCCAGTTTCAAGCTCGACCGGTGCGCCGGGCGAGCCTGACTTTCCAGGTGCCTGCTTCTTCATCTTCAGTTAGGTCTATTCCAGTGACCGTAGCTTCATAAAACCACCCATTTTCTGAATTTATAAACTGAACTGCTTTTCCGATACTAAAGATAATGTCTAAATGCTAAAGGCTAAATGCTAAATGGCTAAGCAGAAATAAATGAGGACTGCAACAGGTCTAGATGTATACGCGTACGGACACTCAATTATTGCACGTTTAGATCAACTCAGAGCTGTTCAGATGATGCTGAATGTGGTCAAGCTGAGCGCGCCCTGTCTTGCCCAGAGCGAGCCTGGCCAGCCCGACGAGATGACACATGGCTCACAGCATCCATGTTAGCCGCCACACAGTATACTGGGTGCAAGCCCAAGTAGGATTTGGGCGGGTATATTTTCCTGGCCCGAACCGTGTGGGGGCTCGAGCCCATTTCATGCGCTGGGCGCAACCAATTCTGCGCCTGTCTCGCCGGGCTTGCGCCCGGGCTAATGACGGGCTGGCCAGCGTTAACGCAGGCCAGCCACTGATGAAAAATCTGTCCCATTTTGTGAAATCAGTACTGTACCTAGCACGCCTCTGCGCTGTGGTTCAGATCAGAGTGTTCTTACAAAATCAATCTTTAAGCAAAGATCAACCAGTCCGGCAGCCAATAGAAAGTGTGGAAAAAATGTCCCAAAGCTCAGATTGAACATTGCGTCACTTCGGAGCTAAAGGATCCTATCTGCCACTCTATCCTTTAGCTCCGAGGCGACGATTGGATAAAGACTGATATGGATACTTTGTTATTCAGGAACTCGGAGTCAACAACTGAACACAGTCAGGGTTGTTGCTCACAAGTGTCAGAGGTCGACTATTGACACAATGTTCAAACTCAGAAAGGAAAGTGATTAATTCCGAGAAACAGATGGTCGCCTCGGAGCTAAAGGATCCTATCTGCCACTCTGACGAGTGTCAGATAGGATCCTTTAGCTCCGAGGCGACGAGATGGCAGCCAAAAAGGTTTTCTTAAGAGCCGCCCTTAACCCTTCAAGTGCTGACATATATTTGTATGAACTATACCAAAGGCTTTTTTTAAATTTGAAATCTTCATAAATGATTTAGTGAGCTCTTTTCGCTATGGGTCTTTGGCCATTAGAAATATTTTTATTCTTGCAGTGCCATTGTACGTTGTAATCTGACGTCTACAGACTCTGCTGTACAATGACTATACCCGAGCTGAAAGGGTTAACTGAACGAATGAGTCTCTCCCACAACCCATCTTAAGGGGAACAAGGGGTAATAAACATCCAATCGGGTTTGGCAAAGAGGGCCTTCTCAAACTGACCACAGGTGCAGGATGATACGACACACAGTAATACAATCGCTGGCATTGTATGCATCCAAGCATTCGTTAAACACCGACTTCTTCATTCCATGGGTCCACATAGATTGACAATCGATGCTCACCATGCTTCCAACTTCTGCATGATTTTGTTGTAAATGTAACTCATGTAGCGGGGACGAAGAATGAAGACAGCAAGATAAGAACGTTTGATTATATTGTGACTGGTACTTACTTGCATGTCACGTGGGTAAAATATTCCACGGCCATAGAAGTCTCAAGTGGAAAAGTCGCGAAAATCTCAAACCTCTAAATACAATATTAAAAGATATGAAAGAAAAGTTAAACCCCATATGAAAACATGATGACCTAATTATACACTAGCTATAACAAAATTAACTCTTCAAACAGAAAAATTAGATCTGACACCAGAAGTCTTAAAGACTCAACCTCAAATAATTAGCTCAAAGGAGAATTTAACTAAATTTCAAAACATTTATTTATATGAACAAAGTAACGACCAAAGTAATAAATCGAAACAACACGCATAAAACAATTAATCCCCAGTATAAAGAAAATACAAAATTTCGACTATAATATGTCTAATAAAATTACAATAACAGTCAACAATAATTTATTTATTTATGAATATTACAAATAAACTATCATCAATATGATTAGAAATGACACATGAATGTAAAATTCAATCATGGAAATCAAGATTATCTTGACATACTGCTAAATTACTTCTTTACATTCATTATCACAATCGCTATTTACTGCTTGACATTTAACAATATGACAAAATTAAAAGCTATGTATATTATTAAGCCTTCACCTGGCGATGAAACGGTGAAACTATATGTAAACCCTCCTGTTCCGAAACCTTGAAATTGAACAGTTCGATTATATTACTTACAAAAATATAGGCCCTCTCGTCCCCAGGTGTCAGTCTTGGCGACAAAACAGTCAGATTTGAGTTATGAGTTATAGACTGTTACTGATATGCTACTGTCAGTACACTTGAGAGTATAATAATAGAAGAGACATAGTGACGAAAATATAAAATGTAAAGTAAAAATGTGTAATAATCAATACAATTGTATTAAACACATACTGCTGAGGTAAAATGTTATCTTATAATAACTAAAGTATGGTCTGTTGAAAAGCAGCTTGGGAGAAGGAAGAAGAATGAATATCAGGTGCCCAAACCCAGGAACACAATTGTAGGTCAACCAAGACTATCCTGGGCGTCACATTAAGCCTTAGCACTGGTCAAACAATTAATCTCTGGGAATATCATATGGAAAAATCACTAATGAGTAACACTGGTAGTTACTACCAGTCAGCTGTAAATAAATTTAAATAAACTAAATAATAGTCGAATACACCCTTTTTAATAACAACACGTCAAACAGTGACCAAAACTGAACTATTAAGTTGGGACTACTGTTTAATGCGCAAAATCGTGCAAAGAGTGTATTTAGCAGAAATCGTCTCCTAGACTGCCAAACGGAAAAAAATAAGAGAACTAGGACTGCATCACAACGGCATCACGTTGCTCCATCACAATGACCTAGGGATAAACACCACTCATCACTGCAGTTGGCCTAATACTCCACCTCACTGGGATAATATGAAATTGAAAGAAAGAGTTCCTGAAATGAAACCTAGCCTGAAAACCCTATAATATCTATCAACATTCCTACCCCAGGTTGTATAATCAGAACCTTGACTGCAACGAATTAGAGCTCACCAGGGAGATCAGCTACTAGAAATATAGGCCTACCATTAGTTGATATGGAGGAAACTGGTCGACAACAACATGGACCCTGTGTAACATCCATGAAGTTAAAAGCTATAATTATTACACTACACTCAATTTTTAACCTGCTTCTTATGCAGCTGTCTTCCAAATGTTTTCACAAACTTTTGGCCAGCCAGAACTGACTCAAACTGCAGCGTCAGCTAGTTTTATTAAGTAGGGATGGGTGCGAGAACTATTATTCATGCCCCAATGAATACCACAATAAACACAATAGGAAAACTACTTAAAAAGTTTCTTAATATTAAATGGAATTGTTAAAGTGACCTTTTAAGAAAAATAATCTTTTCCACTTCTGAACAACAACTGCTCAAAAAAACATGTACCCTCCTCCAAATGACATTGAATTATGCAAAAAAAACAATTTGTCATCATTTAACACTTTTATCAATAATCAAGTAATAATCACACATTATTATACCACCGAGTTCGAAACTTGATTTTATTTAATTTTTAAGTAATGCACTCCCAAATTTAAAAAAAAACTAATCAAAACATTGAGAAAAACACTGCAGAGATGCCATAGATGGGTGGCAGCTGGTAGCCCTGGTCTCTGTTCATGGAAGATCATCATGATCAGATCATTCCGCGACCACCACCACCTGAGCCGAATCACCCACCCTGATCATTGCGTGATCAAGATCTGCTGGAGGCAGATCGAAACGTCGTAATCGTTTCACCCTCAGCTTCTGAGTGAGTAAAATTTAACCACTTACTATATGAATCTTGTAACCATGATTGAATAACATAGTCTCTTTATCTGTATAATTGTATAATATGTGGCAGTACGCAATATTTTGCTATAATGCCATAGGAGGGGGGGGGTAGGGAGTTGTCGAACATAGCACAGTTAATGAAGATTGCAGCAGTCTGGCTTCGAATGCTGCAGGTGAAGGTGCTAGCTTCACTTTTACTTTAAAAATGGAAGCTGACGGATTTTAGCTGGTAGATGGTTGTAATTTTAGGCAGGTTCCTGAACTCGGCTGTCTGTAGAATACAAAAGGCATCACAACTTTACCATTGTTTACCGTGAAATCATTAGGAAATGAAACCAGGTAAAAATCTTAAGCCACTGCCAATACAAAAACTAGTTGTATTGGCACGATCGACCACACTTTATCAAGATGTGACGCTTCCACGTACTGAAAATACGGCAAACTCAAATCTAAAAATCAGGTTTTACCCCTAACACATATAAAAATGACAAAAGTGGGCTAAAGTACAATAAATAGCCCAAAGCAAATACAATTTTGAATCGTGGCAGACAGCTATGCTTTCATGCTGTTTAATAAAATTTTATAATGGACACCAAACTAATGCCACACTAACTAATGATCTCAAATCTACCACCAAATCTTTTGAACCATGCAATTAACTTAAGTCATATATATATATTTTTTAAAGAATCAGTGTCACAAATAAGACATATAAAGTGAACTATGACACTAATCATATATACATCGGGCAGTGATAGGACTGCGGTGTCTGTCGGCTTCCTGCTACATTTGCCTTAGTATTTGGTAGGATGAGTTCCCCTATCGCCCTCCCAGTATTTTCAACACAATTAAAGTGCTGAATTTTCGACCTACAATCACCATAAATGTCTTAGTTAGATCTTCCCGCTCTATTTGAATACTTATGTTATGGGTCTACAGCCATTATAAATATTTTAATTCTTACAGTGCGGCTATCGACTCTAGACGTCAGAATCGGACGTCAGATTCTTAAGTCTGAAATCGATCCGCGTGCTGGAAGGGTTAAGCTGGTGGGGCCAGTCGTGTATAGACAGTACACAGGTCATTTCTAAAAATGCAAATAATGCATTAAATTTATCTAAATTGTAAAAATAAATAAATAATCACCAAAATGTATATATTTTCATGTTTTATAAAAGAATGTACATGCATACGAAATTCTCGTATTTCTTATTTTGGACATGCATGTCCAGAATAGGAAATTGATAATTTCGTCTTTATATCTCGCTTAGCTGATAAATGCGCAACACAAAAATAAAAAACTTTCTACTCTATGAACATATTTACATCATATGGTCATATTAAGAAGCCAAAATAAAAATACTGATTTTTTGCTGATTTTAGCCTGATTGTGTAGCTTTAATCTTTGTTAATGTTATCAGACATTCTGCTTTTATTCTCAGAGCCACAAAGAACACTATTCAAATAAAAAATGGAGTGCAACAAAAACGAGCAGACCCTTGAAAAAATACCCTGTAACGTAGATCACTCATTTGCTATATACCAGCTGCAAAAAAAATGTATTTTAGCATCCCCTCTAAATTTATTGGTACATATTAAAAGTTACAAAATAATGAAATAAAGTTAATAATAAATAATAATTCGTTTAAGTAAACAAACACCACAACTACAAATATGCACATTAAGAATTTTTAAATATGTATAATAAGAATGGCATAACATTTATATCCTGGTTTAGCACACAGGAATTAAAACTGAGTTAATTAACAGATCGGGCAGGGCGCCAAGGGTTCGCTCCACTTAGGATAGCAGAGATCCCGGTCTGCTTCCCAGGCGGATAGTGTTACTAGCCCCGGTGCCTTCTAACACCCCTATCTGCCAGGTCATAGTTTAACCACCCTTGTTGACAGATTTCTGGGTCTGGCCTGTGAGTACCCCTGTGTATCTAATAAGGGGTCCTTACCAGCAGATTGGGGTGCAGTTGATAAGTAACCAGCGTCAGTAGCGGTCGCATTGCCATGGTTACTAAGCTCTAGCAAGCTGATTTCAGGTCTTTTTTTGATAATTTGTATTTGTTTTTGCTTGACAACTTTTATTTACACAATGCCTGCTTCGGATAATTTGGATGAACAGCCGTCGCTTCAGCAGTGGGTAGCTGACACCCATATTTCAGAGGAGACCCTGAAGCTTCTGGAAAAAGACGGATTCACATGCACGGAAAAGGAGGACATTAGCCACAAAATTACCAGAGGCCAGCAAAAGCTGATATTGAAAGCGGTGTCAGAAATGCCTGAGAACAGGAAGGCATCTGCCCCGGTGGAGACAGATCAGACAGGCCAAGAAAGCCAGAAGTCTGTTGATCCCTATGTACGGGATGCGCTACAACAGCTACAGAAGGCACAGGGGGCGACAAACAGGTCTGGTACGGAAACAAGTACACCTCAGCTCGGCGGGATTCTCTCTGGCCCTGGCCCAATGTCAACAGAGAGGCCATTACCTAATGATGCAACGTGGGCTAATCCGCAGATTTTCTTAAAAATGGCAGCAGGTAAGGCGGGGCATGAAACCTTTTACGATATAGTGGATTTCATTTATCTGTATGGGGCAGTACAGCAAGACGAGGTGGTGGGCAGTGGGCAGAATGGAGCCCAGTTGATATGGAAAAACTGGCCCACGCAAGCCCAAACTCTCCTCGGTGACACTGCCTCAATGGTCAGTGGCCAATTTAGCAATCATGTCCAGGCTCACGGAGGACGGGAAGCTGACAGGCGAAGCAGTCACTGACTATTTATCCTATACAACACGGATATACCTGATGTTACAGCGCTACGACATTACGTCTGTTTTCTTGTATGACCGGGAATATCGTCGCCTGCAGGCCCGGAATGGTTTCCGCTGGGGTACGGAAGTTGGACACCTGCAGTCTATATGGCTGCGTGAAGGCCAGCAGCAGCCAGCACGTAATTCAGCCACAATCAAGGCAGCTCAAACAGCCACTAAAGCCAAGGGCCCAATGACAACAAGTGGGCGCACGATCTGCAATATGTACAACACTAAGGCCGGCTGTAGCTATGTTGATTGCAAGTCTGCACACACCTGCTCACGATATGGCTGTGAACAAGAGCACTGTGCTGCCGTGGCTCATGACCTGTCAAAAAACTAGGTATGACCATTAGCCCTAACCCTGGTCTCATTCTGGAAGCATGGGAAAAAGAACTTGTCGAAGATACTGACAAAAAATTTCTATTAAATGGGATTGAGCATGGAATTGATATTGTAGACACGGACGCGGATCCAATGCCAGCCGAGGTGGACAATAACAAATCAGCTCAATGTCACTCGCCACTATATGACAAGGCCAGTCAACAGGTTTTGGCAGAAATTCAGCAAGGTAATTGTGTGGTCTGTGAAGACAAGCCTACTATAATCAGCCCATTCTCAGTGCTGGAAAAGTCAGATGGCGGTGTCCGGCTGATTCATGATGCCAGTCAGCCTGTGGGTGACAGTCTAAACGACCAAACCACTTTAGACACGCATTACAAATTTGAAACTGTCGATAGTGCGGCCAAGCTTTTATGGCCAAATTATTATATGGCCAAAGTTGATTTGAAATCTGCCTATAGATCAGTTAAAATTAGTGAACACAGCCAGAAGTTCACAGGGCTAAAGTGGATTATCAATAATATGACAGTTTTCCTGAAGGACACAAAATTACCCTTCGGGTCCAAGCTGTCACCTGGAATATTTCATCGCCTAGGCCAGAGTGTTAAGAGGATGATGGAGCGCAGAGGGTTTCGGGACCTAGTGGTATACCTAAATGATTTTTTAGTGATTGCTCCCACAAAACAAGAGTGTCAACTTGCACTTAACACCTTGTTGAAATTACTGCGGCAATTAGGATTCAGCATCATTTGGAATAAGGTGGTTGATCCTACAAAACAGCTAATATTCCTTGGGATTGAGATCAACTCCCAAGCAATGTCTTTGCGGCTTCCAGAGAGCAAATCGTTTGCTCTTAAACTAGAACTTGTAGCCTTTTCAAAGCGGCATCGGGCTACAAAGCGGCAATTACAATCCTTGATTGGAAAGTTAAATTGGGCGGGGGCGGTAGTATGCGGCGGACAAGTTTTTCTCCGTCGGCTTATCGACCTAAAGAACACGTTACGCGGCAAGACAGACAGAGTGTGTTTGTCATGCGACACGCATAAGGATATTGCCTGGTGGCTGACTTTTATGGAACAGTTCAACGGCAATTCAGCAATCCTTGACAGACAGCCACGGACGTCTGTATATACAGACGCCTGTCAAGCAGGAGGAGGTGCTGTATACGGTCAGGATTGGATTTACACGAATTGGGACTTGGACTGGCCAGAAGTCAGCTCGTTCCATATTAACTATAAAGAGGTGCTCGCGATCTTGGTGGCTGCGCTTCGCTGGGCGCACAAATGGGCAAATAGACGGATATATATTTTGAGTGATAATACAACGGCAGTATCAGTGATTAATCGTGGGACAACTAGACATCCAGTCGTCGTGGAAGGGATGCGTTGTCTTTTCTGGCTGTCTGCCAAGTTTAATTTTCATCTTACAGCACGCCACATTCCTGGAGTTAAAAATGTGGCAGCTGATAGTGCTTCCCGACTTCATGAGCCTGGACAGTTAAATAAATTAATTGGCATTTTATATGGTTCACCTAGTCATCAGTGTTTCAATATAGATGGACATGTGAGTAGTTCAGTTTTTCTTTCGTTTTTGCAGACAGGCCAGCTGGTCAGGAGAACTTAACCAGACAATTAGACGAAGCTGTGGCTCATTATAGGACATATACTTTTGCCACGTCTACTGCACGAACGTATAAAACACATTAAAAGGCATATACGGCCTTTTGTAACCTCTTGCATATTCCGCCGTTACCTATTTCGCAGTTAAATTTAGCTAGATACATTGCTCATCTATCTAACTTCACGTTTGTGTTATACTAGTGTAAAGCAGTATTTAAATATTGTACGACTCTTGCACATAGAGAGTGGTGTTGCTAACCCTTTAGGTACATGGTACCTGGATTCTCTTTTACGTGGTTGTCGTCGGGTCATGGGCAACACTAGTAAACCTAAGCTGCCTATTACTGTAGAATTGCTGAAGAAAATGTTCAGCTTTTTTAACTTGACTTTGCATGTGGATTTGACTTTCTGGGCTGTTTGTTTGGTGGGCTTCTTCTCTTTTTTGAGGAAATCGAACTTGCTATCTAATTCTTCTAAAGCGCAAGGGGTATCGATGTTAACACGGGGGGATGTATCTTTCCTTCCTGCAGGTGTATTATTACGTATTTCGCACAGCAAAACAGTGCAATTGGGAGAGAGGAACCTTGAAATACCTATACCACATATCCCTAATAGCCCTCTTTGCCCGTCTAGTGCCTTATTACTTATGTGTAAAACTCAGCCGGCTCACGCACGTGCCCCACTCTTTACTTGTCCATCACAAGCAGGGCCAGTCGCCTTTACGTATTCCATGTTTATTTCCCGCTTGAAAACTTGCCTGGGAAGGGCGGGAGTTGATCCTGATAATTATGCGGGCTATAGCCTGAGACGGGGAGGTGCTAGTTTTGCCTTGGCCTGTAACGTACCAGGTGACCTGATTAAATTACAAGGCGACTGGAAAAGTGATTGTTACCAGCGTTATCTGGACCCTGATATCAAAACAAAACTTTTTGTAGCAAAAGCTATGTCAGATAAAGTACAATCCCTTCGGGGTTTTTTTAACAGGGATAATTTTAATGTATTACTAATATTATTTTGTTCACTACTTATACCTAGTTTGGGCGTTTGGGTGATAACATAATAAGATATGATTCATAAACGCATGCAGGCCTCACTGTTTCTTAGGCCTTTGCTACATTACGTAACTTCTCATTAGCACACTGATTACGGAATACTTTTGCATGTAATGTTGCGGCTCATTACACAATTATGTGTAAGGCTTTTGATGAATCATTAAAACCTACTTCGCCCAAACTTGGTGTTTCGTTTATAATTGTGTTATATACATGTTGTGTTACTATATCATTTTATTTAATGTTGCGGCTACAAATTAGTGATGAGAAATTATAACAAGAATGTGTTGTGAGGGTCAGAATAATTGGTAATGATTATTTATGATTAGAATATTAATGTGGTATATAACTAGTCTTTAGTGGACAGGGGGTCGAGTTTGACAGGTAGGTCACGTGCCGCCAGGTATTATTGGGAGTAAAACAATGTTATTAATTTAATGAATATTGAGGCTTAAGTGAGGACAACTAAGTTAAATGGTGGCTGCTGACGTAAGCCATGAGGCCGCGTGGCGTTCAGAGACTGCTAGAAATGCTTCGTTCTTATAGATAACCAATCTATCCTAATTAACTCGATATAGTAATGTAAAGTGAGTAAATTATATGTCCGTGTTCAGTATAAAATATTGTATACGAATCTATTATTATAAATATGAATTTAGTTAAGAAAATGTCACAGTGAAATGTTGCTCAAACGCCTAACGAGGCCTAAAGGGTTTGCATAACAGCCGGGGCGTGTGCCGTGCTCGGGCGGCAGAAAGCCAGCGCGAACTAAGCGTAGGCTTTTTGTACCCGCTTAGCTTCCTGTGACAAAAGTGAATTGTTGCTAGCATACACTGAGGGATGATGGTGGAGGTGTACACTTATTTTGAACCCTTACTGCGGGTCAGCTTGCTGTTTCAGATCGAGGCGCGAGCACATGGTGGACGTCCTATAAAATAAAACGCGCACTGCTCAACGGGCATGAAGTGACCTGACATCCAGAGACACAGGTGGACCAAGAACGTACGTGCCAGTGAGTCGGAGGTGACATTGCTATTGCCGGGGCATTGCCTTATTCTGCCCGGCAAATTGAACCTGCCTGCACGGTTATTGAGAGTCTCTTGTCCTCAACCAGGGGGAATCAGGAGATTGGGTGGTGACTTCGGGTTCGAGTCCAGAGTTGAACCTAGCTTAAGCTTCCGCCGTCTTCCTCCGTGAGAAGGGGATGTCGTCAGTGTTAATTAAATTAGGCTCTTTCTCTCTGAGATAGAGAGTAGTAGGTGGCGCAGTGTTAACCCTACGGACGCTAGGAACTGGGCTAGGATTAGCTCATAATGGATTATAGTACGAGACCAGTCGAGGAGGAGTCGCCAGCTGACCCACGCAAATAAAGGTATAGTGTACCCCAGATCCATCCGAACAATATATTAATCCCCGTGATGATTTTGTGCACGCATATGCGGAAGTAAGTGCACAACAGCCTAACTTTGTTTATTATTTAATGATAGATTTTAATTTGGGGCAGTAGGCGTTCCGGCCATTACACTTAAATTTTCCAAATGTACGTGGGTGTGACTCGGTGATCCCGTCTGGGTTACCGTGGACTTTAATTTGATAGAGTCACAGCCCTCCTAAGACCCCACTGACAGATTACCACCCTGTACCATCCTGTGTGATTTATTACTGTATTCTATGATTTGACATTAAATCTGTATGTCGATTTATTCTCTGGGGTTGACTTGTTTATTTTGCGTGCTCTTGCTATACTATTTGAACGATACACGGACAGCTTAGTTTCTTGACAGAACTCGGTAGTTTGTTAATTAATAACTTTTTTTGAGATCGGTTCGAGGTGAGTTGTGTTTAACGTGTTTCTGAGCCAGTCCCGACCAACCGATATTTCACTATTGTGACGTCGTGCCTTGTGCCACCTTCAATGCTGGTGCTGTCAGAGTCCAGGTGAATTTATTTGGATGCTGACGGGATTGTGTTGAAGGGCCACGGGACCACAACAAATGGCATAACATTTATAGCAAGAATAGCATAACCTTTATAACAAGAATTGCATAACATTCATAACAAGAATAGTAAAACATTTATAACAAGAATGGTGTAACATTTACAACACGAATGGCGTAGCATTTATAATAAGAATGGTGTAATGATTATAATAAAAATGGCGTAGTATTTATAACAAGAATAGTATAACAATTATAACAAAAATGGTGTAACAATTATAACAAGAATGCTGCAACAATTATAACAAGAATGCTGTAACAATTATCACAAAAGTGATGTAACAATTATAACAAGGGTGGTGTAACAGTTATAACAAGAATGGTATACCAATTATATCAATAATGGTGTAACAATTATAACAAGAGATATAACATTTATATAAAGAACGGAAAATTATGCTACAAATGCAATTTCAAAGAAAAACTCTTTGATTTGTGCCGAAGTTGTGCATATTTTTGATATTATACAACCCTCTGTGAAACATATGTCTCATATCATTTTCTGTATAACCTTAATTTCTTCATCGAGCATCAGTCATAATTGGAGCATTATTATAGACAGTACGTTAATGTATAAAATAACTAGCCTGAATAAGTTAAACATGATAAAGACACTTTAATTATGTTATTGGAAATAACTAGTTCGTGATAAATATATTTTTTATTTTTTTATTTATTTACCACTTTTTGTGTATCAGTTACATTGATAAACAAGCTACAATAAATAACCTTTTTTATTTAATGTCATGATTATTCCAAACATAATTTTAAATTCGAATGTCTAACAACTTACTATATTGAAAAAAATCTTTGCTGCTCATATAGCAAACTCTCTGTACATATCTTACCTATGACCTGTACAAAGTTGGCAATGCGTATTAATACGTGCATTAGGTGCATCTATCATATTTACGAGGAAAAAATATATACATATAAATAATTTAATTACACATTACTGTTTTTAATGAGAACTATTCTCATCTATTTCTGCTTTATTGTCCTTACTTAGCAAATTTATTTGTTTTCTGTCGAAAATTATTAAAATGATATAATTACTATATTGTGCAATAGTCAAAACCATGAAAACATTAACGACAAACAAAAGCGTCAGATATTGGTATTTGTATCATTGCAATTGCCATGAATGATAATGTACCAAATTCTGTACCATTTTCGCAATACTAAATTGAATCTGGTACATGATATTTTGTACACTGGATAAGTGCGGCTAGAGATATACATATCTTAAGTGACGATAACATGTTGTATGAATTGTAGTTTAAATTATTTTAATTGAAACTGATAACAAAATATATTCAATGTTTTTTCTGAAATTCAAATTCGCTGCTTCATTCATTCAAATGTTCATTCATTCATTCATTCATTCATTCATTCATTCATTCATTAATTCATTCATTCATTCATTCATTCATTCATTCATTCATTCATTTATTCATTCATTTATTCATTTGTTCTTCATTCATTTATTCATTCATTCATTTATTCATTAATTCATTCATTTATTCATTCATTCATTCATTCATTTGTTCGTTCATTCATTCAATGTTAATACACCTTGATGATGCATACTTCATATATACACCTAAAAACAAACAATATCAATTTCAAACAATATTCAACAGTTGAATGATTGACTAAAAATTTTATGAAATTAGTGAAATGAAAGACCAACAGCAATGATGAGGAAATAAATTAATGTAAGAATAAATGGACGAACGAATGAAGATACGGGCAGATAACCGCACACACGAAAGAATAAATAAATGACAGGATAAATGACTGCATGAATGAATGAGCCAACAGATAGACGTGTCCCTAGTTAGCAGCCTCAAATTAACCTAATGTACATAAATAGGCTACGACAATGATATATCCTGCTCATATCATATTCATAGTGACCTCTTATACCATTACTGGAATCTGTAAGAAGACTTTATGACACTCGCATAAACAGACAATATATAAAGAGCCAGTACCTGTCCGCTTCCGCATTAAAGGTACAGTGAAGTGAGAGGGTACACTTGATGGAAAGCGATAGATCATAAAATACTGAACAAATTTCAAAATTATGACCTATGTTTAAAAATTACAGAACAGCAATTAATTGGCGTTTCAAGTTTGGCATTTTTATTTCAGTTTCCAGCTTCCATTGATAATAGATATATCTTACCAAATATGGTATGATTTCATCATCACTTCATGTGCAAGTGTTACTGATGTGGTCATCGTTTTGTGTGCAAGTGTTACTGATGTGGTCATCGCTTCATGTGCACAACTTTGCTAGTTTGTGTGTGGGTATCCCGACAACGTCACGTTTATACACCGCAGGGGACAGCCCTTTTGGTTCTGGTTGTAAACAAACCACTCCATGCACTCAGGCCACTGTCACTTCTTTGCCACAACAAAACGTTTAGGGCCTACCACCAATAAACGTGTTCAACAAAACATGACATCACACACAGGCTACGAAAATACATATAAGAATTAAAGTCAAGTGCTGATTATATGACATTAACTCGACATTTTTAGGTAATAATTTAATGCCTAGTCTACAATAGTAAAATCTAGACTAAAAATAACGTTACACACTACAGATCTATAGTTCTAGTAGACTACAGACACAGTACAGCCTACGCCACGGCTACAGTGTAACGTTGCAGTAGGCCTACACACAAATGCATAGGCCTACTGACTGCACAGCAAATTGTCGTACAGGCCCTGGTCAGCGAGGGTGACACAGGCTCACACAGCTTAGTTAGAACTGCCTATAAAAAAGTCAACATTTTCAACCGGTCCCGCCCCCGTCTAGAAGTCATGAAGTGGAACGAAGTGTCAGACAGCATGACAGGTGCCCCGTCTAATCCTCTGCATCCAGCCGAGCGTGGCTGCACACCTTTTGTGATCGACACCATAGGCATAGGCTATAGCCTAGGGCAACGGTTTTGTCAGATAAAAGACAGCAACACTTGATGTACGAACACAGTCACAGTGACTGACAGTATTATAACACCTTGGAAGTGTCAGTTGTGGCAATGCCGATAACGTTGCAGTTACACCTACGGCCAGTGACAGACAGAGTGGAGCTGGGTGACGAGTGTCTTCATCTTGACAGCCAGCGCTGTTTGGCAGGAACACATACATTTTGGGAGATACATGAGGCCATTATTAAATATTTTTCTAGGCAGGCCCATATATTTTTATTATAGCCCTAGTTATGACGTTAGACCTTTCTGATTTATGCCCTAGACTATATAATCGGCCTATCATCATCATTATCACTTGTGGCTACTCACGGGGGGGGGGGGGGTATGTATGAGTATATTGATCACAATATTTAACCCTCAGGGCACTCTATATAATTAAAAACTATTTCTAGAAATGATAGGCCTATGGGGCCCTATAGGGAGAGGGACAAAACTTTGATAAAACTTTGAAACTTCAGTATTTTGTAAAAAAAAATAATGACGATCTCAAGTAGGCCTAACACGAAAAAAATCAAACATTTTAAAAATGTCAGATGAAAATGTTTTATAACAGGTCGATCAACAGAACAGGCCTAGCCTATTTTAAAACATTAAATCTATACAAATTTTATGCAAAACATTCATCCAAAAAACTTTTTAAAACAATGATGATAAAGGGACAGGCCCAGGCTAAAATCATCAAAAAAAAAGGTGATTTTATTTAGGCTTCTTAAAGGGACTGGCCCAGGCTAAAATCATCAAAAAATCGGTGATTTTATTTCGGGTTTTTAATATGACCATATGATGTAAACATGTACATAGACTAGAACTGCAAAATTTGATAATTTTTGTGCTGCGCATTCACCAGTTAGGCTAGATATAGAGACGAAATTCCCGCATTTCCTATTTTTGACATGGTTGTCAATAATTAGAAATCGGGAATTTCGTCTCTATATCTAGCCTAACTGGTGAACGCGCAGCACAAAAATTATAAAAATTTGCAGTTCTAGTCTATGTACATGTTTACATCATATGGTCATATTAGGAACCCGGAATAAAATCACCGATTTTTTGATGATTTTAGCCTGGGCCAGTCCCTTTAATATGACCATATGATGTAAACATGTCCGTAGACTAGAACTGCAAAAGTTTTTTAATTTTTCTGCTGTGCGTTCACCAGTTAGGCTAGATTCAAAGACGAAATTCCCGTATTTCTTATTTTTGCCATGGTTGATGTTTACATCATATGGTCATATTAAGAAGCCAAAATAAAATCACCGATTTTTTTATGATTTTAGCCTGGGCCTGTCCCTTTAAAATGCATTTTTAAACATAATATGTAGGTATTAAAAAAACTGTTTTTAAAACTTTTTTTAATACTGTTTTTGCATAATATTCTATATGAATGTTTTATAACATTCTGCTGACCCGACATTTTAATAATTAAAAAAACATTTAGCCTAACATTTTCTAAATATCATTAGACCTACAATGTTTTGTGTTAACATGCAGGGATGTCAGATGATGAAAAAAAACAGACATAGAGGTCTTGCTAGCCTATCCAGTGCCCACAGACTATTTCTTAAAATATAAAATACACATGGATTTATTTCATATCTCCCCTGATTTTTTATAATTGTCATAGACAGAATGAAGTACTGTCGACTTTTAAAGTGTAACAGCTTAGTGAAGCCTATTTTATGTATTTATAGCCCAGGCCTATATATGCCTACATGACAATGAAACCATGATAAATAGCATTATAACCCTTTAAGCGCCCAATCTAAAATTAAAATTCCACCCCCATCTAAAGGTGTCTCGCTATTGCAGCACCCAACTTCAACAGTGATATATTCAACATTTCGTTTTATAGTAATGGTTTACATATCTAGCACGGTTTACCAAATTTCGGCCATGTGAAAGCGAATAATGTCGAAAGTTTTCAAAATACATCCTCTCCTGAAACGTCACATTTTGTTTTATAGTAATGATTTAGCCATCTAGCACGATTCACCCAATATCAGGCCTGTCGAGGTGAATAATGGCCAATAGGTGGCCATTTTGAATTTGATTAAGTGGAAATTTTTCAAAATGCATCCTCTCCTGAAACCTTACAATTTGCTCTATAGTAATGGTGTAGCTATCTTGAGCGGTTTTCATGATATTTGGCAAAATATTTCAGTCGGATTTACCGATGTTATAAATCAGGTCAAAGAGCTGGGTCAACTTCAAGGTCAAGGTCCAGAAACCTGAAAAAGCACAACTGGGGACCTTAGAGAACATGTATGTACAATATGACTGTAATCGGCCCAGTAGTTTTCGACATCTGCTCCGGAAACGAAGTGTGCGTCAAAACGTCTAAATAGGTCATAGGTCATAGTTCGGAACCAAAAGTAGGTCAACTACCCAAAAGGCACAACTAGACCCCGTAGAGGTGTTGTGTGTAAAATTTGAGATATGCTCCGGAAACGAAATATTCGGACGGCCCAACCCCGTAACATCATTTTCTCCTCTGCGACCTTGCATATAGAATTCAGATTAAAAATATTTTAACTTGTCCATTATCCACCTGGAAGTAGCCCACATACCAAAAATTGTTATTCTAGCTTTTTTTAGTTACAAAGTTATAGGCAAAAGAAGAGATAAAAACTGGGACGGAGGCAGAATTCAAAGCTCCCTCTGTCTCACCTACAGTGACGGCGGGAGTTAATAACAGGGTTTAACCAAAACTATATACTGTAGTCGCGCTTAGTCGTGTAAGGGTTAAATTAAGTGATGTTGGACAGATAATATGAGAAAAAAAACAATTCTTTCAACGTCAGTTAAATTTGTATTTAACTTGGGATGAATAACTATTTATAACTGAGCTATGTATTCCCTGATGTAATATTTATGATCCAAAACACTATTATGTAAATATAAACAATTTTTGAATTCAGAAATATCATGAATATATCTAGTGAAGATATGCGAGTACATCGAGTTGGATGTTATTTATTTGTGATACATATATTTCAGTACAATATTATTGCCTAAGAAAACTGTTATCAATCAATAAAAAATCAATTATCAACAAAATATTTTTTTTAAAGCATGCCTTAATCATCTTTGTACTTTATGTATATTAAACCTGAAATAAGTGCTAATCTGGTCTATAATATTTCTATTCAACCTAGAAACAGAAAAAATTACAGGAGAAATGAGAAATAATTTAGTGAGACTGCCATATTTCTTTATTCAGATTTAAAAATATTAGTACCGGTAAGTTTATTATTATGATATATTGCATTTGAAAGGATACCAAAAGTATAATACATAAACCAGAAAAATGAGTTGCTTATCACAATGCGATCATACCTGTCATCATGGTCATGTATTTGATTGATGATACAGGGGAAAAATTGTTCAAAATTTATTTATTAGCAATTTTCTCTTCTGAGTGGTAATTTGCAAGACATCATTATCATTAATGTATAAATATTTTGTTAATCAAGTACAAATTATATTAACAAATGGGCGGAATTGCACAGCATTTTGCTATTTTACACATTTTTCCCTGTGATATTATATTCCTAATCAAAGTCTCACCACAAAGTAATTCACCGTATTTATTATAATAAATGCCCAGAGCGTTAATTATAAAAGCACATGAGATTACAGGGGGATGGGCGCTTATTAGAGTAGTTTTTTAATGACCATACTATGTACATGATTGTGGGGTTTATTTTCAATTGGGGGGGGGGGGTGTTTATGGGAATATGGGCTAATTAGAATAAGTACAGTAATTAAAAATGACATACATGTGCAATTATATGAAAATGTTATGAACGTCATAAGAGGTGTACACAACTCTTTTATTATATGACCAAGTAAACTATGATACAAACAGCAAATATAAATTATTCTCTTCATAACTAATCAATGAGATGTTATTAGTCACTTTAGTTCAGTAATCTAATGATGTTAACATGGTTAAGAGTAGAAGAAGAAATATGTTATCACTGATCGACCTCAGTGCCATTAAAGTGCTAAACCACTGTATAGGGTCGATCATCTTTAAACCAAAAAACAGAGCAATGTCTTTTGTTCGCCAGTGTTCAACAATAGAGTGGAAGATATATAAGTCTGTACACATTATTAATTAATTTTATACAACATCAAACTACATATTATTGTCATACATAATGTCAGTGCAGTATGTTTATAGCACCTGGTGCAGCTTATAAAGGGTCAGACACTATTTGAAGTTCACACAGACATATATCAGCTGTGACCTAAGCAATTTGTTCTGTTAATTTGCTTATAATATGATCCTGAGTGAGTGATGACCCAATTAAATTATCTTGAATGCTCTGAAGATGATCTATTCATTCTGTCTATCAAGATTCCCATATGACCTGGAAAAAACATGTACATACAGACATATAACACGTACATGTACAGTCATACAGTAAATATAACAAGATTTTTTTCAAATTGTATCATCATGGAGGAATTTGTTTGAATATTATTGCTTTAGAATTTTGTCCTCAAAGTTGTGACTAATTGCCACACATACTTATATCTTGGGTAAATAAAAAAAATTGCTAATTAATTTTAAATTTGCTTAGAAAATGGGGAGAATTACATAGTATTTTGCTACGCAATACTTGACATGCTGAACAAAATACTGAACTTAATCATGTTAATGTCAAATTATATCATATAGTGCCAATTTATATTAATATGATACATGTAATATCATCAGGAATAGGTCTATAGTTAAGTTGAAATATAATAGATACCATCAAGACTGTTGAATTTTTTTTATATATCTAAACATAAAAAAATTGTGTTATTCCTAACCTATAGTCACTGAACACAATAACAGTACATTATACAGTAGAACCTGCTATGATCAGCCACTCTTATGAGCAGCCAACCTCCTATGTGAGGCCAGTTGGCCATTCCCCAAAATGGCATTTTGTATACAAATGAAACTTGTATGGGCAGCCATTTGTGTTTCATGTGTCGCAAGGGTGGCTGCTCATAGCAGGCTCAACTGTATACCTCACTTGTCAAAAATTCATGATTTGTCATGTGATAAGGCAATGATGAGACTAATTTGATAATTTTATACTTATCGACCAGGCCCATGCCACTAAAACCTGTCTAGAAATGTTCAAATTACCCTTTAACATGTTTAGAAAACTGATAAACATGAATATAGTCGTTTTTAATCAATTCCAGTATACTAAACAAAATCACTATCAAAAATCGATATGTGCCAATTTATTTTTTCAAATTAAACAAATATAGGTAATCTGCAAATGCAATGGTAATTTCCACCCACTTTCTCTTATTTCCAATGAAAATGCCAAACTGCTTGTAACTTTTACAATGAAAATGAAACTTATGGAAATGTTAATTTTAAGATTATTATTGGGATGGGGTTAAATGTGCTAATCAATAATATGGTTCATAAAAATGTGCCTAAGTGATCAAATATGGGAAGAAATATAATGATGAAAAATTTCAGATTAATAATTTTTGTCTGTTAAATTTATATAGAAAAAATTTAATAAGCAAACAATTTGGGAAATAAAATGTTATTTCCAAATATGAAGAAATAAATCAATTACTTTTTTGTTTGAATTATTCCCGTGCACAAAGTCTTGAAACATATTTAAATTATTTTTTATTGCTTTCTCAAAAAATGTCCAACAACTTCATGAAATATGTATGGGCTTCAAGAGTTACTGATAGATTTTATCCACTTTCTGTTCGGTGTGTATGCTACATGGATGTCGGAATAATAACTGTCAGAGGTAGCTGCTAAAATAAACAAATGTTGAACATTTTTAATTTGATAGCTTCAGTTGAAATGTTTCGAGGGCACAATGTGAAATGCTTCCCTGAACCTGCCCATTTTTTATACTAATGGTCTATTGTATCTGGCATGACTTGCCAGATATTACTCAAATTGATAAAGTCAAAAAATGGCCACATGTCGGCAAATTTCAATTGAAATGATTTTAAATTTGTCATGATGCATCTATTGGAGTTCAATTTTTTTTTTTTATGTAGTTTAGTTTCTGATACCAGGGTGCAGTGTTCCAGGTATGAAAATGCTTATTATTGATTTTTTTTGTATAAATTAATGAATCATACTCTTGGGAATGGAGTGTATATTTAAAAAAAAAAACAAGAGCACATTCGACAATAGCCTGCCGCCATTATTAAAATTGTCTATCAGCCATTTTGAATTTGATAAAGTTTAATTTTTTATAGTATATCTCTACCTGACACAGCACATTTAGTTCTATAGTAATGGTCTAGCTATCTGGTCCGGTTTTCCAGATATTACACATAATAAAAAAATAATGACCGATAATTGACCATTTTGGGCGACATGACCTAGTTTCTGTTCGAATCTTGCCCAATTTCGCACTCATCCGAGCTATTAGTGAAATGGATATCTGGTATGCATTTTGGAGCGATCGGAACATAAAAAAATGTCAAGTGAATCACGTTATCGAGAAAATTTGACGATCTGAGTGGCCGCAGGTCAGCCATTTAGATTTTTTTCATTTTGAAATTTTAGTGTTATATCCCTACCTGGAACTGCACATTTTGTTCTATAGTAGCTATCTGGTCCGGTTTTCCAGATATTACGCATATTAAAAAAATAATGGCCGATAAACGGCCATTTTGGCGGCCATCACCTAGTTTCTGTTCGAATGTTGCCCAATTTTGTACTCATACGAGCTATTAGTGAAATGGATATCTGGTATAAATTTTGGAGCGAGACATGAAAAATTGTTGAGTGAATCGCGTTAACAAGAAAAATTGTCGATCGCAAAAAAATCAAGGTCATAGGGGTCACAAAAAGGTCAAATGTGAAACTAGTCAAGCTTTAGTCATGATTAACCTGTATGTGAAGTTTAATGTGCATTGCAGTTATGCGGAACAAGTTATAGTGCTCAAAGTGGCGGACAGACGAACGGACGGATGCGCCTGGTGACGACAATAGGCATCTGCCAAAATGTTGGCTGAGGCCTAAAAAGCTGATTTTTTATGTATGAAAATCACATTAATAATGTGATTTTCATACATAAAAATTCAGCTTATTCGATATTAATGTAATTTTCATACATAAAAAATCAGATTATTTGTCCTGAAACTAGTGAATAATTAGTCATTACTATTATAATTCACACACTGCATAATAAACAATGATTTAGCATGAATCAGCATTATATTCTATGAATATAATAAATGAATTACATTTATAATACAATTGTGTTTACAATTTCCTGAGATTTAATGCAATACACACCATATGTGATTACTTTATGCATTTAGACGTTACATGCTTTTAAGTGCCCTCAAACACAGCACTTGGCAGATCCAGGAATTGGCAGACTGATTTTTGCAATAATTTATGCGCATGAAATCTAAGGCCTAAAAATGACTCGTTCTATAGCATTTTTCGGCCCAAATATTTTTTTAAAAAATTTTTTTTAACCCTGAACGGGGGGGGGGGGGGGTAGGCGCCGACTGCGCCTCCTTCTGAATCCGCTACTGAAACATGCCCGTTATGCACTTTCAGGTGCCCCTAAAAATTACTTTTTTGCGCATGAAGGTACCCGTCTTGGATGGGAGCACTATGCCACTTTTAAAACCTAGACACTGATTATTGCAGACTAATAGGTGGCTATATATATACAGAGGTTGTTCGTGATAATTATCACCAACAACCTAACTAAAGCTATATAGAAAGAGAGAATTGTAGGTAAAAGGTCATAACCCCCGAAAGTCACTTCTACACCCCCTAAGAGATCTCTATGTGCAATATAAAAAAACATTTATCCATGGGTGAAGCCATAACCCTCCACTATCAACTTCATTGCATGGATAGGGAATCTGATAAAAACAATATAGTCATCTAAGTTCCCTGCATAACCAGTCAATTTTGTAGCAAAAATGAATCTGGCTAATAAATTTACAACAATTGACAGCAATCCAAATATTTATACATAATGATATATTCCTGATATTATGCAAGATCAGTTTGAAATTTATCTAATTACACATATATCATGTTACTGTATATGCTTACCATTGATTTTTATCACATCTTCCCAGGAAACTCGACTTTCAGTGAACATGTAGGCTACTGAGTTTTAATAGTACAGCACCTGAAACAATTTGTTGCATTAACTTTTACAGCATGGGAATCATCTTTAGACGTCAGAATCTGAAGTATCTAGATGTCACATTCTTACGTCTAAAGTGTAAGAGTAAAAATATTTATAATGGTTGTAAACCCTTAACACAGCTATTCAAAGGAATCAGAAAGAGCTAACTAAGACATTTATGATGATTTCAAATTGAAACAAGAGCATGCACACTCGACAATAGGCCGCCGCCATTATTAAACTTGCAGTTTTTTCAGCCGTTATCAAACTTGTCCGACAACTGCTTATTAGTAAAAGATACATAACAAATTTGTGCAGGATAAATAAAAAACTTTGGTGTTATTGCGCCCACAAGGTCAAATTATTGACGTAAAATGCAAAAAATCCAAATAAATTGGCCATTTTGATTTTTTTTCAGCCATTATTTAACTTGTCCGAGAACTGGTCTTTTGCTACATACATAACAAATAAATTGCGAAGGATGCATGAAAAACTTTTCCAGTTATCGCGCCCACAAGGTCAAATTATTGAAGTAAAATGCTAAACATCGCAATAAATCGGCCATTCAAATTTTTTATCAGCCATTATTGAAGTTGTCCGGGAACTGGTCACAAGTAACATGCATAACAAATTTAAAGAAGATACATGGAAAACTTTTCAAGTTATCTCAACCACAAGGTCAAATTATTGACATAAAATGCGAAAAATTGCAATAAATCAGCAATTTATTGTCCAGTCAAAATAACATGAAAAGGAGGTAATACACTTGTTCCTAGCTTCATTTTTTTTTAAATTCATATTTGACCTTGTCTTGTAGCAGTAAAGTCATTTTACCTTGTAGCTTAAAAATTGTTTGTCCCAAATTGACGGCAATGGTTTTCCTCTCTGGAGCATGAAGAATGAGATAAATATAGTCGTCTGTTTTCAACCATTTCAGTTTATCAGAACCGATTTCTAGAACAATATTTGGATATGGCCTCCAATCTATAGTTCTAGTAGAAATAAAGCCATATCCTTTGATCATGATGCTTAAATTGTAAAATTTAAATCTTTTTAATATGACACTTTATCATCAGATGATCTTTTCATAGGGTTCACATCATCAAATTAATCGCCGAAACACCAAACTACATGTAACAACATTTTTTTTAAATTACTTGATGATGTGAAACCCATAACATGCATAAAAAGATCATCTGATGATAAAATGTCATTCAAAACAAAATTACCCAATGATGATATTCCATCTGCTCTCCTCCCCCTTCGAAATTCAATAATAATATCAATTCCAAATGCAACTCGTGCTTGAAGAGATGATTCTAGCAGGCATTACACTGCAACCCATTCTGGTAAAAAAATAAACTGGTACCACTTTTATTTGAGATTTGATCCACAGATTCTGAAACCATTTTGGTAATTTAGCCTAAGGAGACCAGTGTGGCTGAGAAAGAAGGTCGGAGCTCAAAACCCAAAAAGGCGTATCTACATGTACCCTCCTGAGCGTGCAGTATGAAAAAGACATATTCGCTGGAAACAATATTCTTCAGTAAACACCTTTAACATTGTAAAGCTGTTAATATAGCCCAAGAGATGCAGGTCAAAAAGTAGGTCAAAAGGCTAATATAATAAACCTCACTGTGAGGTTTACTATATTATTATGAGTCACAAGGGCATGCACATCTATCCACACCCCCTACCAAAATATACATATCTGTATCATGGGTATATATACATGATATATCTTTTATTAACCTCCACACTGGGAGATAACATACATAATTTATTTCATCAATAAATACTTTGAAAATCAATATAACTAAGAGTACACATGAATATACATACATTTAACCAGTTGCAAACAGTTCAAACGTGATGTATGTGCATGTGTTAACAATATTATATAGGCTATAGGGAGAAAAATATTGATACTTTATTCAACTAGAAAAAGGTATGAAACAAATTTATTTTTACAGGGTGAGACTTCCACTATCCTTTTGAACCCTCATCAGCTCATGATGCATCAAAGCATCATTTTGGATGTGTGAAGAATGATTTAATTTTCTCCACCTTGAAAAAAAGTATCATGGAACTGTTTTATTAATTACAAAATAAAATATTAATAAAAATTCTGATACAGCTTAAGGCAAGTAATAATTTGATAGTGGTGGATATATAATCACTGATAACATGTGAAAGAATTTACAGCGACACAATCAGGCAGAAATTATCATTTCTATTTTTGACCCCTTAATCATGTTAGTTTGTCCATATTATGAACTATGGAATTGCTTAGTTTTTTAAATTTTGTGTTGTTCATTTACCAGTTAAAAGAAAAAGGAAATAATTTCAGACATGTATGTCCAAAATACGAAATACAGGAATAACTGAAAAACAGCATTTCTGGTACACTTGTTATGTTGCCATAACAACCAGCAATTTGATAGATTTCTGCAATTCTATTCTATGGACACGATCACAAATTATAGACATATTAACATCATCAACGAGACAAAATAAAAATGATGGCATGATTGTGTCACTTTGATGTGTTTATCAACATGATAAATAACCTGGCATAGTAACAATTACATAAGTAAGTTTATTCTATAAAATGGTAGTTATATAATAAGAGAAATGCTCTGCAAATGGGACTGTCCAGAAACTATTTTGCTGGATATTTGGACAGATGGCTGGCCGGAGATAACATATGCCAACCCCCCCCCCCCCCTACTGTACCCACAAATTAGCTGGACAAGGATACAAATAATTTCAAATAATTAATTGTCAATTTAATTCAAAAAAATATGATAGTAGGTCTAGGCTACCAAGTAGACCATAATGTACTGGGAAGTGTCCCAGATTCTGTTATACAGTTGTTATATTTCATTTAATAAATTATTATATTTTGCTATGAAATACAATAATTTAATTTGTAGTCTATGCCCAGGCGATAACATAGCTACTGTGAAGTTGATTTGATTCATAACAAGAAGTTATTACTCATGTCACTTAGAACAAATTTCAGGGAAAACATTATTAAAAACTTATTGTAGACTATTCTACATGTAAATTGTCATTTAGTCTCTCGCGGCCCGGTCAGCAGGTTTAGACTTTAATCATAAATGGCATTTTATATATGTGGGCCAGACCCACCAGATACAAGTGATGCTTGGGGTCTAAACATGCTAAAGCTGTGCAATAATAGTCTCCCATAAATTATAGACTTCTGTCTATAAAAAATAAGTCATGCCTAATATTTCATGGTAGAGATGAAAATTGATCGGAATTTCATAAGGGGGCCACCAATCCATCTCCAGGGGGGGAGGGCTGGAATATTTTTGAAAAAAATATTTTGAGACTGAATTTTCATGAAATAAATAATTGTCTGAAAAACATGTTGTAAATAAATATTTAACATGTTTAATTACATCATTAAATGACGCTTCAATTTTTGAAGCCTCACTTCGCTATTCTCCTTAATTTTTTATTTCTTTGTAAACAATGCAAAAAATTAAAATAGATTATGACCACTGCCCTATGAAGAAGTTCTGGAGGCCATCATATCAGACCATTTAGGAAGAACAATGCGGGAATCCATGTGAGTCTCTAAGAATTGAGATACCTGGGGATGGCCGCATTAGTCTAGTTTGCTCAGGGTAAAACCTGCGTGAAATTTTTTTTGTCGGCCCTAGGCCGCCCTACGCTCCCTCATGGGGCGCACCGAATGTGAAAAAAAATTTGAAGTTTCTTAGACATTATAAGGATGAAAATTCATCAAAAAATGTCTTCAATGACCCCCTTGGACTAAAAAAAACAAAAAAGGCTAAGAGGGGCCGGAGGTTTTTATGCCTGAATTTCTAATTGCTATGTGCATATGTGGTATATTTGCTACTGTTACTGTATTGTGGACACTCGTTTGGTGCCCTGATGCATCTAAAAACTAAAACTCTCAATAACGTTCATCCCAGTAGTTTTCTTCGGCTGCTTTAAAAAGCTCAACTGTCTGGGCGATATTTTGAATCTTCAGCAATTCGCAACATTGAGGTAACAACTTTTGCATGTTTTATTAATTTTGCTCTAGCACAAGATTTTTCTTGCTCAGTGAAAACAGTGGAATGTGGTCAAATATTTCTTTTAGCATGTTAGCAGTTACGAAAAAACGGTCAGCATAATTGTATAGGGGAACTTTAATTTTTTTGTTATTTACCTACATTAAGCAATATTCAATTTGAACTATGAATTATATGTTCTTCCAAACCCCCACCACCAAGTCACTTCGTTAATTATTAGCAAATACTGTGAAATGTCCAATAAAGTAAAAAAAAATGGTCTAGATTAGATTAACAAAAAAATCTGGGGTCGTTGGGGGAACCCAAGGCCAAGGCCTGCCACTTTTCTTAAAATCCTCGATCCGCCACTGTTTTTTCGCCCCCCCCCCCCCCCTCTCATACTCAAACATTCCTGCCGATTTTGGCAGCATCTCGCCGGAAACCCCATCGATGTGTCACTGACATTGTCTCATTGTCAGTAACGGTAAACACCGGTCGTGTGTCCGAGTGAAAGTTAAGACCTGCTATAATGGTTCTAATAATACGGGCCTTTTGTGAGACGAATGAGCGCGCTATTGTCGTGCTGCTCCGTGTTGAAGTTCAGAAGTTTGGTCAGATAAGAGCGAGCGATAATATGTGAACCTGCAGGACGGATGCCTGTGGGATGGGCTAGTCTACATTACATCCATACAAAAGACACAATTTCTCTGTATTTCATCAACAAAACATTAAAAAAATATTATATCAACAATGTGCATCACTTAACATAAGTTAAAAAACGAATAACTTTACCTTTTGAGAAGTCTTGTTTACTTAAGTGGGGGATTCCCGGGAATTCCGCCTCAGCGTCATCAGTTATTGTGATCTCAAAAGGTCCGTCTAAATTCCGGAAAATTGCGAGATTGCTTTTTTTGAATATGTAAAAAGATATTAAATGTAATTTCAAGGCAGCAAGTGATTATAAAAAAAAATATGTTACTGATGTAATTTTATATTATAGTATAACAAAACTTTCTGCCATTCCAGTTTTTGAATACAAATTCACTTCACTGTACCTTTAACACATTGGCTTGAACCAAACCCAGTCTCTGTGCAAAGCTGCTCAATGTTTGCAAGGTCAGCAAAATGGGTTTTACAAACCCTGCGAATAAAAGAAGATACAAAACTGCCGTCCACAACTTACATGGAGGAGTAGTGTTCCCACGCTGTCCGCTCTGCCAAGCCACGTTTTAATGCCAGGCGGATTTACACAGAAATGAGAAAGATATGCATTGAAAACCACGAACAGCTGTCCTGCCACATAAATACTGACCAACCAACCCAAATCAGCAGACTGCGGGGAAATACACAATCCCCAAGAGGAGATCATCCAGCAAAACCCGAGCCACGGCCACACCATCTGTCTGTTCAGGAAGGCAGGGGCCTTGGTGCAGTGGTTAAAGCTGCCTGCTTGGAAAGTTGAAGAACGCGGGCTCGAACCCCACTCTGGCCTTTAATTTTCAAAGAAACAAAATGTTTCTTCCCCGCTCACTTGTAAAGATGACCAGGGCTAGAATTTCGAACCCTGTGTCTGGAGGACAGTGTCCTCTCATTCATCCCACCATCCTCATTTTCTCCTGGTCCGGTTTAGCCTATATGTGCACAAAGGTGGCCAAAAACCAAATTCATTCTTTCACCCTGTCCAAGAACGCCCTGTTTGGAGGAGAAACAGACACCCACAGGCACCTTCCAAGGTGTGAACCCTCCAACAGTCCAACACCGGGACTACCAACAGCACCAATAAAGAAGATAAAACTTCACCGTTCACCACCACCAGCACAGCCCGAGCCGCAACCACAGCTGCTGATCAACCACAGCTGCTGATCAACCACAGCTGCTGATCAACCACAGCTGCTGATCAACCACAGCTGCTGATCAACCACAGCTGCTGATCAACCACAGCTGCTGATCAGGTAGATGCTTCAGACCAAGAGATACGCTCCTGATGAACTGAAATAGTCATCTTGGCGGATGAGCTAGAATCAAAGACCTCTACACCGTCGACAGTCAGGTCAGACTGAGCCGTCCAATGTTTTGGCCCAGAAGCAGACACACCAAGCCAGCCCACATCCCTAACATGTTTTGTATATGCAGAATACAGGAGCCGGAGAGGAGCACTACCTCTACACTCCAGCTACAGACCGAACAGCCGCCTCAGAAAAAAACTTCAGAACAGCAGTTCGACACTACCCCGAGCCCACCCCCCTCTGGCAACCCAGGACATTAACAGTCACGAGTTGCTGAAGAAGATACATTTTACATTTTTACATTTTATGGAGGCACTCTCTCACTTCAGCCCTATCTCGTCAGCCAGTGAGCTCTCACCATAACAGCGGATTGTCAGGGCTTTATGTATTTTGTGTATTTTCGTAGACGCCATATTCAGTGCTATAAATCGTGGTATCTAGTGTAAACAGTCTCCAAATTACTCTTAGCAACTTTCATAAATAGCAGGTCTAGCACATCGGTCGTAGTCCGATTACGGTCCGTTTTTTTAACACAGCGTCACTTTTTTCTAAGGAATTATTAGAAAAACGTTTCTGGGCTACAGTTAGCAGACGTGATTTTATCTAGTAGGCCTAGCTTGTGTCAAATATGGAATAGGTGTCATGTTTAAACTTCAGGCGGACGTTAACCCTTTCACTGCTGAATTATAACGTCATAAAATGCCTGAGCACTGAATTAATTAATTTTTTAATTAAAAAACAGTAATTACTGATGTCGCCCGCGGTCTGCCAGGTGGTCACCTTTCGGCGCCATCTGCGGTGAAAAGGTTAATAATAATAATAATAATAATAAACTTCTATACCGCCTAAATCCTCGGTGATCTGAGCTCAGAGGCACGACAAACATAATTGTTATCCAACTCATAGTTCCAAAACCATTTGCGTTTGTCGTCTGGGCCAACCGGACCACCGAGGATTTAAGTCGGAAAAGCCTGACCAAAAAGATATACGTTGTTCAATTTTTTCCGGAAACAATTTGTGTTTTTGCAGATCGAATTTCTAAAGGAAGTTCATTCCAGAAACAGAAATGGCCCTGCTGCCTACCACGGTTCTAACTGTGGAACATTCAGCTGATTTATAATATTACTGGAACGGAGTGTCCTTACCTTTCGCAATGGCTGAAGCATGTTTCGAATATATACTGGTTGTCCACTGGTCAGAGCCTGGAAGGTCAGGGAACACAAATTAAATTTGATCCTGTACCGAACAGGTAACCAGTGCAAAGATTTTAGAAGAGGAGTTATGTGACAAAAACGAGGAGACCTTGTTACAACCCGCGCCAAACAGTTCTGTACACCCTGCAGCATTGATATCTCATTTTCAGTGACTTTGAACAGGACAGAGTTACAATAGTCAGCTTGCTACCTATCAACGAAGTTGCAATTGTTTTAGCAACAGATGGTGTTAAAAAGCGCCTTTTTCTTATTCGTCTTATCAGGATTATGTTTTAACTTCCTTGATGACATCCAAGAAGACACGTCCTGAAGAAATTTTGTTAGAATTTCCAAAGAAATATCAGAATTTTTTACCAAAAGAGATAAATATATCTGGGTATCGTCAGTGTAATGGTGATTGTTTGAGATTGTCAAAATTTATTTTTACAGATGAGATGTTAGCTGTGCCCTTTCTGTTTCGATAACTGAAAGAGTTTTTGAAAAATATTCAAAACTTTTTGTTTTATGAGATTTTTAATATTTTAAAATTAGTTATGTAATCATTAAATTTAAATTTTAAATGACGTCATAAATAATTCTAAAAAAGCCGCAGGGAGGTACCTTCTCGCATGGCGGGTCACAAATAACAATGCGCCGAGGACGGATTTTTGGGGAACCCCACACGCGACTTCGGCTGGACTGGATAAACAGACCATTAGTTTTACCTTCTGTTTACAATCTGACAGGTAAGACACAAACCAGTCAAGGGCGATACCATCGATACCATACCAAGTCACCAGGAGATTGGTGATTCTGCTGTGGTCCAGAGTATCGAAAGCAGCAGACAGATCTAACAGAGTAAGTGCAGTGACTCTTCCGTCGTCCATATTCAAAATAATTTCATTTCAACTTTCAGTAAGGCCGTTTCAGTAGAATGAAATTTCTTATATGCTGACTGATTCTGATTTGATAGATCATTTATTTCAAGATGTGAATGAATTTGATTTGCTATGATTTTCGATACAAAGTTTAGATAATTTTTCATGTCATTTTTTGATAAAGATGGCTTTTTGAGTAGTGGCATGGCATGTGATATTTTAAACATGTCTAGAAAAACTCCTGAAATCAAAGATAAATTACCCATTATTTGTGTGATTGGAACCAACAAAACGTCTAAGCAGGATTTTAATTTTAACGCTACGTCCAACCCCCAACCCAATCTCACCCCCCAGATCAGCCACTGTTTTTTTTCAAACTTGAATTATACACCACCCCGCACTACATTATAGCCCTAGAGGGTCTACACATAGCCTACATAGTACAGATCTGCATAGATAGTCTAGACGTGTAATAATGTGTAATGCTTATAAGCCTAGGCCCTTTTGATTTTATGCAGAGACGTGCACAAGGGGGGAGGGGGTGCGAGGCGTTTTAGGGGGGTCTTGTTTCCTCCCCCCTTGAGCCAGAGAAACCTTCATATTTTCCTAAATTTTCCATCTTGCCGCCTCCTGTATTGAAAAGCTGTGAGAGCATCGGTTATGGTTAAAATAAAGTGGGGTGGTCTGATTGTTCGCAGGGACGCTCCCGCTTGGATCCGGGCCTGGGATGTTATGATTTGGTATGTAAAAACATTGTGGACTTGCGAACATCATGGTTAATCAGGAGCGGATCCAGAAAAAAGAGAGAGAGGCGTGGTGTTGAATCCAGATCAAGCCTGCAAAATTAGCTTAACTAGGCATATCGTCGCCTCGGAGCTAAAGGATCCTATCTGCCACTCTAACGAGTGTCAGATAGGATCCTTTAGCTCCGAGGCGACGATATGCCAAAATATTTTGGAGGGCAGGGTTAAAACACCGTCCCCTTTCTTCATCTTTGATCCGACCCTTACAGCTTGCATTAAACCTAGTACATAATATGTCTGTAATTATGTCCATAGGTAGAGGGTATGAGCAAAGCCTGCAAATTTACCACTTTCCAGAAGATATAAAACAATAGCCATTATTAAACTTGACCGAGAACTACTTATTAGGAGCATGCATTACAAATTTGAGCATGATACATAAAAACTGTTGAAGTTTTTGCGCCTACAAGGTGAAATTATCGACGTAAAATGCGAAAATTAGCAATTTTTAAAATAATTTCCAGCCGTTATTGAACTTTTCCGAGCACTGGTTATTAGTAACATGCATAACAAAATCTGATGATGATACATTTCACGAGATAACATTATTGAGGTGAAATGTGAAAGATCACAAAAAATAACCATTTTGATTTTTTTCAGCCATTGTTGAACTTGTCCGAGAAGTGGTTAATAACAACATGCAGAACAAATTTGATCAAGATAAATAAAAAGAAATTGAAGTTATCGCGCCACCAATTTTACAATTTATCGTTAAATGTGATGATGTGATAAATTTATCGTTAAATGTGATGAATCGTAATAAATTTGCCATTTTGATTTTTTTCCAGCTATTTTTGAGCTTATCCGGGAACTGGCCATTATCAACATGCAGAACAAATTTAAGAATGATACATGAAAAACTTGTCAAGTTATTGCGCCCACAAGAAAATGTTAATGGTGACGCCAAACTTTAATTTCAATAGAGGCACCTTTTCTATTAAAAATTTAAAGGCGAACCTTCTCGCTACTCCTTTTCTTGCAATGTTTTTTTTAATTTAGATATTTTGCGGGCTTGTCCTAAAAATTGAGATCCCAAATCTAAAATATCACTTTTGATCATGTTTTAAAAGACCATGCAAAAGCACAGAGTAAGATACTGCCTGTCACCTAGTTCAAGTCAGGCTTGTCTAAGCTTGCCTGGTGCATTAGCTAAAGGTTAATATTATTTTCAAGTAATATAAGACGAAAACATTTCACCCTATGTTGCTCTACTATTAAGCAAACAAAGCGCGCTCCACATGAACAAAGCCTCTCTAGCGTTGTCTTATGGTGGGTCCACCGTTTGGGACGCTGCCCCAACATTAAAACAATATGTCAACGTGTCGTGTTCACTGTGTCTAGTTTCCCGGTGAACACTAGACGTTCAGCCAATGCTGGGCCAATGCTGGGTCAGTGTCACAGAATGTAGGCCAACATTGATCTAACATTTAATCAATGTCTCGTTTTTGCTGTGTAGTTATCTGGTTATCGATCCGGTCTCTCTGGTTATCAGGTTATAACGCGTGTATTGATCAGGAAAATTCCCCTTACTTTACACATGATCACAGTTTACTTAGCGACGCCTGACAACCTGTCTGGGTCTATAAGGCAACACCGCTCATAATCAGCGTAAAAGCACGTTAGTTAAAGTAAAAGCGCAAAGCATAATTAGATTTCCATATACACGCTCTACACATCAACAAGTCTAGATATCCATGCTAATCACAGTTTTCTCGGTGGCCTACTAGATCTACAGATCTCAGATCAACACAAGGAAGTGAGGTAACAAATTGTAAATATTATTACATACAATAAAGAGACAAGAAAATGACAATACCACAGATATACTTTGATTTAATACTGTGATTAACTGTTATAACCAGCGTGATTTATGATTTATAATCCGTGTCCACGATATATAATCCATGGCTACGTAAGACAATCCGTGGCTATGATATATAATCCGTGGCTAGGAAATATAATCTGTGGCTACAATTTATAATTCGTGGCTACAATTTATAATCAGTGGCTTTGATGTATAATACGTGGCCATGATAAATAATCAGAGGCTACAATTTATAATCAGTGACTACAATATATAATCCGTGGCTACGATTTATAATCCGTGGCTACGATAAATAGTCAATGGCTACGGTTTATAATCAATGGCTACGATTTATAATCAATGGCTACTCTTTATAATCAGTCGCTACGATATTAAATCCATGGCTACGATATATAATCCATGTCCACGATATATAATCCATGGCTACAATTTATAATTCGTGGCTACGATATATAATCCGTGTCTACGATATATAATCCGTGGCTATGATATATAATCCATGACTACGAAATATAATCTGTGTCTGCGATATATAATCCGTGGCTACGATATATAATCCGTGGTTGCGATATATAATCTGTGGTTGCGATATATAAACCGTGTCCACGATATATAATCCGTGGCCACAATTTATAATTCGTTGATACGATATAATCCGTGGCTACGATATTTAATCCGTGGCTACGATATATTATCCATAGCTACGATTTATAATCCATGTCTACGATATATAATCCGTGGCTACGATGTATAATCCGTGGCTACAATTTATAATCCGTGGCTATGTTTTATAATCAGTGGCTACGATATATAATCCGTGGCTACGATATATAATCCGTGGCTGCGAAATCTAATCCATGGCTACGATTTATAATCACTGCATGTAAGCCTTTAATATGCAGTACTGTGCAGGTTGATTCAGTAACCTGATTAGAAGACTATGGATACCACTTCAAGGAGATACTCACCCAATGCAGTCCAACGTCTGCGACGCTGGCCCAACATTGAACCAACATTGGGGGAATGTACAATGTTTGATGGAAAGCCCCCTCCTGTCGATACAGGCGTGGGGTGGGGGGCAACTGTTTCGAGATCCCCGCAGTAGCATAGTAAGTTAGTTTTCAAACACTACGTATAGCTAGGAGCTCACAATTATTAACTCATAGATGTCGCTCAAGTATATATGGACTTGGTATGATTTGAGAACTTGCTCTTAATGCAGCGTTAGGTATGAAACACATATTTAGTATTATTATGGAATAGGGACACTACTGCATTCTGGGGGACCCATGTCCTGCATAGAGAGAGAGGCGCATGCGCAGGCGGGTGCATGTGTTTCTCAGAGCTCCACTAAAGCTTGGTTTTTAACCCTTTAAGTCCTCACGATGCATCAAAGCATCATCTTGCATCTCTGTAAAAAATACCTAATTTTCTACAACTAGTGGTTTTAGTGCGACAATTTTCGAGAAAATGTCTTAAAAATAACACTTTCTTTTTTTCATTCGTCACCCATTGTAAGTCATCTTCATTCACTACAAGTCGAGAATTGCGACAGCAATTCGCGGCTTGTACTGGACGAAGATGACAATGGTAAACTCAGGCTTGAAAGGGTTAATCACTGTTTTTATACCTTTTCTTATATTTTATCCACACTAGATTTCACATATTACCAAGGTAAGGTGTTGGGTGACAGATTCGTGTGATTGTGGCATATATGCCATCTGCGTAAGTCGTTATTTTTCAATTTATTGTCATTCCAACCCATCTAAAATTTGGATTTGTAACCTACTGGTAACCTACATGCTAGCAAGCCTACATCGCCATCTTGGTGTAATGCCTTGTGTACATGTATATATACATGTATATGATGAACTATGATGTACCGGTACGTATGTACATATAGATGTTGAAACACACGTTCGCAGGATCGCTCAAAATTTATACTGCTTACTTATTTGTTTCATCATTCTTGCACCATATATGTATATTCCTACCTTTATTAATCTGGCCTGGCTTGATCATTTTCGTATTATCTCAACCCATTCCTAGAGTTGGCCCTAGGACAGAAGAATTAACATGTCAACTGTATACTAACAAGTTTATGTTCTGTAATCCCTGTGTTGTTGATACTGACAGGCATGGGTATGCACATATTTAACTGTGTCGGCGTGCGTCTCTCTCCTCGGCTTTTTTCATATCGACGTTTGTTGGCTTTGAAGATTAATGATGTTTTGAAAACTCTTTGTGATGCTAAAGTATTTTTCAGCTCTTTCACGCCAGATGTCGTGCCAACATCGCAAGCAATGTAGGACAAATTCAAATGGAAATGTGTTCACACCACATCCACCTACATTGAATTTTTTTTTAAATTTGTGAAGGCTTGTCTTCACAAATTTTTACACCTCTGTTCTTTGCACAATTTTCTCCTGCTATCATCTGCCACCGAAAGATTGCAGTAAAAAAGTAAGATAGCTATTCTGATTTGATTGCTTTTGGCTGGTGACATCAGCACCAACCCTTTCCCCAGCTCACCAAAATGAAAAAAGCCTGAATCGATCAAACTTGCTTGTTCTAACATGCGGTCTCTTAGAAACAAGGGTCCCACACTGAATTCATATTTTTCGGACCACAAATTTCCTGCATGATGGTAACCAAGTGACACTAAAGCACTTATCTCTGAATTAACTCCACCAGGTTTTGTTCTGCATCATTCACCCAGATCGAAACAGATTAAAGGTAAAATAAAAAAGGTGGTGGTGTTGGATGTTTCACTCATAAAAACTTATCTTCAAAAATCTTAAAGTCGCCTATATACCAATCATTTGAAAGTATATCTGTTTCAACAGAACCAGGTAACCGACGTCTAAATCTGGTCACTATCTACCAACTAACTGGCGCATGCAATGTCTTTTTCGACGAGTTTCGAGATTTTTTGGCTACTCTGATATCGCTGCCATTAGATTTTATAATTTCTGGTGAATTTATTATTTCATATGGAAACGGCTCTTCAGATGCAGTGGCTATGAATAATATTCTTGATATGTTTAATTTGAAACAACACATGAACTTCCCCACCCATAAATTTGGAAATACACTGAATTGGCTCATTACAAGGAATGACTGTAATTTAATTAACAAAATAAAATCAACAGATCACATGAGAGACCACTCTTTATTTATTGATACTCTGAACGAGACTGCTGAACTTTGTCAGCCAAAAGACGAAATAAATTAGAGATCTTACAGAAAATTTCACATTGATAATTTCAAAAATGATCTATCAAATTCCGAACCCTGACACAAATTCAGCTACCTCTTTATATACCCAATAACATGCTACAATGTCGACATTGATTGATAAACATGCACCTCTAAAAAGTTGTTTGGTAACACCAAATGCTAGACCAGTAAATGAGTGGATAACCGATGGGATCTTGTTATCTAAAAGAAACAAAAGGCATTTGGAAAGAATATGTGTAACAGACTAATGTCAATGGCAAAAAAAAACTGTTATACAAATTTGGTTTCAGAGAACATCACAAACCCTGGAAAATTATGGGATAAAATGAAATACATTTTGTATAAAAATAAACAAAAATATACTTCCGGATAGTTCATGCAATACCAAACTTGCTAGCTCTTTCAATGATTTTTTTATAAGTAAGATCGCTAAAATCAAAAACACCCTGCTGTCAGCAAAATCAGATTCAAACATTCATCCTGAACCTACTCCTCCAGCTTCCCCGAATCCCTCACTCACTTTCTCATAAATCTCAGAAAGTAACGTGGCAAAGCTTATTCGGTCATCACCCAGCAAATCATGTGACCTAGGTCCATGTCCAACTCAAATCGTCAAGGACAGCGTTGATATTCTGGTCGGGTCAATCACAAACGATCCTAAATCTCTCATTGGCAGAAGGGAAGTTCCCAGATGCCTTCAAAATTGTTTATGTTACACCACTATCAAATAAAACTTCACTGGATCGAAATTAATTAGGCAATGTTAGACCTGTATCTGGATTTAATTTTGTTTTTCAAATTGATCGAGAAAATCGTTGCCAGCAAAATAAAATCTCAAATGCAAAATTCAGGTATTTCGAATAACTTTCAATCGGCATATAAATCTGGACATTCCACCTAAACGGCCCTTTTGTATATACAAAATGACATTTTGTCAGCTCAAGACTATGGTGAACTTACTGCTCTTTCTCTCTTGGATTTGTCTGCGGCTTTTGACACAATCGATCATGACATCTTGCTCGATAGATTGACTGAGTTGTTTGCATTGATAGTGGTGTGTTGCAGTGGGTTCGATCCTACCTGACCAATTGTTCTCAGCTTGTTGTAGTCAATGATGTACTGTCTACTCCACAAGGCTCTGTGTTGGGTCCACTTCTTTTTACTTTGTATACTACTCCTCTCAGTTCAATAAAAACAGCTTTTGATCTTAGGCATCACCTATATGCTGATGACACACAAATATACACATTTTTCGTTGCAACAGTCTTTAGTTGTGGTACAAAATTGTATGCTGGCAATCCAGGTCTGGATGAACCAAAACATGCTCAAACCTAATCCTGATAGGACAGAATTCATGATCATTGGTAATTTAACTCAACGTAAAAAAGTCGCTCATGTATTTCCCAGTTGAACTTTTGAACCAAAATTTTGCCGAGATAGACTGCGTACGAAACCTGGATGTGTCTTTTGATCCAGCTTTTTCATTCAAGAAGCATGTCTCGGATATTTGTAGATCAGCTTTCTACCATATTCGCGATCTTAGGAACATTCAAATTCATCTGAATAAAGCTACTGCAATTTCTCTAGCCAATGCTCTAGTGAGCAGTCGCCTTGACTACTGTAATTCGTTGCTGTTCGGTGGTTCCAAAAAAAATAAAACAAGTTTGCAGCGTGTACAGAATTGCCTTGCCCGAGTAATGACCAGGTCAAGTGGACTTTCAAAATCTAGGTCCCTGCTCAAATCACTGCATTGGTTGTAAATCACGTATCAAATTAAAACTGAACCTTCTGACATATAAAGCACTATTCATGGGTACTGCCTCATATCTCAGTGATTTATTGCGTTTCGAAAAACGCCAGCAAACACTGAGATCCGAAAGTATCTCAGTTATTAATATCTATCTCAGTTATTACATCTTGGACAGTTATTACATCTTGGACAGCGGTCAAAAATAAATTACTGCTATTCATCGTTTATGGTTGCCGCATCACCCTTGTGAAATAAATTGCCGTTTGAAATGCGTGAAGCAAAATCAGTCACTATCTTTCGGAAAAAAATAAAAACACACCTTTTTACATTATACCTACCATCTTAATCCGAGATACTGGCGCTATAGAAGTCATTATACTTATACTTACTTATATTATAACAGTTGACTATACCTTTAAAGCTATTTTATTTTAATATTTAAACATTGATTACATACTCACTCAGGGCATGAGAAATAGGCTGCCCGCTTTCTGTGTATCATGTGGAGCACTGGGCAACCACTTCACAGAAATCACGTCAAATATCAAAAAGAAAATTTTCAAAAGATTTAAAATAATGCGTTAAAATACCATGCATTTTATCTACGACCATTTCATTTCATTTCCAGCAAACACTGAAAAGTTGTGAAATTTTATTTTGGAAATGGATCAGACAGTAATAAATATAAATGCTATGGTTTTAATTTATGTAGTATTTGAGCATATTTGTCTAAGGTAAATGCTCTTGCATAAAGCTGACAAAACTAACTTTGGGAATGAATCATTTGGCTGAACATATTATAAACTGGGATGGGAGGTATTTCTATTCTGTTTAATAAGGCCTATTAATTATACAAATAACCTACAAAGTTACATGATTTAAAGTAAAAGTAATACAATGATATCTCATCAGTCTTTTAGCATTTTAGTAGCCTGTTCAATTTAACAAAACACTGGTGTATTTTCAAATATTTTGAGGCTGGCAATTTTTGTGACAATTTGGAAAAAATCAACAGTATGACAGTGATTATTGTTAAAATGCATTTGTCATAAAAAAATTTAAAAGGATTACATAATACCTGAAAATTAGTGAATAAATTCATGAATGAAAGAATGAATGACTGAATGAATGAGTCAACAAATGAATGAATGTATGAATGAATAAATGAATGAATCAGGGAATGAATGAACGAACGAACGAATAAATGAATGAATGAATGAAAGAACAATAAATGAATGAATTAATGCATGAATAACTGAATGAATGAATAAATGAATGGATGATAATTAACAACTAGTTATAAAATTAACTATACTCGCCGTCAAATTAAAAATGATCAACCAGGATCGCATGATTTTCGGCGATTTCCCCGTCAATTTTAACCCGATTTCCTTGAAATTTTGCAGAGGCCATTTTCTATCAAAATCCTAACAGGGTAAAAAATCCGCAAAATTATATTTAATATTTCAAAAGTTAGACCATTTGCCATGTAATAAAATTCTAGAATTAGTTTAATGGGGTTATAGAGGGACGTCGTAATTTCAATTTACTACATGTCAAATGGTCTAACTTTTGAAATACGCTATTTAATTTTACGAAATTTTCAGGGCTGTTAGGAGTTAAATAGAAAATGGCCTTTGCAAAATTTGAAGAAAATCGGTTTAGAATTGACGGAGAAATCGCCGAAAATCATGCGATCCTGGTTAATTTTACGGCTAGTATAGTTGGTCAATAAAAAGACTTAATAAGACATGTAGCGCTCATTACTAGTCAATGAGTTACCCGTTAACCAATAATGATTGATGTTTGAACATATACCATTCATAAACTACTTAAAAATAGTTTCCGTTACACTCTTTCTTATTTTTAAAATAGTATTGCAGGTTTGGGCACATCTCTGTGTAATTTTACGATCTGAGAATAGAAACACCAGTTTTTCAGTTCCACTCATTTGCATAAAATCATCGTTTATATAGCTAGTGTGAATAAATAACTCTTCTCTTATTTTATTATACAATGAACATATTAATATGACATGAGACTCATCTTCAACCTGGTCAGGACAGAAATTGCAAAACCTTTCATTGGCTGGTATATTAAAAAAGCGACGTATCTCTAAATTTATTGGAGCTACTCCGCATCTGAAGCGTGACATAGCCGATCGTTGATTTACTGCTTTCACCTTTAATACATACTCTTCTACCTTTTATTCTGTTTTAAAAAGTTTATTTGTTCTTAATTTATTTAACCCTATGCCCCTCTTCGCGTTTATTCTTTCTACATCGTTTCTCCAGTTTAATTCACATTTCAATTGACAAGCTTTTTTTGTCATTATAGTAAATCCTGATGCATTAGATTGTTGTGAGACATTTAATGTAGCAAGCTCGACAAAGGCTTTCTGAGCTCGCCCTGCCCAGCCACGACCTCTAATTCCGACCAAATCAGATGCCCAGTTAAATATCATATGGTTTATACGTTTGTTAAGAACAAGGCGTTCGCCCAACACTAGGACAACGTCTACCAAACCGCAGTGTTTTCACTGATATATTATATTATTAAACCCACATCCGGTTTACAGCCATATATGCAAGGTCTGTGTTGAGGTTACCCATCTGAAATTGAACCGACATTTAGGTGTCCATTCGTTCTCCGCCAGATGGTCGCCACCTTTTTCCCGGCCTAACACAAACATGATGGCATTCATGCTCTGGTTCTAACAAACACCTTTTCAAATTTATGTTTAATTAGGCTTAGTTTAAGAATGCTTGCTCAACAGACCACGCTCGGCTATTAGCCAAAATAACCAGATAACAAGTTTGTGGTTTAGAAACCAATAAGAAATGTGCCGGAACACTAAAATTATAAAAATTTCAGGGTGACAGCCAGAGAGCAGCAGCCTCCAAATTATACTTTATTTCACCTGGATAAATTACTATAATAACAGGCTTACCAACTGAAATCCAACCTCGCCATGGGTTTTACTGAAAAAGTGGGCCGAGGTTACTGGGCAGAGATCACTAAAGTGGGCCGAGTTCAGTTGGCCGAGATCACCATGGGCCGAGGTCACATGTATCCCAATAGACGTCATATTCTGACTTCTAAAGTCCGTCCCCACACTGAGATGGTTAAGGAGCCCTTGATTTCAGTTGGAAATGACCTTGAACTTGCCTAATTTTACAAAATTCCACCAACTAAAGTATTAGGATTTTGATTTGATGTCCAGAAATTATGATATAAAAATACACAATAGACAATAGCTACATCATGTTATATTTGACCACACAATTATTTTTTAATTGAACCGAGGTCATATAGGTTTCCATACTTAACAGGGTATCGTCAGTCAATAAAAAAATACCCAGCTGTAGTAAAGAAGGTGTGTTAGAACATATCGTCCCCTTGGATATAAAAGGGTGTATCTCCCATTTTACAAAGTGTCAGATACAACCTTTCTTTGCCAAGGGGGCGATATGTTTGCCTATAATCCTACATTTTGAGTCTCCAAATGTATCTTTAATTCAAATCTAAGAAAACATTCTTTACTTTGATTAGATTTTAGCATGAATAATCTTAGATTTTTTTTAAAGATAAGATTGTTCCACTATGTTAAAAGGTGGTTTAATTCGATGACTCCAGAAACCTAGATGTAGAAACCTAGATTATAGCTCTATGTCAATAAAATATTTCAACATTATGATTGCATAATTATATTTTAGTAGTCACTTACATTAATACCAGTCACTCTGGAGCACTACTATATCTAGCAAACACGGGGTGCTGAGCCAATATTATTATAATGCTGGGCCAGCGTTGCAGACAATGGCCCGACATTGGGTCAACGTGATGTGTAGTCGTGGATGTTGATGTGGAGTATATTAGGCTATTAAAACCTTAGATAAGTAAGATAACGTTTGATGACCGGTGAAAGTCTACCTTGTAAACTATACATATATAATGTGATCACAGAATCACACTCTCTCTCTTGACAAGCACTCCCGACCAAGGAGCGTCTAGACCTATATCAAGCGAATACTCAGGTTTGTGAGCTCTATTTTTAGAAGTTATTACTTACGTGACATTCTTTTGTAAGTTATCTAATTTAGAAGAAAAATGGTGATTATTAGAAAAAGATTAGGTATTCTCCGAGAATACTCAATCTACAGATGCATAATTTAATTCTGACCTCTGTCTTTTTAAAAATAGTTTGAACAAGTGGTTAGACTACTTAAAGTGGTCATATGCGCTCCTATTTATTGTTCCCTTAAAAAGGATCTAGTTGCGCGGTACAATGCTGTTATCAAATGAAATATTTATGACATTCGACTAGTAGTATTCCTAAGTTAGCAACAAGCATGACAACAATATATATGTTAATGTTGGGGCAGCGTCAACCCAGCAAACTCAGCAACGATAGACATTGACCCAATGATGGTCTAATGTTGGTCCACCGTCTATGACGATGGTCCAACATTAGGCCATCATTGTGCCGACGACTCATGTTTGCTGGGAACAGTGTCGTTGGTACAGGTTCAACGCGATAACCTCACCTGATCTATCGACAACATATCGATTAGCTGTCAGAATATCGATTTCCTGGTATCGATTTTCTGCCATGATATCGATTGCCTGATATCGATTGAGTTATAGATTTATAGGGTTATGCACACATTGTCGTCTCTCTATTTAAGTCCCTCCCCAGTTTTCCAACATTGGATCAACGTAGGATCAACGTATTGTTCTCAGCAATATGGCTCAGTGAAATGATTTACAACAACACCAGTCCAGACCAGAACAATCCAGATCAAACCAGACCAGACACAGACAAACAGATATTTTATTGACATAGATACAAGTCAATACAGACTTATTTGTCATGGTAAATATATTATTTACATGTATATAAAACAACATGGTTAGTTTGGTAAAATCACATACAAAATTAAAATCTTAAGTGGCATTGCCGTAACAAAACACTGCATACAAAAAAATGGCAATACCAATATATGAAGACATGTTTCCGGCACTAAAACCAGAGATAAAATAGCTACTTTGTATAATACACGAAAATAGTATGTGGTAGCAAACAATAACACCCTGAAAAGCGTAGAAACGAAATATACATACAAATTCATAATTATGTTCCTGAAGTATATATTAAAACATTACAATCACACGTGACCGCAGCAGAAACGAAACGTCAACCCAGTACCGGTCAAGTGCTGGCCAAGTCCGGCACTCATCCGACACCAGGCAGCAGCCCCGCGCATGCCAGGAGGAACAACTGTCAGAAAGGTCACAAGTCAACCTCTCTTCCAAGCAATTCGAAAACAAAACGTATACGAACAACTGGCACACAAAGTGACACTATATACCGACACACTCTGACATAAACCACCCACACTAACACTAAAATTGACGGATAATAATTAGTTGTGCCATTGACACAGGACATGACCCTCGCACAATAACATTACCGGATTACAGCAAATTTTAGTTAAATATATTGATTAATTCGTATATATTGATTAATCACACACTCGGGTGTTGTAATCGGAGAACAACATTCCCAACCTCACAAAGAAAATTAGTTGACTTAGCATCTCTAAAATCCTCCATAAGGCCCCACCTCGTCTGATAACAAAGGCGACAGAAGCTTCCCTAAACGATGTGTGGTAATACCCAAGTCAAATCATGAAAGCATGATAATATGTATAATAAAGCGATAGGTGACTTGTGATTGTTCCAGATAAGAATGTCAATTTAATAACAATAATAATGACAATAATGCATCGGCTGTCCCTTATCTCAAAAAAGTGGAAACTTGCTATCTATACTGGTATGACACACAATTTTTTTTAATAATGAATATGTGCGCAGCCCACTTGAACTCTCGAAATCACCGTTGTGTAGATATTCTAGCAATTGAATCTTTAAAGGAATGCATGAATTTATTTGTATTACCAATATGCTGCAGAACGAGTACACGAGGACCAGTTTGTGAATCCAGTGCCATCTAGCTCTAGTAGCATAATGTACGCATTTCTGACAGGGTGGTTCTGTGATAGGTCTAGAAATCTACACCAGTATTTTATAGCTTTAATATCCTGCCGGATAATCAATGGAAACCGTCCTGTGTCACCATATACTGCAGGAGAACTCCCGGAGTTGCTTTATTAAATTTTAGATGCATTGTTTCCAAATTATTAACACTATCATCGGTATACCATATATCACTTGCATACGCTAATATGGGCAGTATTTGACAACCGAAAACCTTGAACACAATAGCAGGTGACAATTTACCGACTACATAACGAGATTGCTTGTGTAGAGACAAAACTGTTTTACCAGCTTGGGAAGCGAGATGAAGGAACGTTTCTTTTAAAACATACTTAGGATATTTAGTGCTATATACAACCCCAAGGTATTTATATTTTTCAGCTTTTCTATCCAGTTGTTTCATTGAAGCAACTGAATTTTGCATTGATATGCCTAAATATAACTAAATGTTATAGGCATACAGTTGGTGGCTCACGAGTGTTTTCGAATTATCGACGACAACGTTGAATAATAGGTCCCCTCAAGCCAATCTTTATGATGAAAGTAGCAGTAGTAAACAGGTAAAATAATGCTTAACGTTACTTTTCGGCAATAATGGCCATTTACGTGACATTGTAATACAATAAAAATAGTGCAGTCCATTGATGAAATGAATGATGTACAGATGATGACGTGAAATTTAATGCTAATACTGTGTCCTTTAAAGTAACAAGTATTTATTGCTGATGGTTCCTGTGGGAGGAACATGACAGAAGAGCCAGGAAAGCGCTGGCACCATACAATACATTACGGTGCATATTATAATAATATTTACAATTTCAATGATTTATACAAGAATCAGTGGAATATGTTATTAATCATGTTAATAACACTTTAAAATTTTCAGATAATCACTTTCGCGAATAAACTTAACGTCAGTATATCCTTATAATCGTTTTGCTTGAACAATTTCGCACAGCTCTGCTATAATTGGGTAGAATGATCCCCAGAGTAACAATAGTGGAGAAAAAACTCTATTCATTCCACATGAGAAACCTAATGTCAATCACTCTATTGTCGGTAGTTTAACCCTTTCAGCGCGGATACTCAGTCTCTAGACATCGGAATCTGACATCTAAAATCCTAAAACGTCAGATTCTGACGTCTAAGACGGTCCCGAACTGAAAGAATTCAAAAATTTAGGTCGTAGACCTAAAAACATAGGTATTCAAATAAAGCAGGAACAAATAACTAAGGCATTTCATGATGATTTCAAATTGAATAAAACCCTTTGGTCTTTATGGTTTATATTTAGTATTTTTCAGCGTTGTAAGGGTTAAGGCCATACCACGGCCAACATCAATGCCTGCACACAGATTCTCATATATTTTCACGATCTGTCATCTGTTTGTAAGATTTGAATCTATCTAGATCAAAACTACATAGATGCCTAAACCACGTTGACATAAGTTTCATAAGTGCCTCGGTTTGTAAAAGATAATATCTGCTGCATGTTTGTTTCATATAAATTGTCAACACGATGACAAATAATCATATTCTAAACTTAACAATAAATTTACCTATGCCTATGTTCATTAGTAAGTTGATCAGTTGTTGTAATTTTCTTTTCTTTTGTGATAGGCTGCCGGGCAATCATTTCCACACAATGGCGGAACCAAGTCTACAAGAGATGGTACAGGATATCATTACGTGTAGCATTTGTGTGGAGGAAGCCTGCGACCCACGGCCCCTAACATGCCAACACACGTTCTGTCTGCAATGCCTCAAAAAATATATTGAAAGTAAAGAGAGACAAGACGAGATCGAATGTCCTGTTTGCCGCAAGGTGTGTCCGCTTCCCAACGGGAATGTGGATGATCTGCCAGCGAGTTTCTTGTACAGTCAATTGAAAGATGCTAATACTAGATGTACTAATGGAAACAAGAAAGGAACATCTGCAGCGAACAAGACAGACTCAGAGGAGGCGAAACAAGAACAGGAGTTCAAGACAGATGCGGAGGAGTGTGCTTCTCAAGAAGAGGTCAGGCCAGATCAGGAAAGCAAAACGAAACTGATGTGTTCTTCTGATGATTGTGAACAAATTGCTAATGTATTCTGTAAAAACTGTAAATACATCTGTTCTGAATGTGAAGCTGATCACAAATCTGTACGAGCCATGAAGTCACATGTAATCCTGACATTAAATGAAGCAGCAAACATACAGAAAAATGAGTTACCTCTCTGCTCTAAACATCATGATAAACAACTGGAGTTATTTTGTGAAGACTGTGGCATTCCTATTTGTTACATATGCTTCTCAGTGGATCATGCTACCCATACATGTGTAGAGCTTAAAATTAAGGCAACCAGGAAAAAAGAGCAGCTTGGACAAGCTATGAAAACAATCAAAGATCACCTTAATAAAACCAGTGAAATGTCAGAGTTAATAACACTTCATTCTGCCAAGCTGCATGAAACCGCTGATAATGTTAAATCTCAAGTCAGAAAGAGGGCAGATGAAATCATCCGTGAAGTGAAATATCGCGAAGAAGCCATAATACAAGATGTGGAGGAGAATTATAAACAAGCTGATAAAATATTAAAGAGCGAAGCTGATAAAGTCAGCCTCATACAAGGTATACTACAAAATCTCCAGTATTCTAGCAACCAATTATACTTGCACGGATCACAATATGAGTTTGTCACCAAAGGTAAATCTATTGAGCAGACAGTTCAGGACAATAATCCAGATGACGTGGAGCTAAACCTACCAGAGCTGGATACGACAGAAGCTGAACTCAAACTACACGAAATGAAGGTATGTGCCCCACGGCAGATGAGGTTCGCTCAGTGGGTTTGATAGATATATATGAAAATGCTTATTGTATGAATAATTTGTATGTATACATGTATATTTTTTATCTGTACCCTAAGTAAATAAAATCATTATTATATTATTATTATTATTATATCTGTAGAATACGGATATATCCATAGAATTAGTAATCCTGATGCGCTATAGGCTATATGTGAAATACTGTAATATATTTTAATTTCATATTTGAGCATTTCGCTCTAGGGCTGTTAGTACAAATTTATGTTCACGTGAAATATTCACCACCTCATCCGTATGTTACGTGCTATGGGACCAGGTTTTAGAGGGTGTCATGGTGCAGCCGGCGTTGGTCAAATAATTTTCCCACTAAATCTGTGAATGGTGAAGGCATAGGATTGATATTTAAAAAACATAATGACAACATAAGAAATATATTTTTATTAAAGCAATAAATTTATAACATAAATTGATAACAGTAATTTTCATTATATTTTATACCCAATTATTTCAAACCTGCGTGTACAAAGCCCTTGATAATGCACTCTGTTTTTTCTCTTGTTTAATATTCCCACATTTAAACACATGCAATGAGCCTTTCTAAAATAATATAATTAAATCCAAAATTATATTGATATGTCACTGAAACAGTGCATGTAGTAAACCAACAGTAGAATTTTAATTCATTGTATAATAATATGCAGGATTGATAGGACTAATGAGCCACGTATGTCAGGGGGATTAGCCACAATGGTCAGGTACGACTCCCCCCCCCCCCCAGATTATTAGTGGTAATACGTTATGCTTACTTATGGTGTGACGTCATAGTGCTTAGTCGGGAAGGGTGATGATAATCGTTAGGGCAAGGGACAATTTAATGGCTCAAGACAAAAAAAACAACGTCAAAAATTATTTTTCCACAAATATACGAGACCATAAAATAGTATAAAATTGGTTTGCGCGAAAATTGATACCCGCGAAATTAAAGTATACTACAGTATCAATGAAGTATATAGCACACCAATACACATATATGTCATAAAACTAAACAGAAATGACGTCTATTTTCTTTAACTAAAAGACCAGTGAAGTCTATTAGAGATCAATATGTATATATGCCATAGAACCTTTTCGTTATCCTCTTTTTCTTTTCGTAGCTGGTCTTCAAGTTCCTTGACTGCCTAAAAGGATAAATGAACTCTTTGTTCTCTATATTATTTAATGTAGGCCTACGTAATATTTTTTACGTTTTTTAACAATTTGTAAGTTATTCAAACATATTTAACATTTATAGAGAAAACACCACAATGTGTAGATTTATTCAAACAGTAACATTATTTAGCAATTAGAACTCAGTTTGCTTTATCTGAAACTTAAAAAAAGACATTATTATTATCGAAAAAGAATACTAATTATGTACATCGGCTTTCGCTATTTGATCTTTAACTTGTTTGTTTGTTTATTTATTTATTTATTGCATGATAGAAAGTTAAATCAAATATGTATATATTTATTTAATTTAGGGCGGTCATTTTGTCAAAAAAAAATATGTTTACTGCAAAAATACATGAAATATATTTTAATATCACGAATAGTTTATCAACCAAAAGGCAAACATTCCAGGAAACATACCATATGACATCATTAAACACATCGTACAACACAATTGACAGGAGCGACGACTTTAATACATTTATACAACATGTATAACATTTCATATCGTGATTTCATTGCTTATTGTTGCTTATTTCCACATACCCTTTGCTGGTTGATCTGATCTTTCTCAGAGTCTGCTATATGTCGATGTAATCTTAAACATGTTTCTTTGAAATGTGTTCTACGTGCAGTAACCTTTAAGAAAATGTGTCAGCCTTTTTACGCTGATAAATATAATTACATTGTTGTAGATTATTAGGGATTATTAATCTACTCTGTGCTGATGAATAATGTGTTAATATTGTGCATGGATATATCACTATTCTACTATATGCTACACGCACTCAGGTCACTGGAGTGCAAACTAACATCTTTGAATGTGATCGAAAGTGACTTGCTGATCTAAACCAGTTGTGAGTGTGTAGCTGAATCATATTGAATGTGTGATTACATGCCCTCATGTCATGCAGTATATATCATAATGCCTCCATGGCATGCAGTATATGTCATAATGTATTCATGTCATGTGGTATATAATATGCCTTTATGTCATGTAGTATATATCGCAATGCATTCACATTCTATTTTGTAAAATGTTTTGATGATAGCAACATCAATGTTTCTTTCTATGGATTTCACAAATCCCAGATTATTATAATGGGATCAAATAATGCATTTGATTAATTTGAAATATAATAATTTCCATATCTAATTGGATAGAGCACATAATTAACTTCATTTTCCAGGTCGTTGGAGCTCAAGAACAAAAACTGCGAAAACAGAAGGCCAATGACAAGGTTAGTTACCATTAGTCTGTGAGCCAGCAGAAAAAGCAAACTTACCAAAGTTCTAATTGCTAAATATTGTTACTATTTGAATTATTCTACATTATGTGATCATATCACCACTATTTGAGATTAATAGTCACATCTCACGTTTTGCTTTTAAATGTTTTAAACCAGGTAACACATAGTGGTGTTTTCTCTATAAATATTAAATATGTCTGAATGATTTACAAACACGAAGGTGTAATTCTATTGTTAAAAAAATCATAAAAAATATTACGTAGACCTAGCTACAATAAATAATATATATAAAAAAGAGTTCATTTATACCTGTAGGCAGTCAAGGGACTGGAAGACCAGCTACGAAATGAAAAAGAGAAGAACGAAAAGGTTAGTTCTATGGCATATATACATAATAATGTCCAATATACTTCACTAGTCTTTTAATTAAAGATTAAGACTTCATTTCTATTTAGTTTTATGACGTATATGCGTATTGGTGTGCTATATACTTTGTTGATACTTTAGTATCCCTATACTTTAATTTCGCGTGTACTTTCTCGCAAACCATTTTTTCACTATTTCGTGGTCTCAAAAATGTGCGCAAAATTAATTTTTGACGTTGTTTTTTTTGTCTAGAGACATTAAATTGTCACCTTGCCGTAACGATTATCGATTATCATCACCCTTTCCGACTGATCACTATGACGTAACACCATAAGTAAGCATAACGGTAATATCACTAATTATCTCGGGGGGGGGGGGGAGTCTTGCCTGATCATTGTGGATAATCCCCCTGACATACGTGGCTCATTAGCCCTGTCAATCCTGCATATTATAATACAATGAATTAATATTCTACTGTTGGTTTTCTACATTGTGCTGTTCTAGTGACAGACCAATATATTCTTGGATTTAATTATATTATTTTAGAAAGGCTGATTGCATTTGCTTAAATATGGGAATATTAAGCAAGATAATTTACCAAAACACACTTCATTATCAATGGCTTTGTACACGCAAGTTTGAAATAATTGGGTATAACATACAAAAAAAAATACTGGTATTAATTTATATTATAATTGTTTCGCTCTATTTAAATTAAATTTCTTATGTTGTCATTATTTGTCTAAATATCAATCCTATGCCTTCATCATTCACAGCTTTAGCGTGAATTACTTGACCAAGGCCGACTGCACCATAGCACCTTTAACCTTTTCACTACCATACATGACGGAAATTTCCGTCGTCATTCGTCAATGAACGCAACCATGGAATGACACAAATTTTCGTCAAATATATACTACATTCATGTATTTTTCGTCATTTGAAGCTGGGAATTGCGTTAGCAATTTCAGCTTCAAATGACGAAAAATAGAACTCCTACACCAGTATATCTGGATCCTGGCATGCACCCCGGCCTGGAAGTCAAAGGGTTAACACCTGGTCCCAAAGCACGTGACATACTGATGTGGTGGTGAACATTTCACGTGAACATACATTTGCACTAACAGCCCTAGAGCGAAATGCGCAAACATGCTAAGGTATATTACAGTATGTTACTTATAGCTTATATAGCGCATCAGGAAACACTATAAGATGAGATCCAAGTTATGTGACATGTATCTGTATAAATCAGATATCATTAGCCTAGAATATCAATAGCCTAGAATAAAATGACAACATAGACACTATAAGGTGAGACCCATGTTATGTGTCATGTAGCTGTATAAATCAGGTGATATCTACAGAATAAAATGACAACATAAAGTGAATTCATCAGCCTAGAATAAAATGACAACATAAACATGACAAGGTGAGATCCATGTTATGTGACATGTATCTGTATAAATCAGGTGATATCATCAGCCTAGAATAAAATGACAACATAAACAGTATAAGGTGAGATATTAATAAATTAATTTTTATAGTGCTATTGTTTTTCGGAGCAGCTCCACACTGAAAAGATTAATGAAATAAATGGCACAGAAAACACACTCATCATCGATGGCTTTATACAAGCAGGTTTAAAATAATTGGGAATAAAACAAAAGGAACAATACTATAAATTTATGCTATAATTTGTTTCTTGTAATAGAAATATATTTCATAATTATGTTGCTATCCAGTCAGTCATTTGAATATCAATTCTAGGTATTAAAAGTTCACTATCACAGCGATTATATTACCATGGCAGCCACAACCCTTACAACCAGGTCACAAAATACAGGAAATATCAATACCAATAAATTCACAAGAGCATAAATTCGCGTTCACACTTCTTGCGTGACATGCGCCAAAATTACATATATTGCAGTAGGCCTATGTGTGTTGTGTGTTTATACAGTACATGCCACCATGAGGGAGATAATGATATAATATGTTGTGTGTTCATACAGTATATGCCACCAGGAAGGAGATAATGATATATGTATGTTGTGTGTTTATACAGTATATGCCACCAGGAAGGAGATAATGATATATGTATCGTGTCTGTTTATACAGTATATGCCACCAGGAAGGATATAATGATATATGTATGTTGTGTGTTTATACAGTATATGCCACAAGGATGAAATAATGATATATGTATGTTGTGTTTTTATGCAGTATATGCCACCAGGAAGGAGATAATGATATATGTGTGGTGTGTGTTTATACAGTATGTGCCACCAGGAAGGAGATAATGATATATGTATGTTGTGTGTTTATACAGTATATGCCACCAGGATGGGGATAATGATATATGTATGTTGTGTGTTTATACAGTATGTGCCACCAGGAAGGAGATAATGATATATGTATGTTGTGTGTTTCTACAGTATTTGCCACCAGGAAGGAGATAATGATATATGTATGTTGTGTGTTTATACAGTATATGCCACCAAGATGAGATAATGATATATGTATGTTGTGTTTTTATGCAGTATATGCCACCAGGAAGGAGATAATGATATATGTATCGTGTGTGTTTATACAGTATATGCCACCAGGAAGGATATAATGATATATGTATGTTGTGTGTTTATACAGTATGTGCCACCAGGAAGGAGATAATGATATATGTATGTTGTGTGTTTCTACAGTATTTGCCACCAGGAAGGAGATAATGATATATGTATGTTGTGTGTTTATACAGTATATGCCACCAAGATGAGATAATGATATATGTATGTTGTGTGTTTATACAGTATATGCCACCAGGAAGGAGATAATGATATATGTATGTTGTGTGTTTATACAGTATATGCCACCAAGATGAGATAATGATATATGTATGTTGTGTGTTTATACAGTATATGCCACCAGGAAGGAGATAATGATATATGTATGTTGTGTGTTTATACAGTATATCCCACCAGGAAGGAGATAATGATATATGTATCGTGTCTGTTTATACAGTATATGCCACCAGGAAGGATATAATGATATATGTATGTTGTGTGTTTATACAGTATATGCCACAAGGATAAAATAATGATATATGTATGTTGTGTTTTTATGCAGTATATGCCACCAGGAAGGAGATAATGATATATGTGTGGTGTGTGTTTATACAGTATTTGCGACCAGGAAGGAGAAAATGATATATGTATGTTGTGTGTTTATACAGTATATGCCACCAGGATGGAGATAATGATATATGTATGTTGTGTGTTTATACAGTATATGCCACCAGGAAGGAGATAATGATATATGTATGTTGTGTGTTTATGCAGTATATGTCACCAGGATGGAGATAATGATATATGTATGTTGTGTGTTTATACAGTATATACCACCAGGAAGGAGATAATGATATATGTGTGTTGTGTGTTTATACAGTATATGCCACCAGGAAGGAGATAATGATATATGTATGTTGTGTGTTTATACAGTATATGCCACCAAGATGAGATAATGATATATGTATGTTGTGTTTTTATGCAGTATATGCCACCAGGAAGGAGATAATGATATATGTATCGTGTGTGTTTATACAGTATATGCCATCAAGAAGGGGATAATGATATAATATGCTGTGTGTTTATACAGTATATGCCACCAGGAAGGATATAATGATATATGTGTGTTGTGTGTTTATACAGTATATGCCATCAAGAAGGGGATAATGATATAATATGCTGTGTGTTTATACAGTATATGCCACCAGGAAGGATATAATGATATATGTATGTTGTGTGTTTATACAGTATATGCCACCAGGAAGGAGATAATGATATAAGTGTGTTATGTGTTTATACAGTATATGCCACCAGGAAGGAGATAATGATATTATGTATGTTGTGTTTATACAGTACATACCACCAGGAAGGAGTGATATATGTCGTTTGTATGTGTTATGTGTTTATACAGTTTTTACCACAGCCTGTAGGGGCACATGGACTCAAGGAACTTATATAATGGTGTACTTTTATATGTGTTATGTGTTTATACAGTTAACAGAGCATATGCAGTTTATACCACAGCCTGTCGGAGGCACATGGACTGAGGGAGCTGGTCGTGTCCGTGGAGTTGACACAGTAACCATCACATGTACTTTCCCGGCTGGAATCCAAAACGTTAGTGCTTCCTTTAGATTTCACATATCATTTTAATTATGTCTCTGGGGAGGGGGGTCATGTTTGTTTTTGTCGATTTTAACGTGAGCGTGAACCTGTCTCAGGGGTAAGCTCACTATTCTCTTCTTTTTACTCTCTATTATCATCATCTAGAACTAGTACTAGTGAACCTCCAGCTCAAGCCCACTTCCTGTGACGGGTATAGTACTAGTGAACCTCCAGCTCAAGCCCACTTCCTGTGACGGGTATAGTACTAGTGAACCCCAGCTCAAGCCCACTTCCCGTGACGGGTATAGTACTAGTGAACCCCAAGCTCACTCCCACTTCCTGTGACGGGTATAGTACTAGTGAACCCCCAGCTTGAGCCCACTTCCCGTGACGGATATAGTAATATATTGGAACTATACATTTCTCGTGTATGAAAACTGGATTCAGTAACAAAGACCAAGCTACAGGTATGTACAATACCGGTGTCGTATTCTGAGCATTCCCCCGTGCTGAGAGTTCCCCTTCCGCCCATCTGCGCATGGGCGACCATGAGCGGAACGGCTGGTATCTGTCACTCATATTCTGAGAGTTCCCCCTCAGGCTCACAGTTCCCCACCTGTCATGCTTTGCTGTGCTGAGTGCTGAGTGTTCACACCTGTCATGCTTTGCTGTGCTGAGTGTTCACACCTCCCCCCTACGCCTTCAGCTGTGCTGAGTGTTCCCCTCCGGCTAGGATATATATTTCCCCTGCCTTCCCTATTGACCACAATATAGAATGTATAATATATAATACATAAAATACATTAAATAGTATTTATCCCTATATTGGAAACGAAATGTTGCAAATGATTTTCTGCCTAATCCTATAGGACTAGTTTTAAATATTTTTTTTAATGCATTTTATTTCAAAATTCCAGTCATATTGAGGGGGGGGGGACACTCAGCCCAGCTAGTATGTCGTATAGACTAGCTATTTTTAAATTCATTTTATTTCAAAATTCATGTCATACCAGGAAAATTCATGTCATATCAGCCCTGTATCAGGGGGGGGGGGGACACTCGGCCCAGCTATTTGTTTAATTTATTTTTTTTCACAATTCATGCATAGGCTACTAAGGGGGAACACTCACACAGCGAGTGTATGTTATAGACTAGCTGTTTTTTTTAATTCAGTTATTTCAAAAGTCATGTCATACTAGGGGGGAACATTCGGCCCAGCTATTTTTTCCTACTTCATTCTCTTTTAAAATTAATGTCTTACTAAGATGGAACACTCAGCCCAGACAGTGTATATGATATAGGCTAGCTAGGTTAAAAAAAAATAAAAAACAACTTTTTATTATGATATAGACTAGCTAGTTGAAAGATAATAATGTCATCAGTTTTTCCAAAGGCCATGTCATTTTGGGAAAATGAAGTCATCATTTTTTTAATTCATGTATTGCATATGATAGGATGGACTAGCTGGTTGAGAAATAAAAAATATATTGTCTTTTCAAAATGCATCACGGGGGTGGGGGGGGGGGGATGCATTCAGCCGAGAAGGGAGAACACTCTGTTCTAATTCAAAATCCATGTTGACCTTTTTCAATTTTTTTTTTCAAATTCACATTTTTCAATTCATTTTTTGGGAATCGCGAAGGGGGAACATTCAGCCAAGAGGGGAGAACGCTCTGTTCTAATTGTATTTGTACTTCACGACGAGTGACTAATAGTGTAGCAAATAATGTGGGTCTAAAGCACCCTGCCCAGTCCAGGGAGTTTGATCGAGTCTCTCAGTTAGCAGGGTAGAATTAGAGACTACCGTTAGACTAGTACTAGATGAAAGGTAAGGCCTAGACCAAGATGAATTGTCATTAAATTATTAAGACATAGGCCTAGTGAAACTGAAAGTCAAATTAACTTTTAGTTGTAGCGCATGTTTTCGCTGATTTCTCATTTTTCAGCAGATTTTCATGAAATTTAGCAAGGACTATTTGCCAGTCATCCCCCAAATTCTGTGAATTTTTAGTTGAAAAATATTCAATAGTTCAAAAGTTATGGCCTAGACTATCTGGCATGTTTTAGTAATGCAATTCAGGGCTTAAAACGGAATTTAATTTAACCAGTTTATAGACTATCGAGGGACGTCGCAATTAGAAAATTAATAGGCCTACATGCATGACATGAGGGGAACAACCAGCCCAGTATAAGACAGGAAGTACAAACATTGCCGTAACCAAGGGTGACACGCATGCGCACCGACCCCAGGGGGAAGCACTAGACGGGGGAACTGCTGGCCGGGCCACACCGGCACTAACAAAATAGGCCATACCGCCAACGTTACGTTGATATTTTAGAAACATTTTGTTGAATTGTTTAAAAACAGTCAATCGAGGACCCTACTAAATGAAATATATCAGTAGGTAAATATAGTTATGTGTATAGGGTTGTGGTAATTATAGATGACATTTAAAATTATTTAGGAATTAAGAAGGTTTTTTATTATTATTTTTTTTAATATAGGGAGGCTGTCGGATAAAAAATTAGTAAAATATATTCAAATGGCATAACGGTATCAATAACGACCCTAATTGTGGCTTAAAAAATAAAAATACATCAACCAAGACAAAACTCAAACCAACTTGTATGGAACTAACCACCAGAATAATGAAAATCAGGATAAAGCTTAAATTGATAACGATTAATGTGCAGTATTTTACCGGTAATATTAATGCGGCCGCAATATAATATCTGTTCTTTCAGTGATCGAATGTGTAATTTTAAAAAGGAATTAAGAAGTCCCGATCTAAAGAAAATATAATTTGGAATTAAGTAAATTAGGCAGAACCTATTTATTTTGACTCTAAAATGTCTAGTTTCCCGTCAGGACATAGACCTAGACATGGATGTTTCTGACTTAGCTCGCTATGCCGACATCCACGAACAGAATTATATAAATGTAGACGTGTGATAATAAAATAGGGTTTTTATTATCACCGAAAGGAAAGTAAAGTATATACGTAATATATTATAAGAGGTATACTGCGATTAATAACAGTTAAATCAATAATAATGTAGTTGTAAACAACCAAGAAGTAGTCATTAAAATACAATTTAGGAAAACCAGAATGCTGTAAGAATTCTAAAACCGGAATAAAGCCGAAACAACTAAAAAAATATCAAAAAGGAACGAGCGACAAGAGAACCACGACCTAGAATACAGGAGAAACAAAACCTCATATAAAATGGAAAAAATAAACCTTTAGGACCGATAAAAAGAAGGAAATGAAGTATGACAATTGAACAATAAAAAAATTAAAAGAAAGCTAAGTGGAGGGGTTATTGATATTATTAATAATTCATACAAGGTAAATCATGGCAGTGGAAAAGATTTTATTAGTATTTAATCAAATAAAAAAACAATAAAATTATTGCTTAATATCAGAATTGTTTGTAACATCTGATAAATAGTAGTAAATCATTGCTCAACGAAACCTTTGGAAACAAATTGTTATTTGATGAAACTGAACGTACTGCATAAATGAAAGTGATTTAAAAACAACATTTTCTTCAGTTTTCATAGTGACTTGGACCCACTTCCTCTGACGGGTATGGTACTAGTGAACCCCCACCTCAAGCCCACTTCCTTCTGACGGGTATAGTACTAGTGAACCCCCAGCTCGAGCCCACTTCCTCTGACGGGTATAGTACTAGTGACCCCCAGCTCAAGCCCACTTCCTCTGACGGGTATAGTACTAGTGAACCCCCAGCTCAAGCCCACTTCCTGTGATCGGTATAGTACTAGTGAACCCCCAGCTCAAGCCCACTTCCTCTGACGGGTATAGTACTAGTGAACCCCCAGCTCGAGCCCACTTCCCGTGACGAGTATAGTACTAGTGAACCCCCTGCTCAAGCGCACATCCCGTGACGGGTATAGTACTAGTGAACCCCCAGCTCAAGCCCACTTCTCGTGACGGGTATAGTACTAATGAACCTCCAGCTCGAGCCCACTTCCCGTGACGGGTATAGTACTGGTGAACCCCCAGCTCAAGCCCACTTCCCGTGACGGGTATAATACTAGTGAACCCCCAGCTCAAGCCCACTTCCCGTGACGGGTATATTACTAGTGAACCCCCTGCTCAAGCCCACTTCCCGTGACGGGTATAGTACTAGTGAACCCCCTGCTCAAGCCCACTTCCTGTGATGGGTATAGTACTAGTGAACCCCCAACTCAAGCCCACTTCCTCTGACAGGTATAGTACTAGTAAACCCCCAACTCAAGCCCACTTCCCGTGACGAGTATAGTACTAGTGAACCCCCTGCTCAAGCCCACTTCCTGTGACGGGTATAGTACTAGTGAACCCCCAGCTCGAGCCCACTTCCTGTGACGGGTATAGTACTAGTGAACCCCCAGCTCGAGCCCACTTCCCGTGACGGGTATAGTACTAGTGAACCCCCAGCTCGACTCCACTTCCTGTGACGGGTATAGTACTAGTGAACCCCCAGCTCAAGCCCACTTCCTGTGACGGGTATAGTACTAGTGAACCCCAGCTCGAGCCCACTTCCCGTGACGGGTATAGTACTAGTGAACCCCCTGCTCAAGCCCACTTCCTGTGATGGGTATAGTACTAGTGAACCCCCAACTCAAGCCCACTTCCTGTGACAGGTATAGTACTAGTGAACCCCCAACTCAAGCCCACTTCCCGTGACGAGTATAGTACTAGTCAACCCCCTGCTCAAGCCCACTTCCTGTGACGGGTATAGTACTAGTTAACCCCAGCTCGAGCCCACTTCCTGTGACGGGTATAGTACTAGTGAACCCCCAGCTCGAGCCCACTTCCCGTGACGGGTATAGTACTAGTGAACCCCCAGCTCGACTCCACTTCCTGTGACGGGTATAGTACTAGTGAACCCCCAGCTCAAGCCCACTTCCTGTGATGGGTATAGTACTAGTGAACCCCCAGCTCGAGCCCACTTCCCGTGACGGGTATAGTACTAGTGAACCCCCAACTCAAGCCCACTTCCTGTGACGGGTATAGTACTAGTGAACCCCCAGCTCGAGCCCACTTCCCGTGACGGGTATAGTACTAGTGAACCCCCAGCTCGGGCCCACTTCCCGTGACGGGTATAGTACTAGTGAACCCCCAGCTCGAACCCACTCCCCATGACGGGTATAGTACTAGTGAACCCCCAGCTCGAGCCCACTTCCCGTGACGGGTATAGTACTAGTGAACCCCCAGCTCGAGCCCACTTCCCGTGACGGGTATAGTACTAGCGAACCCCCAGCTCGAGCCCACTTCCTGTAACGGGTATAGTACTAGTGTACCCCTAGATATAGCACACTTGCTCTGACGGGTATAGTACTAGTGAACCCCCAGCTCGAGCCCACTTCCTGTGACGGGTATAGTACTAGTGAACCCCCAGCTCAAGCCCACTTCCTGTGACGGGTATAGTACTAGTAAACCCCCAGCTCAGGCCCACTTCCTGTGACGGGTATAGTACTAGTGAACCCCCAGCTCGAGCCCACTTCCCGTGACGGGTATAGTACTAGTGAACCCCCTGCTCAAGCCCACTTCCTGTGATGGGTATAGTACTAGTGAACCCCCAACTCAAGCCCACTTCCTGTGACAGGTATAGTACTAGTGAACCCCCAACTCAAGCCCACTTCCCGTGACGAGTATAGTACTAGTCAACCCCCTGCTCAAGCCCACTTCCTGTGACGGGTATAGTACTAGTTAACCCCCAGCTCGAGCCCACTTCCTGTGACGGGTATAGTACTAGTGAACCCCCAGCTCGAGCCCACTTCCCGTGACGGGTATAGTACTAGTGAACCCCCAGCTCGACTCCACTTCCTGTGACGGGTATAGTACTAGTGAACCCCCAGCTCAAGCCCACTTCCTGTGATGGGTATAGTACTAGTGAACCCCCAGCTCGAGCCCACTTCCCGTGACGGGTATAGTACTAGTGAACCCCCAACTCAAGCCCACTTCCTGTGACGGGTATAGTACTAGTGAACCCCCAGCTCGAGCCCACTTCCCGTGACGGGTATAGTACTAGTGAACCCCCAGCTCGGGCCCACTTCCCGTGACGGGTATAGTACTAGTGAACCCCCAGCTCGAACCCACTCCCCATGACGGGTATAGTACTAGTGAACCCCCAGCTCGAGCCCACTTCCCGTGACGGGTATAGTACTAGTGAACCCCCAGCTCGAGCCCACTTCCCGTGACGGGTATAGTACTAGCGAACCCCCAGCTCGAGCCCACTTCCTGTAACGGGTATAGTACTAGCGTACCCCTAGATATAGCACACTTGCTCTGACGGGTATAGTACTAGTGAACCCCCAGCTCGAGCCCACTTCCTGTGACGGGTATAGTACTAGTGAACCCCCAGCTCAAGCCCACTTCCTGTGACGGGTATAGTACTAGTAAACCCCCAGCTCAGGCCCACTTCCTGTGACGGGTATAGTACTAGTGAACCCCAACTCGAGCTTACTTTCTGTGATGGGTATGGTACTAGTGAACCCCCAGCTCAAGCCCACTTCCTGTGATGGGTATAGTACTAGTGAAACCCCAGCTTGAGCCCACTTCCTGTGACGGGTATAGTACTAGTGAACCCCCAGCTCAAGCCCACTTCCTGTGATGGGTATAGTACTAGTGAACCCCCAGCTCAAGCCCACTTCCCATGACGGGTATAGTACTAGTGAACCCCCAGCTCAAGCTTACTTCCCGTGACGGGTATAGTACTTGTGAGCCCCCAGCTCAAGCTCACTTCCCGTAACGAGTATAGTACTAGTGAACCCCAGCTCAAGCCCACTTCCCGTGACGGGTATAGTACTAGTGAACCCCCTGCTCAGGCCCACTTCCCGTGACGAGTATAGTACTAGTGAACCCCAGCTCAAGTCCACTTCCTGTGACGGGTATAGTACTAGTGAACCCCAGCTCGAGCCCACTTCCCGTGATGGGTATAGTACTAGTGAACCCCCAGCTCGGGCCCACTTCCCGTGACGAGTATAGTACTAGTGAACCACCAGCTCAAGTCCACTTCCTGTGACGGGTATAGTACTAGTGAACCCCCAGCTCGAGTCCACTTCCTGTGACGGGTATAGTACTAGTAAACCCCCAGCTCGAGCCCACTTCCCGTGACGGGTATAGTACTAGTGAACCCCCAGCTCAAGCTCACTTCCCGTGACGGGTATAGTACTAGTGAACCCCCTGCTCAGGCCCACTTCCCGTGACGAGTATAGTACTAGTGAGCCCCCAGCTCAAGCCCACTTCCGGTGACGGGTATAGTACTAGTGAACCCCCAGCTCGAGCCCACTTTCCGTGATGGGTATGGTACTAGTGAACACCCAGCTCGAGCCCACTTCCCGTGATGGGTATAGTACTAGTGAACACCCAGCTCGAGCCCACTTCCCGTGATGGGTATAGTACTAGTGAACACCCAGCTCGAGCCCATTTCCCGTGATGGGTGTAGTACTAGTGAACACCCAGCTCGAGCCCACTTCCCGTGATGGGTATAGTACTAGTGAACACCCAGCTCAAGCCCACTTCCCGTGACAGGTATAGTACCAGTGAACCCCCAGCTCAGCCCACTTCCTGTGATGGGTATAGTACTAAAGAACCCCCCGGCTCGAACCCACTTCCCATGACAGTTATAGTCCTGTGACGGGTATAGTACTAGAGAACCCCCAGCTCGAGCCCATTTCCCGTGACGGGTATAGTACTAGTGAACCCCAGCTCGAGCCCATTTCCCGTGACGGGTATAGTACTAGTGAAACCAAGCTTGAGCCCACTTACTGTGATGGGTATAGTACTAATGAACCCCCAGCTCGAGCCCATTTCCCGTGACGGGTATAGTACTAGTGAACCCCCAGCTCAAGCCCACTTCCTGTGACGGGTATAGTACTAGTAAACCCCCAGCTCGAGCCCACTTCCTGTGACGGGTATAGTACTAGTGAACCCCCAGCTCAAAACCCACATCCTGTGACGGGTATAGTACTAGTAAACCCCCAGCTTAAAACCCACATCCTGTGACGGGTATAGTACTAGTGAACCCCCAGCTCAAAACCCACATCCTGTGACGGGTATAGTACTAGTGAACCCCCTGCTCAGGCCCACTTCCCGTGACGAGTATAGTACGAGTGAACCCCCAGCTCAAGCTCACTTCCCGTGACGGGTATAGTACTAGTGAACCCCCAGCTCACACCCACTTCCCGTGATGGGTATAGTACTAGTGAACCCCCTGCTCAGGCCCACTTCCCGTGACGAGTATAGTACTAGTGAACCACCAGCTCAAGTCCACTTCCTGTGACGGGTATAGTACTAGTGAACCCCCAGCTCGAGCCCACTTCCCGTGACGGGTATAGTACTAGTGAACCCCCAGCTCGAGTCCACTTCCTGTGACGGGTATAGTACTGGTGAACCCCCAGCTCGAGTCCACTTCCCGTGACGGGTATAGTACTAGTGAACCCCCAGCTCGAGCCCACTTCCCGTGACGGGTATAGTACTAGTGAACCCCCAGCTCAAGCTCACTTCCCGTGACGGGTATAGTACTAGTGAACCCCCTGCTCAGGCCCACTTCCCGAGACGAATATAGTACTAGTGAACCCCCAGCTCGAGTCCACTTCCTGTGACGGGTATAGTACTGGTGAACCCCCAGCTCGAGTCCACTTCCCGTGACGGGTATAGTACTAGTGAACCCCCAGCTCGAGCCCACTTCCCGTGACGGGTATAGTACTAGTGAACCCCCAGCTCAAGCTCACTTCCCGTGACGGGTATAGTACTAGTGAACCCCCTGCTCAGGCCCACTTCCCGTGACGAATATAGTACTAGTGAACCCCCAGCTCGAGCCCACTTCCCGTGATGGGTATGGTACTAGTGAACACCCAGCTCGAGCCCACTTCCCGTGATGGGTATAGTACTAGTGAACCCCCAGCTCGAGCCCAGTTCCCGTGATGGGTATAGTACTAGTGAACACCCAGCTCGAGCCCATTTCCCGTGATGGGTATAGTCCTGTGACGGGTATAGTACTAGAGAACCCCCAGCTCGAGCCCATTTCCCGTGACGGGTATAGTACTAGTGAACCCCAGCTCGAGCCCATTTCCCGTGACGGGTATAGTACTAGTGAAACCAAGCTTGAGCCCACTTCCTGTGATGGGTATAGTACTAGTAAACCCCCAGCTCGAGCCCATTTCCCGTGACGGGTATAGTACTAGTGAAACCAAGCTTGAGCCCACTTCCTGTGATGGGTATAGTACTAGTGAACCCCCAGCTCGAGCCCATTTCCCGTGACGGGTATAGTACTAGTGAACCCCCAGCTCAAGCCCACTTCCTTTGACGGGTATAGTACTAGTAAACCCCCAGCTCGAGCCCACTTCCTGTGACGGGTATAGTACTAGTGAACCCCCAGCTCAAGCCCATTTCCTGTGACGGGTATAGTACTAGTGAACCCCCAGCTCGGACCCACTTCCTGTGATGGGTATAGTACCAGTGAACCTCCAGCTCGAACCCACTTCCTGTGATGGGTATAGTACTAGTGAACCCCCAGCTCGAGCCCACTTCCCATGACGGTTATAGTACTAGTGAACCCCCAGCTCAAGCCCACTTCCCGTGACGGGTATACTACTAGTGAACCCCAGCTCGAGCCAGCTTCCCGTGATGGGTATAGTACTAGTGAACCCCCAGCTCAAGCCCATTTCCTGTGACGGGTATAGTACTAGTGAACCCCCAGCTCGAACCCACTTCCTGTGATGGGTATAGTACTAGTGAACCCCCAGCTCAAGCCCACTTCCCATGACGGGTATAGTACTAGTGAACCCCCAGCTCAAGCTCACTTCCCGTAACGAGTATAGTACTAGTGAACCCCAGCTCAAGCCCACTTCCCGTGACGGGTATAGTACCAGTGAACCCCCAGCTCAAGCTCACTCCCCGTGACGGGTATAGTACTAGTGAACCCCCTGCTCAGGCCCACTTCCCGTGACGAGTATAGTACTAGTGAACCCCAGCTCAAGTCCACTTCCTGTGACGGGTATAGTACTAGTGAACCCCAGCTCGAGCCCACTTCCCGTGATGGGTATAGTACTAGTGAACCCCCAGCTCGGGCCCACTTCCCGTGACGAGTATAGTACTAGTGAACCACCAGCTCAAGTCCACTTCCTGTGACGGGTATAGTACTAGTGAACCCCCAGCTCGAGTCCACTTCCTGTGACGGGTATAGTACTAGTAAACCCCCAGCTCGAGCCCACTTCCCGTGACGGGTATAGTACTAGTGAACCCCCAGCTCAAGCTCACTTCCCGTGACGGGTATAGTACTAGTGAACCCCCTGCTCAGGCCCACTTCCCGTGACGAGTATAGTACTAGTGAGCCCCCAGCTCAAGCCCACTTCCTGTGACGGGTATAGTACTAGTGAACCCCCAGCTCACACCCACTTCCCGTGATGGGTATAGTACTAGTGAACCCCCTGCTCAGGCCCACTTCCCGTGACAAGTATAGTACTAGTGAACCACCAGCTCAAGGCCACTTCCTGTGACGGGTATAGTACTAGTGAACCCCCAGCTCGAGCCCACTTCCCGTGACGGGTATAGTACTAGTGAACCCCCAGCTCGAGTCCACTTCCTGTGACGGGTATAGTACTGGTGAACCCCCAGCTCGAGTCCACTTCCCGTGACGGGTATAGTACTAGTGAACCCCCATCTCAAGCTCACTTCCCGTGACGGGTATAGTACTAGTGAACCCCCTGCTCAGGCCCACTTCCCGTGACGAATATAGTACTAGTGAACCCCCAGCTCGAGCCCACTTCCCGTGATGGGTATGGTACTAGTGAACACCCAGCTCGAGCCCATTTCCCGTGATGGGTATAGTACTAGTGAACACCCAGCTCGAGCCCACTTCCCGTGATGGGTATAGTACTAAAGAACCCCCCGGCTCGAACCCACTTCCCATGACAGCTATAGTCCTGTGACGGGTATAGTACTAGAGAACCCCCAGCTCGAGCCCATTTCCCGTGACGGGTATCTAGTACTAGTGAACCCCAGCTCGAGCCCATTTCCCGTGACGGGTATAGTACTAGTGAAACCAAGCTTGAGCCCACTTCCTGTGATGGGTGTAGTACTAGTAAACCACCAGCTCGAGCCCATTTCCCGTGACGGGTATAGTACTAGTGAAACCAAGCTTGAGCCCACTTCCTGTGATGGGTATAGTACTAGTGAACCCCCAGCTCGAGCCCATTTCCCGTGACGGGTATAGTACTAGTGAACCCCCAGCTCAAGCCCACTTCCTGTGACGGGTATAGTACTAGTAAACCCCCAGCTCGAGCCCACTTCCTGTGACGGGTATAGTACTAGTGAACCCCCAGCTCGAACCCACTTCCTGTGATGGGTATAGTACTAGTGAACCCCCAGCTCGAGCCTACTTCCCGTGACGGGTATAGTACTAGTGAACCCCCAGCTCGACTCCACTTCCGGTGACGGGTATAGTACTAGTGAACCCCCAGCTCAAGCCCACTTCCTGTGACGGGTAGTACTAGTGAGCCCCAGCTCGAGCCCACTTCCCGTGACGGGTATAGTACTAGTGAACCCCCAGCTCGAGCCCACTTCCCGTGACGGGTATAGTACTAGTGAACCCCCAGCTCAAGCCCACTTCCTGTGACGAGTATAGTACTAGTGAACCCCCAGCTTGAGCCAACTTCCTGTGACGGGTATAGTACTAGTGAACCCAAACTCGAGCCTACTTCCTGTGATGAGTATGGTACTAGTGAACCCCCAGCTCGAGCCCACTTCCTGTGACGGGTATAGTACTAGTGTACCCCTAGATCTAGCACACTTCCTCTGACGGGTATAGTACTAGTAAACCCCCAGCTCAAGCCCACTTCCTGTGACGGGTATAGTACTAGTGAACCCCCAGCTCAAGCCCACTTCCTGTGACGGGTATAATACTAGTAAACCCCCAGCTCAGGCCCACTTCCCGTGACGGGTATAGTACTAGTGACCCCCCAGCTCAAGCCCACTTCCCGTGATGGGTATAGTACTAGTGAACACCCAGCTCGAGCCCACTTCCCGTGACGGGTATAGTACAAGTGAGCCCCCAGCTCAAGCCCACTTCCTGTGACAGGTATAGTACTAGTGAACCCCCAGCTCAAGCCCTCTTCCCGTGACGGGTGTAGTGCTAGTGAACCCAAGCTCAAGCCCACTTCCTGTGATGGGTATAGTACTAAAGAACCCCCCGGCTCGAACCCACTTCCCATGACAGTTATAGTACTCGTGAGCCCCGAGCTCAAGCCCACTTCCTGTGACAGGTATAGTACTAGTGAACCCCCAGCTCAAGCCCACTTCCCGTGACGGGTATAGTACTAGTGAACCCCCAGCTCAAAACCCACATCCTGTGACGGGTATAGTACCAGTGAACCCCAGCTCGAGCCCACTTCCCATGACGGGTATAGTACTAGTGAGCCCCAGCTCGAGCCTACTTCCTGTGACGGGTATAGTACTAGTGACCCCCCAGCTCAAGCCCACTTCCTGTGACGCGTATAGTACTAGTGAACCCCCAGCTCGGGCCCACTTCCTGTGACTAGTATAGTACTAGTGAACCCCATCTCAAGCCCACTTCCTGTGACGGGTATATTTCTAGTGAACCCCCAGCTCGAGCCCACTTCCTGTGACGGGCATAGTACTAGTAAACCCCCAGCTCGAGCCCACTTCCAGTGACGGGTATAGTACTAGTGAAACCGAGCTTGAGCCCACTTCCTGTGATGGGTATAGTACTAGTGAACCCCCAGTTCGAATGCACTTCCCGTGACGGGTATAGTACTAGTCAACCCCCAGCTCAAGTCCACTTCCCGTGACGGGTATAGTACTAGTCAACCCCCAGCTCAAGCCCACTTCCCGTGACGGGTATAGTACTAGTAAACCCCCAGCTTAAACCAACTACCTCTGACAGGTATAGTCCTAGTGAACCCCAGTTCGGGTTTTTAGGGTTCTTGAACCGCGGTGAACACAGCATTATAGCAGAAGATTTGCACAATATTTCTACATTACTAATCATAAAAACAGTTAAGTATAGGTACGGTACTAGTAGCAAAAATGCTCATTATAATTATATATTCCGATTATCAAGTCAGTGTGTAATGTAGACTCAAAGTGTAATGTAGACCTTGTGTGCATTGTAAACCAAGTGTGTATTGTAGAGCCAGTGTGTATTGTAGACCCAGTGTGTATTGTAGACACAGTGTGTAATGTAGACCCAGTGTGTATTGTAGACCCAGTGTGTATTGTAGACCCAGTGTGTATTGTAGACCCAGTGTGTATTGTAGACCCAGTGAGTATTGTAGACATAGTGTATTGTAGACCAAGTGTGCGTGTAATCCTAGTATGTATTGTATACCCAGTGTGTATTGTAGACCCAGTGTGTATTGGAGACCTAATGTGTATTGTAGACCCAGTGTGTATTGTAGACCCAGTGCGTATTGTAGACCCGGTGTGTATTGTAGACCCAGTGTGTATTGTAGACCCAGTGTGTAATGTAGACCCAGTGTGTATTGTAGACCCAGTGTGTATTGTAGACCCAGTGTGTATTGTAGACACAGCGTGTAATGTAGACCCAGTGTGTATTGTAGACCCAGTGTGTATTGGAAACCTAGTGTGTATTGTAGACCCAGTGTGTATTGTAGACCCAGTGTGTATTGTAGACCCAGTGTGTATTGTAGACATAGTGTGTATTGTAGACCCAGTGTGTATTGTAGACCCAGTGTGTTGTAGACCCAGTGTGTATTGTAGACCCAGTGTGTTGTAGACCCAGTGTGTATTATAGACCTAGTGTGTATTGTGGACCCAGGGTGTATTGTAGACATAGTGTGTATTGTAGACCCAGTGTGTATTGTAGACATAGTGTGTATTGTAGACCCAGTGTGTATTGTAGACCCAGTGTGTATTGTAGACCCAGTGTGTATTGTAGACGTAGTGTGTTTCGTAGACCCAGTGTGTATTGTAGACCCAGTGTCTATTGTAGACCCAGTGTGTATTGTAGACCCAGTGTGTATTGTAGACATAGTGTGTATTTTAGACCCAGTGTGTATTGTAGACCCAGTGTGTATTGTAGACATAGTGTGTATTGTAGACCCAGTGTGTATTGTAGATATAGTGTGTATTGTAGACCCAGTGTGTATTGTAGACATAGTGTGTATTGTAGACCCAGTGTGTATTGTAGATATAGTGTGTATTGTAGACCCAGTGTGTGTTGTAGACCCAGTGTGTATTGTAGACATAGTGTGTATTGTAGACCCAGTGTGTATTGTAGACCCAGTGTGTATTGTAGACCAAGTGTGTATTGTAGATATAGTGTGTATTGTAGACCCAGTGTGTATTGTAGACCCAGTGTGTATTGTAGACCCAGGGTGTATTGTAAACCTAGTGTGTATTGTAGACCCAGTGTGTATTGTAGACCTAGTGTGTATTGTAGACCCAGTGTGTATTGTAGACCCAGTGTGTATAGTAGACCCAGTGTGTATTGTGGACCCAGTGTGTATTGTAGACCCAGTGTGTATTGTAGACATAGTGTGTATTGTAGACCCAGTGTGTATTGTAAACCTAGTGTGTATTGTAGACCCAGTGTGTATTGTAGACATAGTGTGTATTGTAGACCCAGTGTGTATTGTAGACATAGTGTGTATTGTAGACCCAGTGTGTATTGTAGACCCAGTGTGTATTGTAGACCCAGTGTGTATTGTATACCCAGTGTGTATTGTAGACCCAGTGTGTATTGTAGACCCAGTGTGTATTGTAGACCTAGTGTGTATTGTAGACCCAGGGTGTATTGTAAACCCAGTGTGTATTGTAGACCCAGTGTGTATTGTAGACCCAGTGTGTATTGTAGACCCAGTGTGTATTGTAGACATAGTGTGTATTGTAGACCCAGTGTGTATTGTAGACCTAGTGTGTATTGTAGACCCAGTGTGTATTGTAGACCCAGTGTGTATTGTAGACCCAGTGTGTATTGTAGACCCAGTGTGTATTGTAGACCCAGTGTGTATTGTAGACCCAGTGTGTATTGTAGACATAGTGTGTATTGTAGACCCAGTGTGTATTGTAGACCCAGTGTGTATTGTAGACACAGTGTGTATTGTAGACCCAGTGTGTATTGTGGACCCAGTGTGTATTGTAGAACTAGTGTGTATTGTAGACCCAGTGTGTATTGTAGACCCAGTGTGTATTGTAGACCCAGTGTGTATTGTAGACCCAGTGTGTATTGTAGACCCAGTGTGTATTGTAGACCCAGTGTGTATTGTAAGCCTAGTGTGTATTGTAGACCCAGTGTGTATTGTAGACATAGTGTGTATTGTAGACCCAGTGTGTATTGTAGACATAGTGTGTATTGTAGACCCAGTGTGTATTGTAGACCTAGTGTGTATTGTAGACCTAGTGTGTATTGTAGACACAGGATGTATTGTAAACCCAGTGTGTATTGTAGACCCAGTGTGTATTGTGGACCTAGTGTGTAATGTAGACCCAGTGTGTATTGTAAACCTAGTGTGTATTGTAGCCCCGGTGTGTATTGTAGACATAGTGTGTATTGTAGACCCAGTGTGTATTGTAGACATAGTGTGTATTGTAGACCCAGTGTGTATTGTAGACCCAGTGTGTATTGTAGACCTAGTGTGTATTGTAGACCCAGGATGTATTGTAAACCCAATGTGTATTGTAGACCCAGTGTGTATTGTAAACCTAGTGTGTATTGTAGACCCAGTGTGTATTGTAGACATAGTGTGTATTGTAGACCTAGTGTGTATTGTAGACCCAGTGTGTATTGTAGACCCAGTGTGTATTGTAGACCCAGTGTGTATTCGTAGACCCAGTGTGTATTGTAGACCCAGGGTGTATTGTAGACCTAGTGTGTATTGTAAACCTAGTGTGTATTGTAGACCCAGTGTGTATTGTAGACATAGTGTGTATTGTAGACATAGTGTGTATTGTAGACCCAGGGTGTATTGTAAACCCAATGTGTATTGTAGACCCAGTGTGTATTGTAAACCTAGTGTGTATTGTAGACCCAGTGTGTATTGTAGACATAGTGTGTATTGTAGACCCAGTGTGTATTGTAGACCCAGGGTGTATTGTAGACATAGTGTGTATTGTAGACCCAGTGTGTATTGTAGACCCAGGGTGTATTGTAGACCCAGAGTGTATTGTAGACCCAGTGTGTATTGTAGACCTAGTATGTATTGTAGACCTAATGTGTATTGTAGACCTAATGTGTTCTCCACCGAGTGAGTCATGTCTCTATTGTCTTCTTTGAGATATCATACCATTTGACACATGAATCTCTACTCTATTGTTTAGGATGTGCGTTTTTCTTCATATGTTCAAATTTCTTCAGAATCTTTCAGAAAGGTACCATGACAGCACCTATCAGTCTGCAGGTCTTGTAAATGTAGAAATGGTGGCAGGTATCATAGAAAATCTGAAAATGGAATGGAAGATTTTAAAAATGTCATTTTGTTTGCGCTGTTGACCCTAATATCATAAAATACTGATTCAAAATGTATTTTTTCACTGTATATTATCATAATTAAATGAAAAAGTATGTCAACTCCCATATCCCAAAATACCTGTGTTTAATTCTCTATATCTGGTCTGGTTGTACATGATACAGTGAGCTGTTGTTTTTTGTGTTTTCAGGCGTCACATCCGCGTCCTGGGCAGCCTTACCCGGCCAGCACACTGACATGCTGGATCTGGAAGGATGATGGAGGTCCAGGTTATCCAGCGGGATCCGTGGTGGCCGCCCTCATGAGGAGGGCTTTTGACGCCAGGTGTCTGTTCACCATCAAAGGTGATCAGGTCGCCTGGCATGGCGTAGTGATGCACTCATCTTCTGAGTAAGTGTGATAATCCTGACTGACATCAAACTGATCTCACTATAATATATATATTATGTATATACAGTGAATACAGCTCATACAGTGTACTTTATATACATACATACTGTACTAGACTATAGACTAGTAGGTTATTTACCTGTTTTCCAAGAATTAAACTACTACATAATGTACGCTAGTATACAGTTCATAGAGAATACCCAGCAAGCATGATACTTTGGCCTAATGGTGTTGTAATGTTGGCCCATCGTCTCCGACGCTGGCCCAACATTACAACAACATTGGGTAAACGTAGCGCTGTGGTCAACAGTAACGAGTAAGTGTAATAATCCTGACTGACATCAAACTGATCTCACTATAATATGTGTATACAGTGAATACAGCTCATACAGTGTACTTTCTGATTGTAATACTGTATTTATTAAATGACCCATACTATAGAGCTTTACTATATACAGCCAGTACGCTTGTTTTGTGCTGTCAGGCTGATAATGGTCCAAGATAATGATAATGGTCATAGTACAAGTCGTTATAACGACTTATACTAAGACGATTTAGCCACTTATAAGTCGTTATAACGACTTATTCCAAGTAGATTCAACGAATATTATAAGTTTTTATAACGAGATAACAAATTTGTGATGTCATTTGTGATTTCGTTTTGTGATGTCGTTGCAATGCTTCCGTATGAATTATTGTATAAATGAAAAAAGAAGAATAATAATAATACATGGCTAAATTAAACAAACACAACTACAGGTTGAAACAAATCGAGATATTAAACATGATGTTACATGGGAATATAATAACAAGATCACCCTCAAAGATTGGATAAACGACAGATTGAATAATTAAGTGGTCACTGATTTACCTGATTTACATATATTGTCAAGATGTCATAATGCAGGCAATTTAAGAAACATAATAATATTCTGGACAATAGATTATAAAATGAAGTTTAAAATTGCAACGACAATTACAAATTATACTAGCAATTGAATTCCAAACAATACCATTATATTATATGGATTTGTGACTTTCAATTTTATCTCTTTGAACTGTCACATCCATCTCACGTCATTATCTTTCCCACTCCTTTAATTTATCATGCAGTACTATAGTCTGCGAAGCAAAGACTACAACTACAGACATTATATTACTGTAAAACTCCTTGCCTAAAAGTAGTGAAAAAAGTTAAACATTGCTGAAAACACATTGATGATGTTATCAGAACTAAATATTTCATAACATATTTTAACTTTTTCTAAATCTGTCATTGTTTGTGTTTCAGTCGCATTAAAAGACAATCCACAATACTGAGACTGTCAGAGCTGGGAATCAAATAAAGACAGTTTCACCTGTTATCATCATCAGGATTGGAAAACATATCATCATCTGAAATAAGGCTGTCTAGTTTGATATTTGTGGATTTATAGAACTCCGATAATGTGCACTGATAAATCTGGTACCTTTTCAACTATATATATTTCATGTTTATTACAAACGATATATTCTGATATATTAATAAATATGTACCACGTTCCATATGTCTGATATATTGAAACAATTAGGTCAATGTTAACTCTTGTCGTGTTGAGTTGTCAATTAGTATAACATAAGATGAATGTTAACTCTTGTCGTAATCAGTTGAAGCTGGCATTGTTGTCACGATCACCAGTTTCAAATGAATGAAAACGCCCCACGTTTCTTTAAAGTTCATTTGTCATATTTCACAAGAATTGCCTAATTTCCGGCAGTTTAATTAATATAAATAACAGTTTAAATCGTCATCGGCAATGCAATTGTGGGCGAATTCAGTCCTACTGACACTCGCCAGAGGTCTCATTCTCCGTCCTGTATCGTCATCTCGGCACCTATTATTTGGCGCCTGGCTTGAAAGGACCAAAAGCAACTACATCGATGAGTGGAGTATGTTCCATCTGGCACATACATCATCTCCGGGGCCAGGTGACGTTGGGAGCATTCATTGTACTAGTATCACCTAATCCCTGACAGATGAAGTTTGCCAAGTGTGCAGCGAGCCCTTCATCCCTTCCAAGGATGAGGTATAGCCAGTGTGCAGTGAGCCCCTCATCCCTCCTGAGAGATGAAGTTTACCCAGTGTGCGGCGAGCCCCTCATCCCTTCTAAGGATGAGGTTTAGCCAGTGTGCAGTGAGCCCCTCATCCCTCGCTTACCCAGTGTGCAGTGAGCCCCTCATCCCTGACACTGCCTAAGGCTAACAGATAAGGTATACGCAGTGTGCAGTGGGCCCCTCATCCCTAACTTTCCCTGAAAGATGAGGCTTACCCAGTGTGCAACCAGCCCCTGATCCATCCTAAGGATGAGGTTTAGACAGTGTGCAGTGGCCCCTCATCCCTGACTGAACCTGAAAGATGAAGTTTACCTAGTGTGCAACCAGCCCCTCATCCCTAAGAGATGAAGTTTACCAGTGTGCAGTGGGCCCTTCATCTCTCTTGAGGGAGGAGGTTTACCCAGTGTGCAGTGAGCCCCTCATCCCTCCTAAGAGATGAGGTTTACCTAGTGTGCAGTGGGCCCCTCATTCCTCTTGAGAAAGGAGGTTTACCCAGTGTGCAGTGGGCCCCCCATCCCTCCTAAGAGATGAGGTTTACCTAGTGTGCATTGGACCCCTCATCCCTCCTGAGAGAGTAGGTTTACCTAGTGTGCAGTGGGCCCTTCATCCCTCTTGAGAGAGGATGTTTACCGAGTGTGCAGTGAGCCCCTCATCCCTCCTGTCAGATGAAGTTTGCCAAGTGTGCAGCGAGCCCTTCATCCCTTCCAAGGATGAGGTATAGCTAGTGTGCAGTGGGCCCCTCATCCCTCCTGAGAGAGGAGGTCTACCTAGAGTGCAACCAGCCCCTCATCCCTGACTTGGCCTGAGAGTTAACCCTTTATGGACTACACTATCATGTTTATTTTATTTTAACCTACTGATGCCTTAGAGCATCATAAATATTATTTTTTAACCCTCTATAGGCTAGAGTATTACGTGTATTAACCCTCTGAGGTCCAGAGAGTCAATAGTATCACGTGTCTCAAATATTAACACTATGTGGACTAGACTATTATATTTCTTCTATATTAACCTTTTGATGTCTAGAGTATCACATTTCTCATTTATTAACCGTCTGTTGACTAGACTATCGCAAGTATTAACCCTCTGTGGTCTAGAGTACAGTATCAGGTTTCTAATATATTCACCTTCTGTGGACTACACTATCATGTTTATCTTATTTCAACCCACTGATGCCTGGAACATCACACTGTATATGTTATTTATTAACCCTCTACAGGCTAGATTACCCTGTGTATTACCCCTCTGACTCGGAGGTCCAGAAAGTCTATAATATCATGTGTCTCAAATATTAACCCTCTGTGGACTAGACTACCATATTTCTTCTATATGAACCTTCTGATGTCTAGAGTATCACATGTTTCATTTAATTACCCATTGTTGACTAGACTATCGCATGTATTAACCCTCTGTGGTTTAAGGAATCACGTGTCTAATGTGTTAACACTCTGTGGACTTCACTATCATGTTTATCTTCTTTTAACATACTGATGCCTATAGCATCACATATGTTATTTATTAACCTTATAGAGGATAGAATATCACGTATATTAACCCTCTGGGGCCCAGAGAGTCAATAGTATCACCTGTCTCATGTATTAATTTACCCTCTGTTGATAAGATTATTATATTAATTTTACATTAACTTTTTGATGCCTAGAATATCACGTATCTCGTGTAATAACCCTCTGCGGGCTAGTCTATCATATTTCTCCAATGTTAACCTTCTGATGCCTAGATTATCAAATTTTTGCTTAACATATCTTGACATTTCGAAGCCTAGAGTATGATATGTCTTATTTATTAACCCTTTGCAGACTAGAATAATAAATAATTAACCCTCCGGGGTCTAGAATATCACGTATCTTATTATAATCCTCTGTGTACTAGATTATCATATTTCTGTTATATTAATCTTTTGATTCGTACAGTACACGTGCTGTTCACATGTCTTATTTACCAACCCTCTGCGGACTAGAGTATTACATGTCTCTAGGGGCTATAGACTCTCATGATTTATGTCTCGACACTGTGCCTGTTAGGCAATTATATGTCTCATATTATATAACCCTCTGGGGGTTATGCTATCACGTTGCTCATGTGTAACCCTTTGTGGTCCAGAGTTTCACGTGTCTTATTTATTTAACTCTCTGTGGACGAGGCTATCATATTTCTGTGATGTTAACTTTCGCATGTCTTATATATTACCCCTCTGGAGGCTAGATAATCACATGTATAGCAAGTTTAGAGCATTATGTGTTTCATGTATTAACCCTTAGTGGACTAGATTACCATTTTTCTTCTATGTTAACCTTTCAATGCCTAGAGTATCATGTCGTATTTATTAAGCCTCTGCGGACCAGACAATCACATTTCTTTATATTAACCTTCTCATAATTAGACTATCATATGTTTTTATTGACCCTTTGCGAACTACAATGACACATGTATTAACCCTCTGCTCATATTTATTTTATGTTAGCCTTCTGATGCCCGGAGTATCATTATAAACCCTCTGCAGACTAACGTAACACGTATGTATCAACCCTATGCAGTATCGTGTGGCTCATGTATTAAACTCTCTTTGGACTAAGCCATATTTCTTCTATATTAACTTTCTGATGCTAGAGAACCACATGATTTATTTATTAACCCTCTGGAGGCTAGAGTATCGCGTGTCCTAACTCCCTGGGAGGTCTAGAATGTCGAGAGGATCACGTGTCTAAACTATTAACCTTCTGTGGGCTACATTATCGTGTTTATCTTTTTTTAACCTTCTGATCTTCTGATTCCTGGAGCATCATATATATTTTTTTAAACCCTGGAGGCTAGAGTATTGCGTGTATTACCGTTTATGGTCTAAAGTATCATTTGTCTCATGTATTAAAGTGAGGCTATCAGATCCCTAACCTATTTTTTCTTATTTCCCTATTATTTATAATTATGCAATGTAGTTTTTGTTTGTTTTGCATAGGAATGTTAATTTTTAGTTTTATTGGGTGAAATTAGCATTCAAAGTAGGCCAGCTGAGAGCCTAGCCAAAACGCACCGGAAACTGCCGAGCACCGCTCGGTAATAGTCGGTTTTTGTGTGACGTCACAAGTTGAACAGCCAGCCTGGGATCCAACCTTATCTAATGGGGAAATGGCCAGTGCCCTGTCAGATAGTGACCCAAGCGACCACCACACAAGTGATACTGGGCTGGATTTTTTCACAGATCTAGGCCTAGATCATTGTGATGGGCTAGTGAAAGTTTCGGGGACTAGAGTGCTGCCGTTTTTATTTGAACCGCCTGCAAAGGCAACGCCTGTTTCAAGCTAGGCCTAGACTACTCCCTGCCTGCGTCAGCAGAGCACAACAATCACGACACGGGCCACGTCAGTCAGAATGATCAGATAACGTTCAATTCTACTGTAGCCAACCCACTACAAACATGACAAAGGCTTCTAAGGCAATATCCCCCTGATAATAAAATCGTCAACAAAACTGATCAAGGCAATCAACTAGCACTAGGCCTAGCAGTATTGTGGTCAGGTGGAATCACTAGTCCTTCAGCTGTTCAGAGTCAGTACGTGGTAGTCCAACGTTAGATTTATAGGGCAAAGCAAATGCCCTGTAATATTGTAACGTTACTGATGTAGACATCTAGCCTGTAGTGTAGGCCACAAAAGTCATAACACGTAAAAATGCAGGTATTACGCTAGGCTACTGTTAGACCTAGCCTAGCATGATTAGGCTACTCCTTTTAGTATGATAATATTACATCCCCTACTTTCATAGGGCCTGTCTGGCCATCATATAGGCCTAGGCTAGGATGTAGGGAAATGAAAACTAGATTTTTTTAACTATTTTTATGCCAGATATTGCATTTGTAGTCATAATGTTGACTAGGCTATAGGCCTAGATGCCGCTTTGAATAATTTCACAATAGCCTAATTGGCCACTGGTTTTTATTACTCTGTTTTAGATCAGAAAAAAATCCAAAATCTAATGAGGGAGGGCGGTAGAAAAAACATTTAGGAAAAAAAAACATTCCACCTTTTTTCAGAAAAGGTAATGAGGGCGACCAAATAAAAAACATTGGACGAATTTCTGGAAAATTTAAAGAGGGCGATGAAATAAAAAAAATTGAACTAGGCCTAACGTTAGATCTATTTTAAATAAAGTTAATGAGGGCGACGAAAAAAAAACAAGCAAAAAAAACACAATATTTTTTATTTCCTGAAATAAACTTGTTTTTTTTCGGAATGTTTTTTTTATCTACCAAAATTAAATGTTTATTTCCGAAAATTGGCAACAATTCAATGCGCGCGCTGGGCAGAAAAAAACCACATGTTTTTTTTGGTTGTGCTTGGTTTACCTCTAATGCGCGCGCTCATCTAAAACAGAGAAAAAAACATAGTGGCCTTATATAAGAGAAATATTTCAAATTCCTTTTATTTTCTTGGATACATAGTAGGCCTAATACCTCTATAGGCCTAGGCCTACAGAGTACAGTCTGTTTCACCAGATCCTGGGAGTAGCCTTTTTTCAATTTAGACTACTCAGTCGTTGTTTTAAATTTTTGAATAACAATTTTCTCCATTTTTTCATCTTCCCCCAACATCGCTGAAAATTTGATCTAATTTTGTTAGGCTACGTATTATTGAAGTTAGGCCATTTGACATGTAATACAATTTCAAAATGACGGCTCTCTATTTCACCATTACGGTGAAACAAATAGTATATTTCATGCCAAAAAATATATCATGGTATGAAAAATGCTTCACCGGAATTAAAACTACAACCCTCCCCCCCCCCCCCCCCTATAGGCCTACACACCAAACAGATATAAAAGTGTCTCTTATTAATTTTAAAATAAACCCTCTATTCGGTATGTAGGGGAGAGTGGGGAGTAGTTTGCCATGGGGAGAAGTGGGCCATACCACTGTGACGTCACAATAATCGGCTGATGACAGACCGCCTGGTATTTTTTTAGCCCTGGTTTTCAACTGACTAGCTTGTGGATGTCTTTTTCAAGGACAGGTAGCTTCAGGACTGTATGTCAGAATCAACAGGGTAGTTGATGGTGGTGTAGGCCTATATGATAAAACCCTGCCATTCTAAATCTACAATCTACTTGCCTTGTTTTCCAAAGTAGCTACCGTCTTCAAAATCGACCCTTGGGTAGAACTGGGCCACCAGTGGCTCACTTCTCCCTTGGTGGACCAGTTCTCCCCAGTTTTTAAATCCCGGCTGCAAAAACTTACTTTCAAGTTTAACTCAATTATATATAAGAACACAATTACATAGCATTATCTATAACTAGATCATGTGTTTGCGTTTTAGATCATAACTATGATTTAATAGTGCTGCGGCAATTCTTTAAAAGAGGCCTAGAGATAGGAGTAACCCCTCCCCACGGTAGAACACAGCACAACCATATTTTTTGATTGCTTGATATGTCTGAACTAGGAAATGTATTTTGATTATCCAGTCAAAAACACACCAAAACAATGTATTATGTGTGTTCCAATTTGTAGCAAACACATTACAGTGCATAATAGACTTCCCCCAAAATTAGTGAAGAATTGTCGTGTTTTTTCATAGAAAGAAAATTAGTAAAAAATCTTTTAAAAATTCTTCAATTTTCGTTTTCGAGTATTCTTAGTTGCACGAACAATCATTTTCACGGCTTTTCAAGGCTAAAATTAGGTGGATATGTGTGACTAAGTGACCGTTGGCAGTCGTTTGCGGTCGCTGCATGTATCTTCCGGATGTGTTCTCACTTTTCTACTTTCTGTTACCAACAATGAAAATTCTTTTCTCAGAAAGAATATTGAAGAATTATTTTTCTTTTCGTTATTAAAAACGAAAATTATCTCCTTTAAAGCGAAAACATTTTTTTTCCTTTTTTTTCTTTTTAATGAAAAAAGAAGATAAAGCAATTTTGTTTGATTTCGAAAAAGGAAATAATTATTTTTAATTCTTTATGAATTTTTGAAGAGGAAGTTTATTATGCACTGTATTGTCCGTTAAAATCATATTCGGCCTTGAAATTGGCCATTTGACGTTTTTAATCAGCAAAAAAGTAGCAGAAATGGATTATTCAGTCAAGATATCAAAAAGACGACTACACGTCTTTTGCTATTTGTGTTTGTTGAAAATCGTATTTTTTTCATTTTTGACCTCGGAATTGACATTTTCATGACCTTGAATTAAAATTGCCCTTGCAGATGACCTTGACGATGACCCTGAATCAAGAAAATAATACTATAAATGGGTTTTCCCACTCAAAATCACACGAAAAAGAGGTATTGCACATGCTTCTAGCTTTATTTGTTCAAAAATGTTATTTTCACTAACCTGACCCTAAAATTGACCTTTTGACCTTGAACAAATGTATAGGCCTATGATAGTCTTATTCAATAATAGGATAGTGTGTGACCAGTAGGATGGGTGGGAGACCAGGAGGATGGATGTGTGACCAGTAGGATGGGTGTGTGACCGATAGGATGGGTCTGTGACCAGTAGGATGGGTGTGTGACCAGTAGGATGGGTGTGTGACCAGGAGGATGGGTGTGTGACCAGGAGGATGGATGTGTGACCAGTAGGATGGGTGTGTGACCAGTAGGATGGGTGTGTGACCGGTAGGATGGGTGTGTGACCAGTAGGATGGGTGTGTGACCAGGAGGATGGGTGTGTGACCAGGAGGATGGATGTGTGACCAGTAGGATGGGTGTGTGACCAGTAGGATGGGTGTGTGACCGGTATGACAGACAGACAGATATTTTATTGACAGAAAAGAAAAGTCATTACAGACTTATTTGTCATAGAAATGAAAGAGATATATGTACATGTATATACAAGATTGTTAGTTTGTTAAAATCATATGATAATATACATGGTATGACACAGCTAAAATCATGTTACGTGGCATTGCCAAAATAAAACTGGGTATTTCGATAATATAAATGACTACTACTAAAAATGAAATAAAAGGCATTGCCATGATAACATAGAGGTCTATCATTTTGTTTCCCGCACCAAAACCAGAGATAAAATAGCTACTACGTATGACATACTAATTATATATAGTAGCATGATGGGTGTGTGACCAGTAGGATGGGTGTGTGACCAGGAGGGTGGGTGTGTGACCAGGAGGGTGGGTGTGTGACAAGTATTATGGGTGTGTGACCAGTAGGATTGGCGTGTGGCCAGTAGGATGGATGTGTGACAAGTAGAATGAGTGTGTGACCAGGAGGATGGGTGTGTGACCAGGAGGATGCGTGTGTGACCAGGAGGATGCGTGTGTGACCAGTAGGATGGGTGTGTGACCAGGAGGCTCGGTGTGTGACCAAGAGAGTGGGTGCGTGACCAGGAAGATGAATGTGTGACCATTAGGATGGGTGTGTGACCAGTCATATCGGTGTGTGACCAGTATAATAGTGTGTGACATGTAGGATGAGTGTGGGGTGTGACCAGTAGGATAGGTGTGTGAACAGTAGGATGGGTGTGTGACATGTAGGACTAGTGTGTGACCAGGAGGATGGGTGTGTGACCAGGGGGATGCGTGTGTGACCAGTAAGATGGGTGTGTGACCAGGAGGATTGGTGTGTGACCAAGAGAATTGATGCGTGACCAGGAGGATGGATGTGTGATCATTTGGATGGGTGTGTGGCCAGTCGGATAGTGTGTGACATGTAGGATGAGTGTTGAGTGTGACCAGTAGGATAGGTGTGTGACCAGTAGGATGGGTTTGTGACCATTAGAATGGGTGTGTGACCAGTCGAATTGGTAGGTGACCAGAAGGATGGGTGTGTCACAAATTAGATGGATGTGTGACCAGTAGGACGGATGTGTGATCATTAGGATGGGTGTGTGACCAGTATAATGGGCGTATGACCAAGAGGAAGCGTGTGGGACCAGTAGGATGTCCGTGTGACCAATAGGATGCGTGTGTGACCAGGAGGATGGGTGTGTGACCAGTAGGATTAGTGTATGATCAAGAAAATGGGTGTGTGAGCAGGAGGATGAGTGTGCGACCAGTAGGATGGATGTGTGACCATATGGGATGGGTATGTATCCAGTAGGAAGGGTGTGTGACCAACAGGATGGGTGTGTGACTGGTAGGATAGTGTGTGACCAGTAGGATGAGTGTGACCAATAGGTTATGTGTGTGACCAGAGTATGGGTGTGTGAACCCTCAATAATGCTAATTCAACGAAGTTTATTACAATGTCTTGAGCCAGTGGGGCAGATTCGCACAGTGGTGTGCGAACCCGCCCCAAGTGTTGGGGCAGGTTCACACACCGAAGGCTAAAAAATATTTTGTCTCTAGTACTCTTTATTTCCCCAAATAAAATGTTTGTTGTGTTTGATTACAAATAATGCTATGATAATATTATGATACAGCTGTTATTCAATTCAACTCAGTGGATTAATCAGAAATACGAAGCAGATTGCCTTAGATGTGCGAACCTGCCCCACTCTCCCCTACATGTAGAGCCTATGCTTCCTTTGTAGGCCTACAACTTTCGTACCAATTATTCAATCTGTAATTCCTATGCTAATCAAGTTAGAATTAAAAACTACACTAGTATTGGGCCTATATAAATTAAGTGTATTGGCTATAGTACGTTTGTTATCGTCTTCACAAATATTATCCCCCCCCCCCCCCAGATTTACGAATGCCCAGTTATTACAAGAGAAAGAGTAGACTATTTAACTGATTAAAACATATCTCAGTTTAAGTTTTTTTTATGTGGAATAACGTTAAATTTCTAGTCTATAGGCTAGTAGACTATATTAATTAAATTTAGCACTAGCGTTAGACGTTAGTGTTAGGCCTAGGCTATATTTCTTTATCAAGTGGGCTCTGTTATGTAGGCCTAGCCAGCAAACATAAGCCCAACATCGGGCCAACGCCTTGTGTTTGCTTGGTATGCCCAGACTTTTTCGCTGGGGTGAAGGGTTGCCTATAAAATTTACAAGCAGGGTGGTTTCTCTAGTTAGGTCTAGCCTAGGCCTATAGTCTAGTTTATAGGCTACAAATAAAAAGCTCAGCTGGAATATTTGAATCATAGACAGGCCTACTAGGTCTACAGATGACATAGACGCAATATTTGGAAAAAATGAACCTGATATGACAAGTAGCCAAGCCTACAACCATGACAACAGACAGAAAGCCTGTATGTCGTGTATGTCCACAGCCAGATGAGTTCAACGAGTGACGTCACACCCACCGTATAGGTATTATATCGACCACCAGATGTCAACCACGGCGTTTCCAAATCTGTCAGCACCTTTGCATTTTAAACCTCGTATTAAACGTCGATAAATGACATATTGACAATCGTTGCGTTGGGGATGCTCTTAAAATATACCAATCTATCAAAATAATATGAAATATTTGATTTTCAAAACCTTAATAGCCTCACTTTAACGTACTCTGTGGAATAGGTAATTATATTTATTCTATAATAAGTTCCTGATGCCTAGATTATCACGTGTCTCATGTATTAACTCTATCATATTTCTTTAATATTAGCCACCTGAGGCCCAGAGTATCCTATCTCTATTTCTACTAGCGTAACACATGTATTAACCCTCTGTGGTCTAGAATATCATCTGTCTCATGTAATAACCCTTTGTGGACCAGACCAACATGTTTCATCTATATTACCTTCAGAAGATAAAGTATCACATGTTTATTTAGTAACCATCTGAAAGATTGAGTATCACGTGTATTAACCCTCTGGAGTCTAGGTACTATCTATCTGGGTACTATCTGGTACTTGCTAAAATGAGTAGATCGTCATCCCAATGAACACGATTCAATGTCACGCTCGTTTCACCTCATATCTTGACCACCCGAATAGTCGCACTAATTTGCATCAGGGGTATTTTATCTTCTGATGAGTGCACAGATTTTCAGATGTGTTTGAGCAACAGATTTGTAGATCTCATCAGCTGTCAATAGCGGTAATAAAACTGACTTTTTGTCTACACGCGTAAAGGCCGGCCATTTAATACCAGGGGGGGGGGGGTATATGCTATGTAATTAAAGAATAATTTGTTCACAAAGTTGGCTCCGAAAAAATAGTTTGTTTTATAAAGTGTGAGAAAAAAATAGTTTGTTCTTTTATGTGTGAGAAAAATAGATTGTTGATTGACAGCCAGCAGATCTTTCCAAATATGTCGGAAACTGCCAAAGAATGACAAAAAAAACTCGCTCTGCTCTGTCAAGGGTTCAACACATATAGGTATTTTTAATTTACGGGATTAAACATGTCCTGGAAAAAAAGTTTGTCTCTGTCATCTCAGGAAAAAAATTGTTTGTTTTTGTAATTGTATAGATCTACATGTAAACAAAATGTAAGTGTCAGAACTTTATTTATACATTTTCTACTTTTTCAGTTATGGCTGACAAGTTGCTTCAGAGCAACTGGACCTGTTAGCTCTGTTTCAATATTACCAAAATAATAAAACAATTATGATATTTAAAACTTTGATTTATTTAAAAGTATTTTGCCGAGTTTCTCTCTATCTCCCATTTATCAACCTAGCTTGTCTAGTATTCTTGTCAATGGATCGAAACTATAGGCCTAGGTAGGCCTAAGTTTCGTAAATATCTGCCTTGAAAATTCATCCGTCTAAAATATATTTCACTTTTGTAGCATTTGCGGGGTCTAGCTACAAAAGGTTAATATGTCATATAGGGGTCTACATGAAATTGTAGCACTAGATGGTTAATATGGGAGAAATTTCATAATCTATCCACCAGAAGTTTATTATGTAAGACATATGATTCTAAGCATCAGAAGGCTAACATAGGATAAATATGATACTCTAGTCCACAGAGGTTTGATACTTGAGACATATGATACTATAGACACCGGAAAAAAATAAAACACTTGATACTCCAGCCTCCATACAGTTAAAGCGACACAATCAGGCTAAAATCATAAAAAAATCTTAATTTTATTTTGGCTTCTTAATAAGTCCATAACATGTGAACATGTCCATAGACTAGAATTGCTCACGTTTCCTACATTGTGTTGCGCATGTACCAGTTAGGCGAGAAATAAGGAACATGCATGTCCAAAATAAGAAATACGGGGATAACTTATAAACGGGGCTTTCCGCACCCTTGCTACGTTGCCACAGCAACCCAAAATTTAAAAGACTTCCGCAATTCTGGTCTATGGACATGTTCACATATTATGGACATATCTTGAGAAGCCAAAATAAAATTAATGATTTTTTTGATGAGTTTAGCCTGATGGTGTCGGCTTTGATACAGAAGACATGTAATACTCTAGGCAACAGAAGGTCAACATTAGATAAATATAATAGTCTAGTCGCAGAAGATTAATATTTAAGACACGTGATACCCGAGACCCCAGAGGATTAGTACATGTGTTACTCTAGTCCGCAGAGGGTTAATAAATAAAACATATGATACCCTAGGTATGAGAAGGTAAAATGGAAGAATTATGGTAATCTAGTCCACAGAGAGTTGATACACGAGACACATGATACTATCGACCCTCTGGAACGCAGAGGCTTATTACACGTCAAACTCTAGCCTATATAGGATTAATAAAAAACATTAATGATGCTCTAGGCATCAGTAGGTTAAAATAAGATAAACATGATAGTTCAGTCCACACAGGGTGAATATATTAGTAACGTGATACTCTGGACCACAAAGGGTTAATAATTGTTTAGTCAACGAGGGTTAACAAATAGGAAATGTGATACTCCAGACATCAAAAAGTTAGTATAGAAGAAATATAATAGTCTAGTCCACATAGGGTTAATATTGGAGACCCATGATATTGTCGACCCTCTGGACCTCATAGGGTTATTACACGTAAAAAATCTAGCCTATACAGGGTTAATAAATAACATTTACGATGCTCTAGGCATGAGTAGGTTAAAATAGGATAAACATGATAGTGTAGTCCACAAAGAGTTAACACATTAGAAACGTAGATACTCTAGACAACAGAGGGTTAATACTTGTGATAGTCCAGTCAACAGAGCGTTAATAAATACGAAATGTGATACTCCAGACATCAAAAGGTTAGTATAGAAGGAATATAATAGTCTAGTCCACATAGGGTAAATATTGGTGACCCATGATATTGTCGCCCTCTGGACCTCATAGGGTTATTACACGTAAAAATCTAGCCTATACAGGGTTAATAAATAACATTTACGATGCTCTAGGCATGAGTAGGTTAAAATAAGATAAACATGATAGTGTAGTCCACAAAGAGTTAACACATTAGAAACGGAGATACTCTAGACCACAGAGGGTTAATACGTGTGATACACATAGCACATAGAGGGTTAATAAATAACATAAATGATGCTCTAGGCATGAGTAGATTAAAATAAGATAAACATGATAGTGTAGTCCACAATGAGTTAACACATTAGAAACTTAGATACTCTAGACCACAGAGGATTAATATTGCGAAAGTCCAGTCAACAGAGCGTTAATTAATACGAAATGTGATACTCCAGACATCAAAAGGTTAACATAAAATAAAAATAATAGTCTAGTCCGCATAGGGTTAATGTTTGAGACACGTGATACTATCGACTCTCTTGACCTGAGAGGGTTGATACACGTCAAACTCTAGCCTATAGAGGGTAATAAATAACATTTATGATGCTCTAAGCATCAGTAGGTTAAAATAAGATAAACATGATAGTGTAGTCCACAGAGGGTTAATACATTAGGAACGGGATACTCTAGACCACAGAGGGTTAATAAGTGTGATACTCTAGTCCAAGAGGGTTAATAAATAAGACATGTGATACTCTAGGCATCAGAAGGTTAACATAGAGAAAATATGGTAGTCTAGTCCACAGAGGGTTAATACCTGTGATATGTCATACTCTAGACCCCAGAGAGTTAATACATGTGAAACTCTAGAATGGAGAGTGCTAATACATAAGACATGTGATACTCTAGGCATCGAAATGTTATTTTAGGAAAATTCTGATAATCTCATCTCTTGGGCATGAGGGGCTCACTGCACACTGTGTAAACTTCACCCTGGGAGAGTGAACTGCTCGATACACACTGGGTGAACCTCATCTTTCAGGCAGTGTCAGGGATGAGGGGCTCACTGCACACTGGGTAAACCATATCTCTCAGGAGGGATGAGGGGCCCACTACACACTGGGTAAACCTCCTCTCTCAAGAGGGATGAGGGGCCCACTGCACACTGGGTAAACCTCCTCGCTCAGGAGGGATGAGGGGCCCACTGCACACTGGGTAAACCTCCTCTCTCAAGAGGGATGAGGGGCCCACTGCACACTGGGTGAACTTCTTCTCTCAGGAGGGATGAAGGGCCCACTGCACATTAGGTAAACCTCCTCTCTCAGGAGGGATGAGGGGCCCACTGCACACTGGGTGAACTTCTTCTCTCAGGAGGGATGAAGGGCCCACTGCACATTAGGTAAACCTCCTCTCTCAGGAGGGATGAGGGGCCCACTGCACACTGGGTAAACCTCCTCTCTTAAGAGGGATTAAGGGCCCACTGCACACTGGGTAAACCTCCTCTCTCAGGAGGGATGAAGGGCCCACTGCACACTGGGTAAACCTCCTCTCTCAGGAGGGATGAATGGCCCACTGCACACTGGGTAAATCTTCTCTAAAGAGGGATGAAGGGCCCACTGCACACTAGGTAAACCTCCTCTCTCAGGAGGGATGAAGGGCCCACTGCACACTAGTTAAATCTCCTCTCTCAGGACGGATGAGGGGCTCACTGCACAGTGGGTAAACCTCCTCTCACACTGTATGGGTAAACCTCTGCATTATAATAAATGCTCCCTACACTAAAATGTGGGCCTGTGCATTGGCCCATCGGGGCCGCATGACGAGTAACTGTGGATGATCTCACGATCGATGTACCTGCCTGTGGAAAGGACAGTTACAAAATGGTCAGTTCGGCCTCCATGATTACGTTAGGGGAGACCGGGGCTAGTTGAAATCGGTAACTTATCGCTTATGCATGAATACATTATAATACAAGAAAATAAGCAGAGTGATAGTTGTAGCATTTCATCTAATCATAGGCTGCCCTTATATTGAAATGTCAAATGTTACACTGTAAGGTAATGGCCATACCCAGTAAACACAAAACATTTGCACAACATTTGTGCAGTGTTGGACCAACGTCGAGGACGTTGGGCCGACATTGTACAAATGTTATGCAGATGTCTTTTTTTGTTTGCTGGGCCTTTTATAACACAAATCATGCGATTTGGGCTGCATGAGTGTCAAATGTGGACGTTTTTTCTTAGTTTCGGTTGTAATTATGAGGTCTTAAACTCCACGTTTGTTTTACCAGTTTTGACAAGCTTTCTAACGAGCCCACCGCGATAGCCGTGCGACGCTTGGTTCTCACCCTGTGACTTCATCAAGTTACTTCATAATATTGAGGGGCCGATATCTGGGCGACTTTCAGAGATACGACGCTTTACTTGCGACATTTCATTTTCTACTTTTTGAAAATCTTTTCACAGAGCTAAGCAAAATTGTACAACGTCGCTTGTTTCAAAAATTTAACATTTTTGCAATCTTTTCAGGCTCCTAGTCCTTAAAGGGTGGCTGATTTGCAACAACTGGTCTGTTTTATAAGGACGACTTTTGACGGGAGTATCATTAGAAACAAACATATTGCAAAAACCTGATGGAGAAAATTGATGGAGAACATCGCAATTTAGAGAAATCCCGTTATATGGTTTTTAATCCGGATTACTAATCCCGATCGTCCTAAAGATAATCGATTGACCAGCGCAGGTCCGTGCAAAGCCGCACTGAAAATTGCAGCTAAATCGATTGAAAATTCGTTGAGTTTCGGCCTGTAGAGATTTGATATTGCCTTTAGAAAATTGATTTTTCTTATTTCTTATTTTATTTGTCTTTCTATAAAGAAAAGAACCAATACAAAACATGATAAGTTTTGAACACATTAGCAGTTTATTATGGAAGCCACTTATTACACATCACAGGACTGGTATCAGCCAACAGATTCACCCAGATATTGGCCTTAACCATTACAACGCTGAAATATTCTGTATTTGGAGATGAAAGGTATATTTTCAATTTGAAATCATCATAAATATCTTAGTTACCTCTTCCCGCTCCATTTGAATACCTATATTATGGGTCTACGCCATAGTGAATTTTCAATTCTTTCAGCGCGGGGATCGACATTAGACGGCTGATTCTGACGTCTATGGACGTCACATTCTGACGTCTAAAGTACAATCCCTGGGTGCAGGGCTAAGTCTAACAACATCGTCATCAATTTCCCAGAATTTAACAAACAGGTCCACAGTCTCACGTTTGATTTACAATTACGGTGTCGATTTGAAAGCAAATATTTTAAGTGGAAAAACATTCAAATTCAAGTGAGATATTGAAGATCAGGGTAAGCAATAGTTTCGTCTTAGTGGAAATTGGTCACAAATCTAAGCACAAGCAATGAAACAAATATAGAATAATTTACATGAGGTGGTTCGGTTAGAGAAATTGCTCTAGCAACAAGCGGACTGCCTTAAGCAAAACTCATGTGTTGTTTCTTCTCTTCAAGATCTCAGTTACAAAAGCACACTTAGTTTACATGTAAAGGATCGAGTCTTTGGTTAACCTATTCTTGGCTAATCTAGCTTAACATTGTGTACAAACCAGAATACAGTATACTTGAGGTTTAACAGCTGACACTGCTTGACATTCCATCAATAATATAAGAGCGGTGCTATATAATAATGAGGTGTGCTAAACAAGACACATGGTAGATGCTGGTATAGAAAGCGCTCTTATCACACTGTAAGCCTGTTCATTCACAAATATACGATACAAGAGGCAGTGCACAATTTTGAGTGACAGAATATCTTACAAAAAATGAGAAAGTCAGTCCCAACGAGACCTAATATCATATAAGCACTATTTTTGCTGACATTATGTTAGCAAAAACTAATGGTCCTCGTCTAAATTACGCAGGAATCTCTCATTTTTACAAGTTAATTGAAATATGTTTTGTGATAATGATAAAAAAAAAAAATCAGAAAAAACATTATGGCTGTGATTTTGAAGAAAAAAGTGCTCTAAGAGCCTTTTTGACTAAAAAGTGGTCAGGCCACGGCCGGACCGCTTCCGCCGGCCCTGTCATTGTGTCTTTCACGTTTCAAGCCACGGAAGGCCACACGAACTGGCCTCAAAATTGTGCTCTGCAAGAGGTAGAGGTCAAGAAGTAGGTAGCAAGTGTTGTGATGAAAGGTGGATTCCTGAAGAACCAAGATGTCACAGGTGCCTTTGGTTGGTAGACGTTCTTTAGTTTCACTAGGTGAGGTAATGCTTCTATCATGCAGTGTACGCTATTCAAATCACAGAGATTAGATCAAGACAAATGGCGAATACATATATACATCACAAACAAGTTATATTAACATGTCATGTTTCTACACTTGACAAGCTTTTATGTTTGCAGTGTGCACAGATCAGTCAAGATCAGCATAGCGGGAGTAAATAGTGGCTTAGCCAATTGTACAACATACACGAAACACCTGTCAAAACCAGACATATGAGTATAAAAGTGAACGAGCGCCGATCCAAAGATTATGTCCCTCCATTACAGGAGACATTGAACACTGTCGGTTTAATGTCGATGGCAGGCCAGCATTAAACCGAAATTGGCTCAACATCATGTTTGTTGGGATACACATGATAAGCATTTCTGGAATCTATAATTATGATACAGAGTACGAAGAGATTACAGAACAGATGAATTATTTGATAAACTGTATGTGACAGTTTTTCGACATGAAAATATCAAAACTAACCTCTTTGCTTAATATTTACCACCTGCCTAATTTTGCTATAAGCTGGAAATGTTACTTCAAATATTTTCTTTGACCAACCCCCCCCCCCCCCCCTACATAAACTTTAGAACAAGGAGACTTAATTTTGTTGTTTTAATTTTTGTATTAGTCACTGATGCAAAAAATAAAACGATAAAAGAAATTGAAGAAAGAACCAAAACTTATTATGTGCAAAAAAACAACTCCAGGTACAAAGAAAAGTGAATGAAAATAATCTCCTTGAATTTTGAGCAAAATCTAAATCAAATTGCAGCAATAGGAAAATGTTCTTAAAGCATCCCAGAAATATCTGTATGCCTCGATAAAATGTTGAGCATACACCTGAAGTTGTGCTGACACTTATTTAGGACTAGCGCTCTGAATCCCTTTGGTCTAAAATATTTTGACTTGGTCAAATCTATGCATCCGAGAATTTCAGAATATTCCCATGTTTTACAGTATACATTTTCTCAGAGATACAACCACGGTAATATTCACATATTGTACAGTATATTATTAAACATTCAGCTTTTGTAAAGCTCGCCATCCGAGCATGATAGATAAACACAAATCTCCCACCAACCGTCTATACCAGAACCACCTTGTTGTAATACCATCATCATAATTCTGATAATTCAGTAATTACATTGATGCTGATCTGCTAGACTATACCTTCTATATACACCAATTCAAAGTCTGTATTTGGCACACCTTAGCTTGCAAATCTCCCGGGAAGAACAGGTTGTTAAACCGCTAAATTTAAAACAATAAATTTTCACCCACTTGAAGTTGTGTTTCGCTACCGCGACCCACAACTTCAAGTTGGTGATAATTACTCATATGAGTTTAATTTGAGACCAAACATTTGCAAATCTCGATGTTTAAACACACATTTCATTTCAAACGACTGTGAATTAAACAGCTGAATAAGACGGATTGAATGCATAGCGGTTGAAGTGTTTTAACATCCTGTTGTTCACGTCTGCTCATCCCCATCAACCTGCAGCAGCATCTCTTATAACATACGGGTGTGTATTTGTGCACGCAACATATTAATGAGTTCATATCATACATCATCCACTTGGATATGAAAGGGTGTATCTGCCACTTTGTAAAGTGGCAGATACACCCTTTTATATCCAAGGGCACGTTATTTTTGCACCATGTAACGAGCTTTGCTCCAACATATAAAATATGCATTGATAAAAAGTGATCGAGTTCCACTCTAAAACAGATTCTCCCAAGTTATTGTACCACGATACAATATCTATGATTTTTAACCAAATATTGATTCATAATTATTTATTTATAAACTAGATCTAACATGAGTATTTTATGCATTCCACACAAACAAAATAATAGTATTTTGTTCATAATCAGGGGGTGGGGGGGGGGGGGGGCAAGTAATCATTATTAGGGTTAAAAACTCATTATGAATTATTTTTATTCCAGCTTCCGATTTTGTCTTGTGCCTTTTTCTGCTATATATTTTCACCCAATATCTGGATACAACTTGCTATGGTTCACTTAATGAAAGAGAACTTGGTCAAGCCATTTCAGCTACCAGGGTATGATCTATGCATACAAAACTGACTTTAGTCCCTAAAAATACCTATTACTGGATGTATCTACAGGCCTTGACAATTTTAGATCACACCCAGAATCTCAACTCCTTCCTATTGTGCTTGATCAGGTTGTTTCTTGTTCTGCTGGGACTGATTTCCATCCACAAACACAAGAAATTTGTACTGGCACGTCCAGCATCAAATGAAATATAAACAAAAATCCAACTGCACAAAGACATGGATGATAGGGCTGATCTGTGTTTCGCTATTGGTGTCAGAAGTGGGATATTGACCCTTATGCTGCTACAACACTGAAATAATTTTGCATAAACCATGGGGACCAAAGGGATTTTCAAGGTCAGATTCTAAAGTATACAGATGGTCCCCGCACTATAAGGGTTAATGAAACAATTCAATTTTGAAGTAGATGTATTTAAGTCATTTGAAACTTTAAATGAATGAAGATTAGAAAAAAACAATTCAGCAGCAAATACTATCTCATAGAAATTACTGAAATAACACTATTATGGATACAACTTTAGATTTTGTTATCTTGGTGTCAGAAGTGGGATTACAGATAACACACATATCTCAGGCCAAGTGTGATTATATATAATGTAAAACCCCACAATTTTTTCATTTTCCTCGAAATGTTTAATGCTGCTGCATTTATAACCTAAATGTGAATAGAAATTACCTGCTTACATTATCTGTTGGACTGTAGTATATCAAATGAAAGCACAGTTTGATGTAGTATCCCATCTTCTAATTGTCAATGAAAGCATATACTTGTTAGAATTAAGTACACCAAAAATGAAATGCATTATGTTGTGGTACCAATAGAAATATGTTATTCATTCAAAACGTTGAAATTAGACAATGGATTAGTCAAAACTGTTCTATATTTAAAAATTAAACAAATAATAATTATAATCTTTCTTGTCAATACAATGATTACAAAATATCATCTTTTTAATCATTTTAATCTCAACCTTTTAATATAGTTTGTTCTAATTTCTGATGCCTGTCTTAATAATGAGCCACATTCGTTTATAATACTGTGCAAAATTAGGTCTTATAACATTTAGCATTTTCTCCAGTTTGAATAATTTAACATATAATAATAACTGAAATCAGCTGATTGATATCATGACAGTGTTCCTAATGTTAATATGATATGCATGTTTTCATACAGAATTTTCTGAAATCATCTTTTTGATAACGAAACTGCTATGTAACTCATATTAATGCAAATACCAAATCGTCACACATAAACTTGGATGCAGAAAATTAAATGATCTTGAAAAACATTCTGAGTCATAAAAATACAACTGTGCAACAAAATAACTTGACTAATACGGTGTGACAAACGAAAATAAACCACCCACCTCTCCCAGGTGTGAACTAAACGTCATAGAAAAAATAAAAGTACTGATAGTTAGTTTTATTTATTGTGAGCTTATCAAATATCCTATCTTCTATTGTGAGATTTAGATGACATCATTATCAACAGGATTGAAGTTGTTTTAGCAAACAAGTGTACGTAATTAAATTCAAACATAATTTTTTTTTAAATATCAATAAAATATGTGATTTTCACATTTACAAGGGCATGCATGTCTATGCGTGGGGATACAGTACTACTATTTTTTAAAACTTAAAATTATATTTATTCTCCCTTTTCACCTCCAATATGATGATTTCCAGGTGATAACTACATTATGCAAAGTTGGGTTATGAACTTTCCAACCATCAGCATGAATAGAGCTAACAGCTAAATACCAGTTTCCTATCTTCACTAAACTATTAACGCATATGCTACTAAATTGTTTGTTTCTATTATTCATGATTTTAAAGATATGATCTCTGATGCAAATTCCATCTTTAACCCTTTCAATCCTGAATTTACCATTGTCATCTTCACCCACTACAAGCCGCGAATTGCTGTCGCAATTCTCGACTTGTAGTGGATGACGATGACTTGATGTGGTTTAAAAATTGAAGAAAATTGCCATGCATTGGTAAGCTAGTTTCATGGAAATTTTTATTAAAAAAGCCTTATTTGTAGAAAAATAAAGTCTGTTTTCAGGGATGTAAAATGATGCTTTAATGCATCGTGAGGCCTGAAAGGGTTAAAAATATGTCTATTTATGCCAAAATAAAAATCTCCAATATTGAATGATCGGATTAACTGAGCATCTACAAAAAACTTGTTTATCAAAATTAGTGATAAGATATGCATATGGCACTGCTTTTTGGTCAATACAGGCTGAGATCGGTACGCCGTCGCCAGATACAGGCCGAGCTGAAGGCGAGTGCCTGTATCGGCGACAAGTACCGATCAAAGCCTGTATCGACCAAAAAGCAGTGCCATATGCATTTTATCGTACGACCACCCATATGTTTAACTGATAATTAATATATTTAGACTACAATGCGTCAGTAAACGAGAATAGTTCGCAACCGGAAAACGAATTGTTTACATGTTTTGGTCGATACAGGAAGTTATCAGTACAAGTCTCATGGTCGATAACACCTGTGGAAGTACGATAATTCAATTGATCTAAAACCTGCTTGAAACAGTATAAATACAGTTCTAGCAGGACAAGGGTTAACCTTTGACAGGTGTTGGTGGTGGATTGGTGTTCACATCATTTGCAATGTTAATTAAACAGATCTAGCAAGACAAGGGTTAACCCTTATCCTGCTAAGTTAATATATTTAAATTTGTCCCGCGACCCACAGCTTCAAATGGCTGAAAATTACTGATATTTGTTTATATGAGCACAACTATTTGCAAATCTTGATGTTTAGATACACATTTCATTCCCAATAACAATGATTTAGTTGACTAATAAAACAGATTAAAAACGACAAAAGCCATGATCAGCAGGCAAAGGGTTAACACAGCTGTAACAGAAACACTGCCACAGAACTGTTTATCTATTCACGGTAGTTGACATATTTACAATTCAAAGTCATCAAAAAAAATTTGCAAGCCAAGGAGAAATTAAGTCATGTTTCATAAATTTGTTTTAAATTCGTATAAACCAGTCATGTTAATAATTCAATTCAAGATATGTGGCATGGATTTCACACTGATTAGAATTTATTTGAGAAATCTCCACAATCACATGCCTTAATAAAGTTGGTTAGCAACAGTTGAAGTTTGTCGCGATTGTATCCACAGCTAATGTTATTAGTCATAAGTCTAATAATAATGTCGGCAGGTCATAATATCGACTAATTAGGATCTCAGTGACAACATCAACCACATACAAATCATTTCGCATCACATATCAAAACACATTTAATGACACTGTAGATAGGTATTGTCAAGTTCACGTCTTTGGAATGTTTCTGCCCATTTGCTTCTAATTAAAGCTCTTATAAAGGTGACATTAAAGTTAGACCAACATGTACGCTTACCCGGCTGAAATAAAATGTTGACCTCCATGTTGATTTGTGCCAATAAAACATTTAAGAGAACATTCATATAAACATTGACCCTTTTGATACTGCCCTATAGGAAATCGATTACTGGTGAACGATCATTAACCCTTGAAGTGCTGAATTAATTTGCAAAAAACATCACAATCAAAGGGTTTTTTCAATTAGAAATCATCATCAATGTCTTAGTTAGCTCTTTCCGATTCATTTGAATACCTATGGAATGTGTCTACGGCCTTTATAAATAGTTTTACTCTTACAGTGCAGGGATAGACTTTAGTCGTCAGAATCTGACGTCTACAGACGTCAGATTCTGACGACTAAAGTCTATCCCCGCACTGTAAGAGTAAAATACTTACAATATTATAAAAAAAAATAAGTATGAACAGTCTCGAAAGAGTTAATCCGGACACTGCCTCATGCATGCTCTTATTGTTTGCAAGGCTAAACCATTGGTGTCTTCATTCTTTAACAAATTCAATTTTTTCTCCGATACCTATGTTTCAGCATAGAATTTATGACATTCAAAAACTCATGTAATGCAAAAATGTGCCCTCTCTATGACGGCTTACACATAATACTGTGAGTCATCAACAAGTGGAAGACAAACTAGATACATATTACAGGGTATTGTTTATAGAAAAATTGTATTATTATTGTATTATTAGTACTAACCAACTACAAACTAGAAAATTCAGCCATAAAAGAGAACTAGAAGTAAGTGTTTACCATGTAAACACCCAAGAAGGCTCCCCCTCGCACTTTTGAAATAGAAGTTATGAATTAATTATAATTTACCAGATAATCAATTTGTACATATAATTATCAAGTTATATTATGGGGCAGAGGCTAGCAGCTTTGGGGTGACACGGTGCTATTTTGACCCCAAAATATTAAGGATGGCCGACATAAGCCGGTATGTATCTGAACTTTCTGAAAAACTGATGCAGTCTGGGAATTATTACTAGCATGCAGTAAGTACTTTGAATATTGAGTGTATCGGACAAGCGGCTTTAAAGTTATCAAGGTGACAAGCTTCTAATTTGACGAGAAAACATTAAAGATGGCCACCATGACCCGAATATTTTCCAGAACTTTCTGGCAAATTGACGAATTATTACTACTATTCAATTGAAAAAGCGGTTTTGTAGATATCAGGGTGACGGGGTATGGATGAGAGGGGCCATGTGCGGCAGCGGACGAAACGGTACATAAACAAAAGGATCCCCCTGGTAGACAGAGCCTAATAAACTACATCTATATGTAGATGGATTTCCAGATAAAAAGGTCAACCCACAATTGCTTCAGGTCAATATATGGACGATAATAAATTATATATAGGAGTCGAGAAAATTCACTTCATCATATTAATATACATAAATAACAATATATAATCTCATATTCTCATACAATGAGACGCTCATTCAACAACTAACTCACATGTGACCATTGAGACAATTTGTGAAGATGAACACATTCGTGCTTTTATACTGTACATAATATAAAATCAGCCCTTAAAGCGCGACCCACAAATTTAGGTCAGTGAAAATTACTCCTATTTGTTTAATTTGAGACCAAACATTTGCAAATCTCGATGTTTAAAAGGCTCATTATATTCCCAATAACAATTATTTGAACGGGTAATAATTTCTAGGTAATGGTGATGTGCGCTGCTGAATTGCGTGTAAGCATTTTTCATCATTTGAAGATGGAAATTGCTAACGCAATTTCCAGCTTCAAATAATGAAAAATATTAATTTTCTATGAAATATGGACATATCCTGCAATCACTAGGCCTATGGCATTCATGAGTCGAGGAGTACTTGTAGCACACATCATGGAATTCATTTTTCTATGCTTTAGTCCACCTGCACTCGAGGGCTCGTTGGACCAAAATAAGTGCAATAAACTCACATACCCATATACATACATGATCAATAGATAGATTCTCTCATTGCTAGTGCTAGCATAAAACATCACTATTCAACAGTTATATATATATACAGGTGTTTTTTGGATCACCACGCCAAAAGACCGGTCCTTCACCTTGATATACCTCAAAACATTAATATACAAGTGATTCTTTGGCTGCGATGCCGCTAGTTCTTTGGATTATTAACACCACACAAACTGCAACAATGTCATTACCTGTCACAAGGCCAAAACCTGCAGCAAGGTTATGACCTCTAACAAGGTCAAGACCTGTAATAAGGTCATCCGCAATAAGGTAATGACCTGTAACAAAGTCATGACCTGTCAGAAGGTCATACATGTAACAAGGTCACAACCATGTTACACATCATGACCGTATTGCATAACAAGGTTATTACATTGTCACAGGTTATGACTTTGTTACAGGTCATTACAGTGTTACAGGTCATGACCTTGTTACAGGTCATGACATGTAAGTAGGTTGAGGTGATATTCGATTATATAATTACACATTGTTGAGGTTGTATGTGTTCCTTAAAGCAATCTAAAGGTCACTTGAGAACATTCTTTGATTTTTGAACAATGCATGGTTTTACACCACATTACGACAACACTGATAGCGATCAGTAACAAAGCTGAACATTAATATATATTATATTATATTATATTATATAACACCTACATATATATAACCATAAGCACGACATGTGGTTTATAATTTTTTCTCTTTCAGGTATATTTCTACTCTCAAATTTAGTCCTCTGGGATTTAAAAGATGTGAAGGGCACATGACATTGTAATCCCAGGGACAATATTTTGACTTCAACTTATCTTTTCATTCACCAATTTATATATGGCTAATTTATATATGTGACCCGCACATTTAAATCTGATTCATCTATTGTCAAATTTGATACAAATTTGATACATTTTTGGTTTTTCAAAGGTATCATATTTAAATTCACATTCACACCTTAACAACTGTCCCCATCACATGGTGTGAATGGCCACATTGCAGCACAATTTTAATATGACAGATCATTTTCTTCCCTGTTCCTGTTATGGACTTGTTTCGCACAAAGGCGACTATTTCTCGTTGTTGAATGTGTCATAGCATGAGTTAGAGTACTTGGCATTTGTCCTTCGATGATGATGACAGTAGAATATGCAACAACTCTTGAGTGTCCATTCAAACAGAGGATTACACAAAGAAGTAATATGCTGATTGAGAAATGTTTATTGATCAGCACATTGACCAATTCTCCGTCAATTAACCTTGTCATTTGCTCCTCATTTTCAATCCCACACTCACTATTTGTCTTGAGGTATGTGCAACTCTTTCCGTCCACTCACATTGAAGCAGGCCCAGCGCAAGCAAAGTGGAAGTGGTCCGGCTGTGATACAGGCCTGTTCTAGGGAGGTCAGGGGGCATGCTCCCCCTGGAAAATTTGAAGAAATAAGTGCTCTGGGAGCCATTTTTCTGCATTTAGACTGAAAAGTGGTCCAGCCGCTTCCGCCGGCCATGTAGATAAGTACGTTCAATGCTTTCAATGCTCTGTTCAACTTGTATTTTGTCAGTTCATGTTGACCGTTCATGAGGACATGTGCTCTTCGTTGCTGCTTGATGCTCGATCCGCCTCCATTTTCTCCACCTTGATGTTGATTGGCTGTTGGCCTGTGAGTGACAGGATAGCCTGGTTGACGGCTGCGAGTTCCACAGAGAGCTGTAGACTCTGCTCGTCACTCGCCTCCTGTGCCATGGCTGGCTGTACCACAGACACCACACCGTTATGGGCGGTACCGTCAAACACCCCATTATGCTGACTGACCATCGTCTCCGGTGAGAGAGACATCACCTCGTGGTGACTCACCGGTACCTCATGGTGACTCACTGGTACCTCATGGTGACTCCCCGGTGGAGATACAGAGTTTGTGAATGGGTCTTGTTGAGAATCTGTCAGGTTATCTAGATTAGCTTGTTGTGATCTGCTCAATCCGTCGATGTTGACTTGATGCTTGATGTCCAGACCATCGAGGCCGGTTTGTTGTGACCTATCTAGGTTTTCCAGCCCGGTGTGATGTGAGGTGGGTAGGCTATCGAGCCCCGTCTGGTGCGGGTGTAGGTGATCGTGTGACATTGCCATGCTAGCGGGGGTGGCTAGCGTCACAGGTATTGTCCCGTCGGGTATGATCATGTGTGGTGTGCCTGGCTCGTTCTGTAATGACATGTGATTCTGCTGGGCGAGCTGGTTAATGATATCTGCCAGCATACGAGGCGGACGACCTCGATGTCTCAGCGATGTCTGTGATGGATCCAAACCTTCTGGAATAAAAAATATACACAGATAGTAAACAAGTTTGGGGCTTATTAAATGTCATCATGCTCGGCCGGCCGGGACTGTCTTGTTTGAAAACCGGGCAGAGCAAACTGTGCACCAGGCTGCCCTGATAAAATAATCTGATAGATCCCAATTGAGAGGGTACACATGGGTTAAAAAACAAATCGAATGAACGGTGAATCGCCTGTTTTTAAGGACCAAACATCGAGGATTGCAGTTTATAAATAGTGTAAGAAACAAAGCTAAAAATGTATATCTATTTTTAGCTATATAAATATAATTTTTCCCCTGTAAAAAGTAAATACAGTAGCCAAAAAATGTGTAAAAAGCATAGGCATTGACAGGAATGGACTGTCGACTGGTGCAAGATCGTCGTGAACTTACGGCTCGCATGCGCGGCTAGGAAAAGGGATAACTGATTTCCAGTCAACCTATATATTGAATTGAATATATGTATAGATGTCAAATCATACCCAGCAAGCACAAAACATTTGTATAAGAGTGATTCAACATTGTATGTTACTATACAAATGTTTGTGTTTGCTGGGTATGTGCTGCCGAGTGGCTGGGTGTATTGGACATGGTGTGTATACGTCTATGCTCTATGTCCACATATGTGCACTGACCGGTCACACATTTTCACGGGAGAAGCATACTTTATGTGCTTGGATGTTTTATTTTTGTTGTAATATTTAAATACTTTTGATAATGAAGCAGAAGGAACTATTATAATGTATTAATTTATCGAATACATTTGTTACGATTTGAAAGATATTGATGTTAATCATTAATTTGACTGTGATTGAAAATGCGATCATCACAATGTTAATATACCCATGAAAAACGATCAACAAACACATGGTTGACAGTTCACAGAGGAGGTAAACTATCCCTTCTCTCGCCAATTCTCGCGGACGGAAGCTCTCACAAATCAGTCAGTGTTGTGAGATTTGAAGTCAGCAGTCCATGCTTTCGATGTCTATGGTAAAAAGTGAAGATGGAAGAATCTTTAATATCCAGGACTCATGTGCACCCTCAATTGTAGGCCTACAGCTCTGAATTTCTTGTTGGGTAGCACATTTTTGTATTGTGCTATTAGAGAACACACAAGTGTAATATGTTAACTTGAAACTACTCCAGACATCCTGATTTTAAAGGTCAATGTTATTTTCAATTAATTGATTTTAATTTAATAAATGTCAAACGAAGGGTATGTGTTTCACTAGGATGCAAGCAAGGCTGATAACTGGTCATCATAAATCGGCTGAATTTTATCATCCCAGTGCAATAGGGTAACAAAATCATGTACAGCAAATCTTGTCCTATAGTGTGGTAACCTCTTCATATCCAGGCCCAAGTGCATTCCAGCGAACCACAACTTTAAGTGGGTGAAAATAACCCATATTGGTTTAATTAGAGATCAAACATTTGCAAATCAAGTGATTTCATCACCTGATAAACATGATAAAACAGATTTAAAACAATTATAGTCATGCCAAGCGATTGAGGGTTAAATTATGAAATTAACAGCAACTGATAATCAGAAAAAAATAAAAGCTGAAAATTTTACTTTCAAATGAATCAAAATGATTAGAAGAATTTAAAATATGAAGAGTTTAGACATAATAGATCATGAAGATTAAAATAAGTTTTAAATGTTTTGTCGATGACTAAATTCTAAGACTTTCTCAAAGCCTTTCGAGGACCCCGAGGATTTTTTTTAATGTTAAATTTATAATATTACAATAATTTTATATGAAAAATGTATAGGATTCCAGTGAATCTGTTGTAGTTAGTTTAAATGTGATACCATAAAATAAAACATAGATGATGATATATATTACTGAGGACAAATAAAATAGTATGTGAATAAATTTATGTAAAATTCAAGCACTTTACCATTTTTAACTACCAATACAAACTCTTGTTAATAGCAAGAAACTATATTTCTTGTGGGAGACATTTTGAAATTGCTAAAAGTTCTGATACTAAATAGATATAAGAAGAGAAATATATATTGTTAAAATTAGGCTATGATCATTAAGTTTACCTTCCCGAGCTATTTTCTTCATTTCTTTCCTTTTATTCGCAAACCAGTTTGAAACGACCTGTACAGTCACTTTTTCTTTATCAACCAGTTCTCTGCCCGCTAATATAAAAACAACAAAATGTTCCAAAACTGAAAGTTTAGCCAAATGAGAATTAAATAGCTCATGACATTTTAAAGTGACATTTATTTACTTTTATAGGTTAGCAAAGTTTAATAGACTAAGCTCAATAATGTTAAGAAAAAAACTCTATCAGTCTATCATCCTTTCAAGGAAAATTTAGCTGTGAAAATATATGATGACAATTAGCAAGTATAGTGTGTGACTTCTTGACTGTCTTCAACTGCTTTTCAAAATTAAAATATTTAATGTTACCCATGGCCTCTGTGGTAGTGTTGCATGTTCGAGCGATCTCTTCACGCTTCTCGTACGTTGGGTAACTATCTTCCTGGAAGAACTTCTCTAGTATTTCGATGTGGTTTGGTCTGAACACAAAGCGCTCACGTTTTGGGTAGCTGGTGAATTCGTTGGATGGGTCGATACAGCTGATGAGTTTCTTTGGTGATGGCCCACACGACAGCAGGATTGTATTTACAGCCGGACCTGTTCACAGGAGAGGGAGTGAAAGGTCATAAATATGCGGAAATAATTGTTGTGAACAAGGCTTGTTGTAGCAAGTCAAAACAGGAGATTTGTTGAAAATATATTATTTATGGTTTCAACAAGATAGTAGTAAATTATACTGACTTTAGAAAAATTGTTTTTGCAACTTTAGAATGTTTCCACTTGCTATGAAAAGCCTTGTTATATGTGAACAAGGCTTGCCAACGCGAGTCGAAAGGTCATAAAATTGCGGGAATAATTGTTGTGAACAAGGCTTGTTGTAGCAAGTCAAAACATCATAAAAGTAATCCAACATGGGTTTCCAATGCTCTGGAAATGAGATTGTTAGTGGCTATTTTAGCTTGTCAGTGGTGGATCCAGAGGGGGGCACCACTAGCACACCCCCCCCCCCCACACCTAGCCCCCCCCCCCCCACACCACACCGTTCAGTGTTCCAAAAACAAAAATATACTACATTTTATTCCTTTTATTCATACTACAAATATGCACAGAAAAAAAACTAATATTAAAAAAATTTTGTCATGAAAATTTCCAATCCAATGAGAACAAATGGCCGTTTACCAGCTGACTATTAATAATTGTTTTTACATCTACTCGGCTCAGCTCGGGTTTAGTCCTAACCAGAGCTGATTATTTCTAGTAGTGCGCCAACCCACCTATTGCAGCAGCATTTTTTCTGTAGACAATAAACCACTTCTGTATGGCTCTGCGGCTTCTCTCTGACATGTCGTAGTAATCGCCTTTAAGGTATCGGCTCACGTATGACTGACTAATTCCTAAAACAAAACATACAGGTGATGTATGACTAGCTGATTGCTAATACAAAATATGCATATCTATAGCAAATGCAGCAACAACTATATTACCAACATAACATAGGGGGGCTGGTCAATAATCACATAACACTTTTTAAATGCCCCTAATCCTGCAATCAAACATCAATGAAAAGAGGTTGTAGGTGGCAACAAAAAACATACAATGGCTTTAAAACTTACCGGAAAAATAAATTGATACCAATATAAATGCAAAAATTGTATTGTGCAACAGAACAAGACTACATAAGTCCAGGAGCTCCCGCTCCAAATTAGAATTTGATTTAAGCAATTTTGTGTAGAGTTATTAATGTAGTCCTAGGCTAGGTCAAAAATCAAGACGCAAGACAACTAGGTCTAAGAAGCTCTGTCTAAGAGTAAGATAAGAACTAGACAGTCTGTCAGAGATTGCAAACCTCCATTGAAATTAATGATCCTAATCAGTATCCCAGTAATGGTCTATCTATCTGGCACGGTTTACCTGATATCAGGCCAATCGAGGTAGCTAATAGCTGATTTACGGTCACTTTGAATTCGATATAAACTAGTTAAAAAATTTAAGGGTGCATCCTCCCTTGAAACCTCAAATTTTGTTTTATAGTAATGGACTAGCATCTAACACAGTTTGCAAAATATTGGGCATGTGAAAGTAGATAATGGCCGAAAAGGCGGCCATTTTGAACTTGATCAAGTCAAATTTTTTCAAGATGCATACTCATCTGAAATCTCACATTTCGTTTTATAGTAATGGTCTAGCCATCTAGCACGGTTTACCAAATAGCGGCCATGTGAAAGTGAATAATGGTCGATAAGCGGCCATTTTGAATTTTCTCGAGTCGAATTTTTTCAAGATGCATCCTCTCCTGAAATCACACATTTTGTTTTATAGTAATGGTCTAGCCATCTAGCACTGTTTACCAAATAACGGCCATGTGAAAATTTTGTTTTATAGTAATGGTCTAGCCATCTAGCACTGTTTACCAAATAACGGCCATGTGAAAATGAATAATGGCCGATTGGCGGCCATTTTGAACTTGGTCGAAGTGAATTTTTTCAAAATGCATCCTCCCCTGAAACCTTACAATTTGTTTTATAGTAATGGTGTAGATATCTTGAGCAGTTTTTATGATATTCGGCAATATCAGGCCTGCCGAGGTGAATAATGGCCGATAGGCGGCCATTTTGAATTTTATGAACGTGAAATTTTTCAAGATGCATCCTCTCCTGAAACCTGACAATTTGTTTGATAGTAATGGTGTAGCTATCTTGAGCGGTTTTCATGATATTCCGCAATATCAGGCCTGTCGAGGTGAATAATGGCCGATAGGCGGCCATTTTTAATTTTATCAACTTGAAATTTTTCAAGATGCATCCTCTCCTGAAACCTCACAATTTGTTTTATAGTAATGGTGTAGCTATCTTGAGCGGTTTTCATGATATTCCGCAAAATATTTCAGTCGGATTTACCGATGTTATAAATTAGGTCAAAGTGCTGGGTCAACTTCAAGGTCAAGGTCCAAAAACCTGAAAAGGCACAACTAGGGACCTTAGAGAACATGTATGTGCAATATGACTATCATCGAACCAGTACTTTTTGAGATCTGCTCCGGAAACATAAGTGTGCGTCAAAACGTCTAAATAGGTCATAGTTCTGAACCAAAAGTAGGTTAAAGTTCATATACCCCAAAAGGCACAACTAGACCCCCTAGGGGTTTTGTGTGTGAAATTTGAAGACAATCGGACAAGTACTTTCAGAGATATGCTCCGGAAACGAATTGTTTAAGGACAGCCAAACGGCCCAACGCCGTAACATCATCATTTTTTCCTGTGCGACCTTGCGTATTGAATTCAGATTAAAAATATTTTAACCGGTCCATTATCCACCTGGAAGTAACCCACATACCAAAAATTGTTATCCTAGCTTATTTTCTTACAAAGTTATAAGCAAAAGAAGAGTCAAAAAAAAAACGGAGGCGGAATCCATAGCTCCCTCCGTCTCACATACGGTGACGGCGGCAGCTAAAAATATATTGAAAGGTAATGAACAGGTCCACTTGATGAACTTAGGCCATTGTTGATTAAATCTTATCTTGGCCGATTTTAGTTGAAGCCATTTAGTGGTGTCGATCTATCTTAAAAAAAAGCTGCAAAAATTTCTGCAGTCAGTCGGTCGGAGAAAAAAAATTGCCACAGATTTTTTTTTAATTCAAAATGAAAAACATTCTAGAATACAAACAATTTTTCACTGTTAACTATATATTTGATTTCACTAACAACTCAAACACCCTTTCATATTGGGTGACAGCTTAGCCCTTTAGCACCTAGTGACACACATGCCAGCTCAAAATATAGATATTTGATCTACTATACATTCATGTCATTTCATATTAAAAATTAAAAAAAGGTTTTGAGGTTAGGGGTCAGGGGGTCCTCCCCTAGGAGAAAACAATTCAGAGTTTTAAATTTTGGTGCTTATAATGGCCTATTTTAACTAAAATTACAGTAAAATATGGAACATATTTTTATTTTTCTTGCCAACAAGGGGGGGGGGGATATCCCCCCTGTGGTGCCGAGTGGGGGGTTCGGACCCCCCAGACCCCACACCCTGGCGAAAACCCTGGAAAAAAAAATATCATTTTTTTCTGGCGGGTGTTTTGAAGTACAGTAAACTAATCAACCAATATAAGAATTTATAAACAATGGTCTTATCAAGAATAAAAGGACCTTGATATTGGACAAAATAGGTCCTACAGCTTAACACGCGCTCCATGTTTAAATATTTGAGCCAACAAATAAGAAAGCATCTTTTTTTTTAATTAAACTCTGCATATTAGAATATGCAAGTCTAGTCTTTAACCCTTAAAGCGCTGAATTATTCTGTATAAATCATGGAGACCAAAGATTTTTTTTCAATTTGAAATCATCATAAATGTCTTTGTTAGATCTTTCTGATTCATCAAATAATTTTAATCTTACAGTGAGGGGATAGACTTTAGACGTTAGATTCTGATGTCTTAAGTCTATCCCCGTACAGTAAGGATTAAACCAACCTTCTGCTGTTTGTATCTTAGTACTAACCTGACAGCGTGGCCACCTGCTGCTGCTTAATACTGTACTGAATCACAAAGTTTCTGATTTCCTCACAGCAATGAGCCTCTCCTTTACTGGAACACATAACAGTTTGCATAATACATAACATCATGACCAACATAAAGCCATAAGTCAGGGCATGAAAAATAAGATGCCCTAGACAACCATTTTTTCCAGTGGACAAACAAAACTTTATTGTGTGTCATAGAGCCCTTGTCTAGATTTAGCATTGGGTAGCTACTTTACAGAACAAAATAATATTAACCCTTACCACACTGAAATATTTTTGCTTAACCCTTTGAGTGCGGGCGACGCTTTTAAGAGCATTCATACTGTTTTTCCACAACTAAAATTTGACAGAAATTGAACAAATATGCATGTATAAATCTTGAGTAAAGCCCCCATTGTGAAATTCAGCAGGTTTAATTTTTAAGTGAGGAGGTATTTTCCTTTCATTTGAACTTTGGCAATTGCATGAGCAATGCCAACTTCAAATGAAAGGTAAATGTTAAGTAGTAATGAAGCACTTAAAGAGTTAAACAGGGGTTTCAAAATGAAAAGAATTATGAGAAGCAAGTAAATAAATAGGGGTTGCTAGGGAGGTCCGTGGGCATGCCCCCCGAAAAATCAGATGCATTTTGGTACACTCTGGCATTTCTTTGCTTAAAGTAGACGTCGCATTTACAATAAATAAATGTTGCTAGTGACGGGCCACGACTTGTTTTAAAACCCTTGCTAAGCCATGGAGACCAAAGGGTTTTGTTCAATTTGAGGTCATCATAATTGTCGTAGTCAGCTCTTTCTGCTTTAATTGAATACCTATGTCATGGGTCTACGGTCATTATAAATATTTTAATTCTTTTAGTGCAGAGAATGTTTTTATATGTCAGATGTCACATCACTGGCTTCAAGCAAAATAACACAGAACATAATTTAAATTCAAATAATTGTCAGTCATTTAAATTTGTGTATCGCGATAATGGGACACAACACAACTGAAAATTATTATTGAACACCTCAGAGCTTCAGGGGTTGAAATGATTGTATACATTGAAGTAAAAAATATTTTCAAATTAGAAATTATGTCAATTCTTGTTTTAAAAGGAACGATAAAATACAACTTAAATGGCAATAATTCACCTGCAAAATAATTAGACACAAATTCAAAATCATCCTAACTGACATATAAATTATGACAATGATCCTTTTAAAGAATAACCCACCACCAAGGAATGGTAAACTAAAATGCATAAAACTGATAATTTTTCATTTATTTTTTTTGTTAAAAATGACTGATGATTGGTTATTTGCAGCATCATTCAGGCCAAATTGGGACAGGAATACACATAAATTTTGGGGATCGACTTTAGACGTGGTCTCAGCACTGATAGGGTTGAAGTGGTAATCATGTCCAGGCCTCTTACTCATTCTCAACCTTTATATTTGTTCCCTATTAAAAGAAGAATATTTAAAGGAAAATGTACATTCGGTAGATTGGTATATGCACGTTCCTGCAGGTCTACTCTTCTTAAAAATAATGACTTTTAATGACTTTAGTGTAAACATATTTTTATTAACAATTGAAGCAGTACAAAAGTGTAATCGAGGCTTCTCTTGCGATGAAAAAAAAAATAATAATTGTTGCCTGACATGTAAATAAAGTGGTATGTATAGTATTGATGCACAAAAGCATTATACATTAAATCGTTAATATATATACAGAATCAAGAATAGTTATGGCAATTATTAAAAGACTCATGACAAATTATTCAGCAATTTAAATCGGTTGGTGGCGATAACATATTCTTGGGTAGCCTGATTTATTATAAAGTTGTTTATACAAACACTGATGCCATCTAAAAGAACATGTACAGTAAATTCAAAATTATTACGCATTACATGGAGTTCATATAAACACTGATTTTATTATTTTTAATGACTTATAATGACAAGCAAGCAAATTTAATGACTTTTTAATGACATTAAGTATTATTTTTCAACTTAATGACTTTTAATGACAAGCGGGAACCTTGATATATCTTGATTAAAATTGTGCAGATATCTATATAAGTAATTTTTATTCACCTGAAGTTGTGGGCTGCAACTTTAAGTGGGTAATAATTTAACCCTTACAACGCTGAAATATTGTTGTATGAACCATGGAGACTAAAGGGATTTCTCAATTTGAAATCATCATAAATTAGTCAGCTTTTTCCGTTTCATTTTAATACCTATGTTATGGGTCTACGGCCATTATAAAAATTTTAATTCTTTCAGTGCGGGGACCGTCAGAATCTGACGTATACAGACGTCATATTCTGATGTATAAGGATGGTCGCAACACTGAAAAGGTTAAATTATTAATGTAGCACTTTAACCCTTACAAGGCTGAATTAATTTTGTATAAATCATGGAGATCAAAGGGTTTCAATCAATTTGAAATCATCATAAATGTCTTAATTAGCTCCTTCTGATTCATTTGAATACCTATGTGATGGGGTTTTGGCCATTATAAATATTTTTACTCTTACAGTGAGGGGATCAACTTTAGTTGTCAGAATCTGACGTCTACAGACGGCAGATTCTGATGACTTAAGTCGGTCCCCGCGCTCCAAGGGTTAAGGATTAAGTTTTCCAGAAATACTCACATGACAAACTCTACAAATTCTTTCTCCTCCTGTTCATCGAGGTCGCCGATACCGTTAGGCAGATCAGAGTTTGGGGTGTCTGGGAAAATCATCCCCTCTGTGCCTTCAAATGGTCGTTTGCGAATGGCAGACACGGGGGGTGTGGTGACCGGTGTGGTGACTGGGGTTGGCTGTGTGGCTACGGTGGTCAGTGGGATTTGAGGCTGTACCGGTGTAGGAAGCTGGGGAGGCGTCGGGGTTATCGGGGAGCGTATGGGGGTCTGGATCACTGGAGCAGCAAATATCGGCATCCGCTGAAACGCCTGCTGTATTAAAGCCTGAAAAAAATAAAATACTGGTCCATTTATTTCTAGTAATCCAGGTAAAAATTTGTTCAGTATCGCATAGCAAAATACTACGCAATTCTGTACATTTGCTAATCTAATTTGTAATTGCTTAATTAGCAAAATATTTATACATCAATGATAAGGATGTCTATAGTTGCAATCAACTTCCACCATAGATGCATATTTCCTCAGTTGAAGCTGGAAGTTATTTTGGTAATTGCAGCAAATTAAAAAGACGTTTTATATGTTAGCATGTTTACCTGTGACATAGGTACACTGTAGACGGGTCCGAGTTCTCTATCCAGCCGATCAAGGCAGTCAAATGCCTGAGCCATTTGTTCCTTATTGATGCCGCTGTTTCTCAGCCTCCGTATCAGTTCAATCTGTTCAACTGTGAACAGCGATTGCTGCTGTATTGCGCCATTGGCCGGGGACGCCATGGCGACAGTTTAAGGTCACTGCGGGCACAAACGTGACCCGTCGCTGTAGTGACCACCACCTATTCCACTCCCACCTGACTTGTGTGTTTGTAACACCTGTCAAGAAAATCAGTAATTTTTTTTCAATCAGAATTTGACAATTAAATAGATATCTGTATATTATATTACAGATCTATATTAATAATTTTCCCATTAAGTTATATATATAATAAATTTTCACCTATTTGTAGTTGTGTCTTGATAGCGCGACCCACAACTTCAACTGGATGAAAATTTGTTTCATTTCAGAACAAAACATTGTAAATTATTTCATCCACAATAACAGTGATTTAACTTAACCCTTAAAGCGCTGAATTAATTTGTAAAAAACATAGCCATTAAAGGGGTTTTTTCAATTTGAAATCATCATAAATGTCTTAGTTAGCTCTTTCTGATTCATTTGAATATCCATGTGATGGGTGTATAACGGCCATTAGAAATATTTTTACTCTCACATTGCTGGGATTGACTTTAGTCGTCAGAAGGTGATGTCTACAGGCATCAGTTTCTGACGACTAAAGTCGATTCCAGCGCTGTAAGGGTTAAAGCACTGAATTATTTTTTTATAAACCACGGAGACCAGATTGAAAGTATTATAAATGTCTTAACAGCGCGTGGATAGACTTTAGTCGTCTCATGTCGATCCCCGCACTGTAAGAGCAAAAATATTTCTACCGACCGTAGACCTGTAACATAGGTATTCAAATGAAGCAGAAAGAGCTAACTTTACTGTTATGATGATTTCAAATTGAAAAAACCCTTTTTGTCTCCATGGTTTATATAAAAATAATTTGACGCAGCGCTTTAATGATTAATTACCTCTTTCCGATTTATTTGAATAGGCCTACCTATGTTATGGGTCTGCATGTACGACTATTAGATATTTGTGCTCTTTCAGTGCGTGGATCACATTAGACGTTAGAATCTGACATCGACAGACATGAGATTCTGACGTATAAAGACAGTCCCCGCACTGAAAGGGTTGAAGCTGCTAATATTAACCAAATTAAAAATATCTTAACTATATAGTCATGCTTAGTGTCTAATGGGTTATATAACACTTAATTCATATATAAATTGTCTGTATAGGGGGTGGTAATCTGTCTGCTAAAGAATTAGCGTATTCAGGGGTGCATCCAGTGGCTACACCCCCACAGTAGGCCTAGTCCACACTCAAAGCCATATGAGACAATTTTTTCGGTGGGACTTATTTTCCCGTTGACCCCCTTACACCCCTTTGAACTGAGTTAGGCCTCATGCGACCCCCTCGAACCCCCCCCCCCCCCCCCGAATGACGGACCCGTTAGCTGCTTCAACACCGACAGCATTTCTAATGGCCATGGAACCATGACATAAATATGCTAACTTAGACATTTATGATGATTTCAAATTGGTTTCATCGCTTTAAGGGTTCAGAACGATTTTTAGAAGTTGTTGATACAATTTCAAAGCTAATAGGCTACAAGACATCAATGCGATGCTCAGATTAATCTTGGCCTATCCTTAAACCAGCGATGGGCCAATGGCTAACGTTTTTTGTGTTTAGGCCTTTCAATTGAGGGCTTGTAAATTTTTTTAATTACCCTGGTTACCAACCTGACTGGCTTTCAGTACAGGTATTTCCCAGGCCTGCAGCTATTAGGCCTACTGTTATGTTGAAACTTAGAACATATGTTTTTCATTTAATAAAATAAAATCTAGATCATGGTACACTATAATCTGTATCTATAGGCCCATAGCAACTCTTATAAACGCCCACTCCCCCTCCAGCCTCAGGGGGTATTCAGGGAGCCCCCCCCCCCCCCCGCTCAAGATCACCCAGAAAAAAAAACATATTTGGGCCGAAATTATATGATCTAGAATGGGTCATTTGAGGCTTCAAATTTTAAAATTTCCCAGGGGACCCCTCTAGAGCCTATAGCCGTGGTGTGCATACAATTATTTTAAAAAATCAGCGTCCACTCCGCGTCTCCCTATTCCTGGAACCGCCACTGGTGCTCGAATTGTCACAAAATAGCAATCTTCAATTATAGTCGGATTCACATTAAATTCAGCAACCAGGATTATTGAATTTCGCGGATTTCTCAGTCAATTCTCAACCAATTTTCATGAAATTTTACACACACTATTTCCCATTCATGTCGTGACTGCCCTGAAAATTTCGCGAAGTCTTGATAAGAATTGTAGAAGTTAGACCATTTGACATGTAATACAATTCTGAGACAAAGCTAATGGCTTTATAGAGGGCAACATTTTTAATTATTTACTACATGTCAAATGGTCTAACTTTTTAAATACTTATTAAAACTCAGCGAAACTTTCAGGGTAGTCACGACATGAATGGAAAATAGTGTGTGTAAAATTTCATGAAAATTGATTGAGAATTGACGGGGAAATCGGCGAAATTCATCCACCACGGTGAATGTGAATCCTGGTATAATTTTTATGATTAGACAGGGTAGGATGTGTTATAATTTCATAATTTTGTAGATATAGATATGTAGATATATAATCTGATAATAGGCTCATTATTTTTTTTTATGAAAAATTACAAAAACATACATTTTACAACTTTAACATTTTTAATTAAAACTTTCAAATTTCAGTAGGCCTAATTTCATTTTGACTGCACCTCAAAGTGAAAGCAATTAAGTCTACACAATGATTGATATGTGGGAGCCCCTAAGTATTGTTGTTTTATCAGTATTAGTGTGGTGTATGCCCCACTGCCCCCCACCCTCCCTGTCTGGCCTGGCCAGACGTTCCCCTGAGCATGCTGGGGGTGCGCGTGTGATGACAGCGCGTTAGTCAGGCCCCGCCACACAAACCATGTCAATCCCCGCTAAACACAACACGTGCGACACTTCAGACCCTCCCAAGTGCGCGAAATACAACCCCGGCCACCACAAGGCTCACAACAACCGGCACCTGGCGAAAAGTCACCGTGAAACACAGCAAAACAAATCGCAAAAGTGACCCAAAAACGGCAAAAAACAGACAGACATGCCCCAGACAAAGACATCATAATAAATCGCCGAATATTTTTTTATCTCTCTGCCATTTGTTTTGGCATTGATATTATCCAAGTGTTACGTATGATTTTGATAATTATTACGTCATAATTGAAAACAGGCGTTAAAGTGATTTTTTGAGAATGATGTAAGTAAGAATATGATATGCACCACCCTGTCTAAATAATAAATTATTATGGTAGGACTCCGCCATATTGGTTAATTTAGTTAATGATTGGTTACTGAGAGATGCATGGGGAAAATGCCGGCGAGGCTTCGGTACACGATAATAAAAAAGGCCAAGGGGGGTGCAGCTACTGTAATGAAGGCTTGGTCTAAGGATGCACTGATTTTAAGGACTACCTGCACGTGTCATGATAAAAAATCTCGAGAAAAACAGTTAATAAACTCACCGTCAATCCGTCATGCTCAGTGGCCACAGCGAATATATCAGGCGAGGGGGAACAACGGAACAGCCAAATATAATAATTGAAACCCGGGGTGGAATGTTCTACGTCTACAGAACAAATTACCAAATTAATTACAGTGATTACTGGAGATATAAGGTGCATTGTGATGTAGCAGTGAGTGTTGGAAGTGTCTGACGGCGTAAAGATGGTTAATTAATTTGTTAGATTATACGGAGGGGGAAGAACGGAACAGCTAAGTAAATAATAGTTACTATATATTCATCTGTGGAGTGTACAGACAGGGTGAATGTTTGGTTTCCATGCACGCGTCCACGCACTGTACAGACAACTGACAGGCTGACATGAACAGGGGCAACTGGAGAAATTAACACGATCTAAGCCTGGTAAAATGCAAAATGTAAGCGAAAATAGCAAGGATACGCTTGAGTTGTAAGTAGCCTAAGGCCTATAACTGGCTATATAGATTAATTTGTGAAATAGTTATCAAAAGTAGGCTAACGTTATCAGGTTATTGGAATTGTTGTAATTTGTGCGTATTAGGCCTACATTCTACGAGCTGTATTAAATAAATTGAACAGTGCCCCCTGTCATGGCATTGGCAGCGGCTGTGTCAGTGTGCACACAGTTGATTTTCAGAGTTCAATCTTAGGGGGCCACCATTCAATCACTAGGAGGGGGGGGGGGGTGCTTGAGTTTTTTGTCTGTAGGCCTACAAATTAGTTATTTCACCTCCAGTCTGCATTATTTTCTTTATTTTACACTTATATTGCCTCAAGCAAAATATTTATTTACCTTTCTTAAAAAAAAATGATTCTGTCTACAAGCTGAAAAGATGGATCCCAAACTAGGCTTAGTATTGATGTGGTGGTTAAGGAGACGAGCGCAGCGAGGCTAAATAAATGAGAGCGTCATTTAATTATGCCGAGCGAAGCAGGGCAACATTTTTTTGTGGGCCATTGAATATTTATTTAGACTACAGCTAGCATGTCCTTCAGACAATTATTAATTCAATGAGAAATTAGTCTCAAAATATTTATTAAAAAAATACACCAGCCCCCCTCCCCCCCTGGAGATTGGATGGTGTCACCCTTGGCTTCCCATCATTGCATGAGAAGTGTTCACCATGCGCTACCTGCCCTGAGGTATTTTCCCAGCACTTGAACATGGATAACACATACTCATCATAACCCAGCAAACACGAGGCGTTCACCCAATAGTGAGTTAATGTTGGCCCAACATTAACTCAACATTGGGTCAGCACAGCAGTCATTGGCCCAAGCGTCGCAGGCGGTTTACCAACATTACAGCAACACTGGGCCAATGTATGTTGCTTATAGTTCAATGCCTAATTCAGTAATTGACCCTCTACATTCATAACTGGAGTACAGCAAGCCGAGACATTGACCCAATGTAGCTGTGATGTTGGGCCAGTGTTGTATACAGCGCACCGACATTACAGCAACAGTGGGTCTTTTTCCCCTGGGAGTGCATTGTGACACTCTAGATGTTAGGCCTATCTGAATTAGACCTAGGCCTACTCATATTATATTAATATATTTATATCATTTATTTTATTTCTATCATTATTATTTTATGTCAATTATCAGATTATCTATCTATGTTAGGCTTAATCTAAATTAGGCCTAGAGGTCTACTCATACTCTACATTTATCATGTTTATTATGTCAATTATCAGATTATTATGCCATTTTATTCTCTTCTGAGATTACAGGGGGAATGGGCGCTTATTATAGTAGTTTTTTATTGATCATATAGACTACAGTGTACATGATTGTGGTTTTATTTTGAAATAAGGGGGTTGGCGTTTATTGGGAAATGAGCATTTTTTAGAATAAATACGGTATGGTTTTTTGTAGCCTGTAAATAAGTAAACAATTTATAGGCAATTATAGTTTTTCATATTTGTGTGGGTGTTGCTTCATATAAAGTTATGGATTGAAATAATTAAATTTTATCCTAAATATAAGCCTATACACTGATTGTAAATTAACTGGATAGCATACTTGAAGTAGATATATTTTTCATTCATTTAAAGTTTAATATTGCATCAGCAAAACCATGCAGCTCCGCATGAATGAAATCTCAATTAGTAGGCCTACTGATGCAGTGAGAAATGATAGGGTTACCCTTAAAGCACTGAAATATTTTTGTATAAACCATAGCTCTTTCCACTTCGTTTGAATACCTATGTTATGGGTCTACGGCCATCATAAATATTTTAATTCTTTCAGTGCAGGGACCGTCTTTATCATGTTTATACGTCAGATATATTCTCTGTAGACGTCAGATTTCTTAAAATTTGTTTATATATTTAACAAGATAGTATTAAAAGTACCACTTCCTGTCATGCTAGAGGTATATAGTCCTGCGGTTTAAGATATTTATATTTTGATTAAATCAAATCATTTATGATATGATTTTTTTTTCATTTTTGAGAGACCATCTAGTTTTTTACTCAAAAGTATTACAAATTTCAGTTTTAAGTGATATGAAAACTGTAAAGAATAATATAGTATTGTGGATATACATCATGTACAAATGTTCACTTGTGTTGCATTTTGTTTCAGAAATCAAAGGGTCATGTGATAAGTTGAGCAGCAGGTCCAAGGGTGATATAGTGATTGGAGTTCTGAGATAAGTTGTTCCTGATGCCTACTGTGCAGCTACCTGAGACAGGACTACAGCAAACAGAGAGTCGACACAATGGAGGATGAGAGCGACGTCAACAAACAGCGAGCCGATACAATGGAGGAGAGTGACGTCAATATGTTGGAGGCAAACAACATGAAAAACAAACAGACAGCATTTATAGATCAACATTCAGTTATTAGTGTGGAGATTAGAAGCAAAGGTGAGCAAAGAAACCAGGAGAAGTCTGAGAGTACACATGGTACAGCGGCAGCAAAGGGAGACTCTAATAAAGACACGATGAAGAGGGAATCTAGCTTTGTAAAGACAGTCAAAAATGAGGCAGAGAAAGTGGAACAGAAACTGAATTCTCAGACGAAAACCCGCAGCAGAAAGAAAATGAAGAAGTGTATATTTGTGTCTTACTCTCCGGACGCTGGTTTTGTGGAGCGTAAGTTTGTGATGGAGATGGTGAAGCAGCTGAAGGATAATAATTTGGCAGAGGACGTGTGGTTTGACCGGGACGAGCAGGTCACTGATAGTCCATGCTGGTTCTCACTCAGGATAGAGTCTGTGGAGAGATGTAAGGCTGCCATACTCCTCCTTTCTGAGAGCTACTTCACGTGTCCCGTCTCTGTCTACGAGAGTAAAACATTAATCCAGAGACAGACGTCTGGTACACAAGATGTGATGGTGTACCCCGTGTTATTTAATGATTTCACAGCAGGATCTGTCCCAAGCGTATGCCAAACACTTCTGTCTAAAGTCCTAGTCGACTTGACTAAAGCACCTCATCACCAGAAGAGTTTAGCTGAGCAGACGTCTGTTACCGTCGGTGCCTTAATGCCAAAGCTGGAGAAGCATGCCACCATACACGCTTCTCTGCCTCCATTTGTGCCTCCATCCTCAGAATATACCGGACAATATCCAAGCAAAAAAATATGTAAATGGACCACGACCGACTTGCAGGAATGGTTGTTTAAGCTTGGAATCAAGGAGTTTTATCGTCAGAGTTTGGCGGAGGCGATGGTGGATGGCTTCCTCCTTCTCTCTCTCACAGATCAGGATATGGTTGATCACCTCAGCATCGACAGCCGTGTCGTCAGGCGTAAGATGATGCAGCAGATTCTGGCCACCCTCGACCGCGAGCAGAAGCTACCCGGGAACTGGCACCTGCGAGCTCGTACTGTGCGACCCAAGGCTGGCTGTATCTACTTGGTCTACGATCCCACGGACGTCAGGCTGGCTCAGCACCTCAAGGCAGATCTCACCAAGAGAAACTTTCAGGTAGGCTCTATTATTACAATGCCACTTAACATGATTTTAGTTTTTTGTCATACCATGTATATTGTCATATGATTTTAACAAATTAACATTCTTGTATATACATGTAGGCCTACATGTATCTCTCTCATTACTATGACAAATAAGGCTGTAATGACTTTTATTTCTGTCAATAAAATATTTGTCTGTCTGTATTACATTCCTCTTTATGATAATTCATCTACTGATCTATTCACTGCTGGAATTGTAGCAGAGTAAGGGCTAACTCTGTTATATGGGCTGTAGCATGACAAGGGTTCCTTCTGTTATATGCCTGTAGCAGGACAAGGGTTACCTGTTATATGGCTGTAGCAGAACAAGGATTAACTCTGTTATATGGCTGTAGCAGGACAAGGGTTACCTCTGTTATATGGCTGTAGCATGACAAGGGTTAGCTCTGTTATATGGCTGTAGCATGACAAGGGTTACCTCTGTTATATGGCTGTAGCATGACAAGGGTTAACTCTGTTATATGGCTGTAGCAGGACAAGGGTTACCTCTGTTATATGGCTGTAGCAGGACAAGGGTTACTCCGTATATATATACGGTTCTAGCAGCACAAGGGTTAAACCTTCTATATACTAGGGGTTAAACCGTATATACTGGCGTAGCAGGATTAAACCTTATATATATGGGCCTAGCAGCACAAGGGTTAAACCGTATACACTCGGGCTCAGCAGGACCTGCATTGGATCTAAGGCCTGTGTATCCCCAAATCAAATGGCATATTCTTTACCATGTTTACTTAGAGCCAATTCTCATCTCCTAGTATTTCATTGTGTTGAGGCATTTCATCTACAACATAAAAAAACTGTGTCTGGCCTCAGGGGTTTTGTCAAGTTAAAAAAAAAACAAATATCCGAGAAAAACATGGAAGTTGATGGGTGTGTCAAGCCCCAGCTCGGATTTTTATTTTTTGTAGAATTTTCTTGTGTGTGTTTTTTTGTGTGTTGTTTTCATGTTTGCAAATGTTAAAAAAAAAAAAATTTGACGGGGGGGGGTGGGGTTGGCAAGGTTGGTGTCTGACCAATCCGAGTTTTTCTCGGATTTTTAATTTTTTTTTTCAACTTTGCAAGACCCCTACCCCTTTAACCGCCAAATTATTCAATTGGAATTTTTACCCAACTTCAGGTGAGTGAAAATTGTTCAGATTGTTAAAATGTAGGTAAACTGTTTTTCGAATCAGTAATCTTGCTCAGTGATGTCACGTTTTATATTTACCGTGTACATGGTGTATACAAACTGATATCATATGTCATGTGGTAATACAGAAAGTATAAAAAGCAAATATAATCAGAACCGGGGGTTAAAGGGTTAAGACAGTATTAGCACGTTGGACATGTGAGTTACAGCGCGGGGATCGACTCTAGTCGTCAGAATCTGACGTCTGTAAGACGTCAGATTCTTTTCTCACACTGTAAAAGTAAACAATTTATTATCAGATTATGGTCGTAGACCCATAACATAGGTATTCAAATGAATCTGAAAGAGCAAAGTAAGAGATTTAACTGATATTTTTCAAATTGAAAAAAACACTTTTTTCTCCATTTTTTATTAAAAGTATTTCAGCGCTTTAGGGGTCGAAGGGTTAAGTAGAGTTAACCCTTTAACTGCTCAGCCCGACTATAATCGATTTTTATTTTTATTTTTTAGCTGATTAGATAATTGTTTTTAGGAATGAAGCGTGTGTCACACATATTTAAGCATAACATTTCCAAATGTTTAGTCTCATTCTCTTGAAGTTGTGGATCGCGGTAGCGAGACACAACTTCAAGTGGGTGAAAATGTAATGTTTTTAAGGTAGCTCTTTAAGGTTAATACACAGGGTGTATATCGTCGCCTCGGAGCTAAAGGATCCTATCTGACACTCGTTAGAAATTAAATTAAAGAATTTATCCAGTCGGGCAGCCGGCATTTCCGGCACTGTGGTGAGCCCTGCCATTATATTAGACCTTTTTGAAATCATCATAAATGTCCTAGTTAGCTCTTTCCGCTTCATTTGAATACCTATGTTAAGGGTCTACGGCCATTATAAATATTTTAGTTCTTTTAGCGCGGGGCTCGTATTTATACGTCAAAATCTGACGTCTACAGACGTCAGATTCTGACGTATAAAGACGGTCCCCGCACTCAAAGGGTTAAGAACGGTTGTCACATTTATGATGGCATGGGATAAACACTGATAAACATTCAATTGAAATGTTATAATCTCTCACAACAAAGATGTTCTGATGTTTTATTGAGATATCACACTTGATGTATTTAGGAAAATAATGATATATTGCTGTTGCTGCGATGGGGAAACTGAAAAACTATTTTTGATCAGGCCACGCAATGTAAATATCATGGTTTAGGGAAGCATAACGACCCAGCTGGCCCTTCGCTGAGAACGTTGAGTCTCTGCATTATATTGCCTATTTTTGCCTATTTTTATCACATCCCCCACCAGTCAAATTTACGCTTAATTTTCGCGCCCCTGAGCTTTGATTATAGGGCCGACAGTTAGCCTACTTAGCAGTCAGCTGCTCTGACGTTATATACATGTATATATACGTCACTAACTGATGGCCTACAGGGTTCATATCAATTAATCTTCTGTATCATACCACACACACTTTTTTCACGCCTCTGAGCTCGGATTACGTCTGTATCACACCTCGCACCAAACAGCCAGCCAAGTAGACGCAAGACGTTCTTTTCAACTTGACAATATTTTTCAAAAGAAGGTATTGCAGCAGTTGGACTATTTGACATGTGGGCCTAATGAAATTCGGAGAATGAAAGTTATTTAGTTAAAAGACATGAGTAAGATAATTATCGGGGGGGGGGGGGTACCCCCCCCCCCCGATAATTATCTTACAGTACTAGGGCGACATTTTTATTTATTTACTACATGTTAAAGGGACTGGCCCAGGCTAAAATCTTAAAAAAATCGGTGATTTTATTTTGGCTCCTTAATATGACTATATGATGTAAACATGGCCATAGACTAGAACTGCAAATGTTTTAATATTTTTCTGCTGCGCATTCACCAGTTAGACTAGATATAGATATGAAATTCCCGTATTTCTAATTTTTGACATGGTTATCAAAAATTAGAAATCAGGAATTTCGTCCCAAAATAAATTCACCGATTTTTTGATGATTTTAGCCTGGTCCAGTCCCTTTAAATAGACTATAACTTTTAAACTATACAATATTTTTCAATGAAATGTCCAGTGTTGCCGCCCCATCACTTTAAAAATAGTGCTTGTCAAATTTCATGACAATTGATTAAGAAATCAGCGAAAATAATCCACCACGGTTACCATGGTTAATGTTAATCCCCAGGTCATATCCCAGCAGACAAAATACAATAAATCAATGTTGTTTTAACGTTGGTCCACCGTCTAAGACGTAGGACCACGTTAAGATAACATTGATTCAATTGTATCTGCTGGGATAGCAGATACAGGGTTCATACCAATCGCTGGCTGTATTCCCTGTCTGTATCACACCACACACCAGCTGAATATTTTTTTTCACGCCTCTGAGCTCGGATTTCTTAGCGTTTGTATCACACCCCACACCAGCCAAATTTCCACTGAATATTTTTTTCGCGCCTCTGAGATCGGGTTACTAAGTGTCTGTACCACACCCCACACCATCCAAGTCTCCCCTGAATATGTTTTTTTCGCGCCTCTGAGCTCGGATCATTAGCGTCTGTATCACACCCCACACCAAACAGCCAGCCCTGTAAACACAAGACGTTCTCAAGACGTTTCAATAATGTCCCACCGTCTACGACGCTGGCCCATCATTGAAACAACGTGGTGTCCACGTCTTGTGTCTATTGGGAAAGTGCCGTTGATTATGACGGGTCACACGTGTGACGTCACGTCTGCTGGTAACCATGGTAACATCCTGAGCTGGGCATACTGACGTAACGTGTGTACAGCTCAGACAGGGGAGGGGGTGATCATTGATTTATACGACAGTGGATTATGTAATAATATCACGCAGGAAGAATTCACCCCAGAATAATTATCGCGCTATCTGCATATATATGTTCAACACTCTAACCCCCCCCCCCCCCCGGTCCCGATTACACACGGTTTTTCGTTTGCACATCACATACCCGCTTTTAACTCTTACAGATAATATCTTATTGCTGCAAATTTTAGTTTGTATTCTGCTATTGTTTTGTTTCAAATAGAACCTAAAATAGAATAGAACCTTGAATATTTGCGACAAACTTTATATTTCAACCTGAGATATTTTACTTACAAAATGTGTGACCAACGCGAAAATTCAATATTCGTAGATTTTTCATTATAAAATGTAAATGTTACTGGGTGACTCCAAGTGGGTGAAAATTACTGATATTACTGATTAAAACGACTTTTTATTGTCACATTAACTTGTAGCCCAGCAAACATGAGACGTTGGTCCAACATTGGTTTACTGTTGGCCCAACAGTAAACCAATGTAGGGTCAACGCCTCATGTTTGTTGGGAGCGCATGCCCTACCAAATAACATGAAAAAACATTACATTGTGCAAAAGTGACATGTAGTAAAGTGTTAATTACGACGTCCCTCTATAAATAATTAAAACTGGTTAAAAATAAAGTCCGTTTTGAGCTCTGAATTGAATTACGTGCTAAATGGTCTAACTTTAAAATACTCGCTGCAATTCCACCTTATTTGCAGTGTAGCTGGCGAAGGGTTAGAAAAAAGTGCGAAAATTGTGAAATTTTTTGAAAATCGGTCGAGAAGTGAGAAGTTTAGTCGTGCTGAAGCGCTTTCAATCAATAAATGAATCAATAAAACTTCTATAGCGCCTATATCCTCTAGAGTACCGAGCTCAGAGGCGCACAAATCCTTAGCGTGATCATGCGTCATAATCGAGTCCAAAGCAACAGGAAGCCGGGCTGCTTAAGGGCTAGGGTGGGAAAGCCAGGTCAAAATAGGTGAGATTTAAGTAATTCCCGGAATGTTAGGATTGTTCTAGCATTACGTATTAACACAGGCACATTCCGTAAGGCTGGACCAGATATGGAGAAAGCTCTTGACCCAGTCTTAGTCTTCACACAGGAACAACAAATCTATTTGAATTGGTGGAGCGCTTTAAGGGTCAACCCTTATTTTGATATACACCATGGAGATCAAAGGGCTTCTTTCAATTTGAAACCATCATAAATGTCTTAGTTAGCTCTTTCTGCTTTTTTTGAATGCCTATGTTATGAGTTTACCTGTTTACGGCCATTAGAAATATTTTACTCTTTCAGCGCATATAGACGTCAGATTCTGACGTCCATAGACGTCAGATTCTGACGTCTATTGTCGGTCCCCGCGCTGAAAGGGTTAATCCGTTAGAGATAATTCACTCAATAGAAATTCGTCTGAATGGTAAACAGGTAAACGGAGGTTGAAGAGTTCCGCGGGACATATGTTTTCTGTTGACGTGTCGACGGCGGGTAAATGTTGACTCAGGCCAGGTGGGCGATACTGAAGTGCTGAATGAAGTGGTCAAGTGCTGAGCTTAAGTGATCATTCACCGATACATGGCTTATCTGTAACCCTTCTGACCCCAATAACCGTGTGGGTGAGTGAGTGAGTGAGTGAGTGAGCGAGCGAGCGAGCGAGCGAGCGAGTGAGTGAGTGAGTGAGTGAGTGAGTGAGTGAGTGAGTGAGTGAGTGAGTGAGTGAGTGAGTGAGTGAGTGAGTGAGTGAGTGAGTGAGTGAGTGAGTGAGTGAGTGAGTGAGTGAGTGAGTGAGTGAGTGAGTGAGTGAGTGAGAGTGTGAATGAGAGTGTGAATGAGTGATTGAGTTATTGAGTGAGTGGGTGAGTGAGTGAGTGGGTGGGTGGGTTGGGTGAGTAGGTGGATGGGCATGTCTTGAGGGTAAATCCGCTCTCGGGTGAGTCTCAGGAAAACATTTAATAACTCACCATACCCATCACGTTATCTGTAGGCCAACCTCATTCTTTTTTATCTGTTTATTGCTGTTTTTAACGTGATACAAAGTCACCGAATTTAAATGACTAGATCGTCCCGCCAGAAAAGTGCTACTACTACCTAAAACCTGATCAAACTAAGGCATATACAGCCTCCACGTGTTTGGCTATTATCTTCGGGCATATTGCCAGGGGGTTAGTCGTCTTGACATGTCCAGAATCCCTTATTGGACGAGTGAAGGAAAACGCTCTCAATAACCCATCATGCCCTATCACCCCATGACTTCACGTCATTATCTGTCTATCATTCATCTCATCAATGGACTGCACTGTTTTTATCATGTTATAATGCCACTTAAATAAGCATCAGTCCCGAAGAGTGACGTTTAACGATATTCTACTATATGATAGGCCTACAACAAATTCAAATTAGGATAAATTTATTGTCATTTCGAAATTTTTTTAATTTACCGAATTGCAAATAAAATGTGATCGAAATGAAAAACTGTGTGAGTTTCAGAATTAATCAAGACAGGTAAATATGTAGGCCTACATAACATGTGCCATTGTTCCATCTAGGATTCAGAAGGCGTATGGTGGGAACACCTGAACATGCACCTAAACATGTAACCTAGGGCTCAAAAAAATATATGTTTGTTTCCGATTTGTTGTCATTTTAACCAGTGGTTAGGTAGGAAATTTATTTTATTTTTTATTTTATTTTTTGTCACTTCAATCAATCGGTAGGTAAGAATTATTTTTTATTTTATTTGGTGCCAATTTCACTTCCATGCATGTCTTATCTGTACATTACGTAACGATTTTTTGTTTTTTTTTTATGTTTTTTCCCCCCTCCTCTCTTTTTCGTAACGTTTTTTCAGTTACTTTGACTACAGCCAGTAACTCATCCCTTAACTTATAAATTTCCTAAAAAAAAAATCTATAAAATAAATTTGGCTCGCACATGTTTTGATAAGGTCGGTCGGAAATCAGAAACAAACAATATTTTTTTTAGGCCTAGTTTGAGTGTCGGAATTGCCGGAGTTCAACAGGAAACCATGCTCTCACGCAGTTGCTTTTTTGATGCTGTAGGTGGTCCATCACCAGAAACTAGGTCAGTCTAAGGAAGAGTTTCTGAAGCTGAACTGTGTTGACATGGCAACCGCTAGCCACATCCTGGTACTGCTCACAGAACACTCCACATCTTCACCGTTTGTATTCCACGAAGTGGTGTTTGCTGATTGGTTGGGAAGAAAACTAGTGACAGCCGTATTTAAGAATACGTGGCAGAGTTTGCGACCCTCCCTCAAGGCGTTGCTAGGTAGGTAATATATTTTCTTATGTTTTACAAAAATAATATATTAAAGATATAATACTACCCCCTTTTAGTGCTATTTCTGATTGAAATAATGCATTTTTTTATTTTCACGGTGTCCCTAAATATCTGACCCTGTATATACAATCATATTTATATTTTTGTCAGCAAGGACATCTCTGGAAAGCAACATGTTTTTCTTCAGGAAGGTAAAATAGCTGCTTGAAGAGAGGTACCTCAGGGCTCAATTTTGGGCCCAGTTTTATTTTTATTATATATAATGATATGCCAGATGCTGTTTGTTTTTGCTCTATAAGTTTATTTGCTGATGATGATGCAAAGTGTTTTTAGGCGACTGGGTTTCATTACAGAAATACATCAAAAGTCTTTCAATGTGGAGTTCTATCTGGGGGATGGATTTAATATTGATAAATGCAAACTATTATACATCACCATGCTAGGAGATTGATTAATAAATGTAGTAGAATGATGGGTATGGGGAAAGCAAGCAGTTGGTTTCAATGCTCCTGTTAATTACCGTATATGACTTCTCTGTATACCGTAGTAATTTAGAATATTGCACTAGTGTATGGTATCGTGGTACAGATTCAGATATAAAAAAAAGAGCTTCCACTCGATGTATTATTAATTATCCTCAAATTAATGACGAGCAAAGATGTACCATACTTCATTTGCATCCATTGTCCTATCGACGTCTTTAAGACAAGTTTTTAAGAAAAAAGTTTTTTTAATCATGTTCAACTGTGGGATGTTTCCTAACGACAATTGGGGGACGCGGATTCACTTGATTATTTTAAACAAACTTTTAAGTAACGGGTATTACAACAACCTTGTTAATGACTTTGATACAGATAATGTATGTACTTGGTTTGGGGCATGTACAAGATGTAGGTGTTTGTGTAATCAAGGTGCTCCACATTAAAATATAATTTTTAAATATACAATTTCAATCTTATTATGATTGTTTTTGGGCTAGAATAGAGATATTGCCTGTTCTCAGTTAACCTGTCATATTGTAGCCTACTATTTGTTTAATGAACTGAAATGTATTCATTTGTACTGTGTATCATGAATAAATACATGTATCGCTCTATTGCCCTATCACCATCTCGTTAATGATGCCATAGGAGTGATGGCACAATGAACATCGTACTTTCGCACCATCATGTCATGGCCCACCGCTCTGTTAACCTTTACAATACTGAAATATTTTTGTATTAACCATGGAGACCAAAGGTTTTTTTAAATTTCCATGTCGTAGTGTATACCATGCTGTCAATAGTGCCCCACCCGCCGACAGGGAGCGATTGCTCTGGTAACAGAATGAGTGAATACCTATGTTATGGGTTTACGACCATCGTACATTTTAAAATTATCTCAGTCAGGGGTACTGGGATGATTGCTAGTGGTAGTACTTTTCGCCTTTATCCGGGGAGAATCATTAGGGATCTGTTCCGTCTGTTGAATGCTGTGTACGGCATTGTACGGAAGCATTAGTCTACAGCAATCCTCCAAGGGCAGCTGCAGCCTCCTCGTATCTGGCCATAATCTCCGGGTGGATTGCTAATGGCGTACCCTGGTTTCTCCGCTCAACAGCGGAGCCAATGCAGCACCCGCATCAGTGCATGATGTATGCCAAGGTAGCCTTAAAGAACTGGCAATAGCGTGTTTGACATTAGGTCTCTCACGGGGAATGAGTGGAGTTATCCTTCCTATTGTTACTCTGGGGACTATCCAACCCGAGGATAGTGGAGCTGCGCGAAATGCCATGCATTTTCAGCATTAAATTGCACAGCGAAACCCAAGTCCGTCTGGGCATGTATGGGGGTGGATCCCTAGACATGCCCAGAACCCCTTATCGGGTGAGCGAAGGAAAACACTCTCAATAACCCACCATGTTCTATCACCCCCACCCTCACATCATCACCTGTACATCATTCATCTCATCAATTGACTACAACGTTTTTATCGTATTACAATGTCACTGAAAAGACCATTTGTGGCGAAAAGTGACAAAAAGCAATGATTTACTACTACTACTATTTCAGTCAGCGGACCGTCTTTAGACGCCAGAATCCTTAAACATAAACATAAAACTGGAGCATCTGGCACTAAGAGAGCAAAGTTACTATTATACAAAAAAATACATCTTTGAATAAATTATCATTACTGGTAAAATATGTGTGGAATCGTATGTAAAATAAGCTACTGTATATAATCTACTGTGACTATATTTGGTACAGGTGAGTGCCAAGCGGTGGATTTTGAAACCAAGATGTATGTGGACAGCCTGAGTGTGCTGGACTTCCACCTAAGGCCAATGAAATCTGGAGCTGGTGTGGTACTCGAGCAAGCTTACCTCAACCGCATGGAGGAGGGAGTGAAACCTCTAGCTACACTCACTCCCTCTCAAGGTACGTCTCCCAATATAATATAACCGGAGGAGGGAGTGAGGCTACTAGCTACACTCACTCCATCTCAAGGTACGTCTCTCAATAAAAAAATAACCAGAGGAGGGCCGCTTGATTGAAATGCAAATGTTAAATGACCATAACCAGACCTACAAACAAACGTTTGTTTAATATTAGTTTTGTAGTGTGTACTTCTGTTTTATGTAAGCATCGTGCATATGTTTTAGGTAACCATGGTGATGGTAAAGAGGCTACGACACATATCAACGTGTTTATCAGTTATCAGTGGGATATGCAGTCGCGAGTGGATGATCTACATAAAGTGCTACAGAAACACGGGTTTGCCTGCACCACCCTGAAACTCGGGCCAACCACAGGTCAGCGTACGTCTAGTGGCCAGAGCGGTAAATCTGGGGTGAGTTCCCCGGGGTCAGGAGGTCAATCTGGTGGGGAGAGTATGACCCATCAGCAGCAGAGACTTGTCCGTTCGTCTAACGTGGTACTCTGCTGCGTCACCCCCAAATACCTGCAGACTGATAGCTGTGTGAAGGAGCTCACCCTGGCAGACTCATTATACAAACCTATCCTTCCCGTTATGCTGCGCTTCTGTCCGTGGCCACCAGAGGGTACTTCTGCTCACCTCCGACAGATGCTGGCCAGGGTCACACCCATTGATCTCAGCAATGATAAACTGTTCCGCCAGAATTCCCACAACGTCATTGATCGCCTAAGAAAAGCAGCTCAACCTAAAAGACTCTAGGCCAATTGTATATGCATACGGCATTGTTGAGAAGACAAGATGGGCTCATCTCAGCACAAGTCACTACACTAACCCGAGCATTTAGGCGAGGGCTTGATGTAGTGACGAGTGCTTAGATGAGCCAATCGCGCCGTACCCAACGATGCAGTATGTATTTTCTCGTACAAATATCTATTTGAAGTGGCAAAATCGAACTGAGCAGTGAAGACTTTTGGAGAGAGAGCGAGATGGGCTGATCTCACCATACGTCTCGTAATGAAAGCGAACAGCAAAAGTGCGAGAAAGCCATTTATACTAAGCCCAGAAAGTCCTACATGGCGTATTTTGACAGAAATGAATCAAGCATAAAATGACGTCATCTTCAAAATAAGGCCTTCCTTAGTTTTCATTGAAGACTTTATTATGTCCACCAATGAGGTGAAGACATATTTTTCTTCTGGTGTTTCGCTGCCATATTCGCCGTCCCCGTCGCCACCATATTCACTACCGCCACAGTGCCTCAATTAGTCCATTAGACTTTTTTTGCAAACCACGATAGCCTGTCCAGCCTGTCTAGAGTTGTAGGCCTATCTGCGCAGAATCACTGGCATAGAAGAGTGGAATTTGTGGCATGTCGGTAATTAATTTTGATAAAATGGACCAATTTCGCAGGAAGGGGGTACTGGATCATGTCAAACTCATTTGAGTAGGTCTGTCAAGCACATGGCGTAGCAATATACACTACTCAAAGTAAAGTGCTATCATTACATCAGAATATTCAAATACCAGCTAACTCATTATACATGCATCATTGATGAAAACTATGAGGCCTACCCAGCGTTCTTCCTATGTCGATTCAATGTTGGGCATTGAGCCGACCTTAGGGAAATGTCCAGTGTGTATTGGGTATGTATATTTGATGCACACAGAACTAGTGTGCATTTCTCATACACTATTTATGTTACTGATATTAGGAATGTAGAGTAATGTAGCTACGGGTAGTAGTGTAGCTAGATACTAAAAATAGTATCTGCCCCTGCCATCCCTGCACTACTCACCTCTATGAGATATGTAGCCATTTCAGGATGTCAAAATGCAGAATGTGAGATTGCCTAAGTGGATCTGTATGGAATATATATATATATATATCTTAAAACTAATAGTATTATGACAGCTTGACTTTTGTCACTTCTGTTAATCATTTACGTATTAATGATATTGCTTTTAGAATGATCACTCAAGTTATTGTGATTTTATGTGCCTTTTATAACACAAATCATGCCAAAATAGTGTCACATTTTACATATATATGGAAGTCACACTTTCACAATTGTCATGCCAAAATATTACATTTTATTTTATATGTATGTAAATGTGTGTTTGAAACGGAATCGAAGATATCCATTACCCCTTAACCCTTTAACCGCCGGTGCCGAATATATTGGGGTTTTTACTTATTTAATACCACATTCAGTACCGCTATTTAAGCATGTTAAAGCCATAATGTGACATCAATCAGCACGATTTGAAAAGAGTTGGTCTCCATTTTGTCAAATCCGAATAATTTTCACTCACTTAAAGTTGTGGATCGCGTCAGCGAGACACAACTTCAAGTGCGTGAAAATTCTAATTGAATAATTTGGCGGTTAAAGGGTTAAAGCGCTAAAGTTGTGTCAAAATTGTTCATATTTGTTTAATTTGAAACCAACCATGGTATTAAATGGTTGTATGTCCCACTTGATATCAAAGTGGCGCTTTGATCTCTCTGTTTGTGGCTTTTTTGTAATAATCTAGTTTATGTTATTTATCGATATACAGCGCACTGTTTAAGATAGAGTCAGTTTCTAAACTCGCATGCGTGTAAGCCTTCAGCATACAGTACAGTGAGGTTGATGAAGTAACCTGATTATAAGACTGGATACTACTCCAACGAATACTCACCCAACGTTGTTTTAATGTTAGTCCAACGTCTGCGACGCTGGCCCAACATTGAACCAGCATTGCACAAATGTACAATGTTTGAGAGAAAGTTCTCCTTCCCAGCAAACACAAAACATTTGTATAACATTTATACAACGTCGGCCCAACGTCTTCGACGTTGGTCCAACATTGTACAAAGTCATACAAATGTGTTGTGTTCACAGGGTGTCGGTACACGCATAGGGTCAACCTGTTTCGAAATACCCACAGTAATACAGTCAGTTTGTTTGCAAAGCAAGGCCCAGCTAAGATCCAGGACAAAGGGCTTTGAGATTCGATGGAATTGTTACTCATAGATGTCGCTCAAGTATATATGAACTTGCTGTGATTTGAGAACTTGCTCTTAATGAGGCTTTGGGTATGAAACGCATATTTAGTATTATTATGGAATAGGGCCTTGGCCTACCCACGGGCACTATTGCCTTCTGGGGGACCCTTGTCCCGCGAATTTTGACAGTTGACTAGACCTTTAAGATTTTTGAAGTGATAGATTTATAAGCTGGTTGTGATACACGATCCTTAAGAATATTATAATTCACCCTAGTCACAAAATAATCACAATTTAGCTCTTTAGTGTGAGCTGTCATGATATTTGCTTCTCGCACGCAGAGGGCTAAGCTGTTATCATAGAAAAAAAGTATTAAAAATGCATTTGCAACTTAATACATTTTACATCTGTATAATCAAAGTGGACTACAATCAAACTGGCATAAAATGTATATGTCTGGTCTGTTCAAACCACCCTAGTTGTATCTTTTGTTCATGTGACTGCATGGCAGTGTCCATAAAAAAAGAAGAAAATAAGTCTTCATAAAATTTACACCACTGTAAGTAGATTCGTCCATGTTTTATTAATGTTGGGTTCCTCACCTAATTTCTCAATATTTTTTTTATATAATTTGTTTCATTTTTGGATTGCCAGGCGTGTTTTCAACTAACAAAATATCAAATATGTTTTTGGATGTAGAAATATTACTCAACAAAAGATCCTTTAAATATAAAAAAAAGTTACCCACTTTCTTTATTTTCAATAAACTCGAGATCAAATTGGTTTGGAATACCGCCTTAGAATAAAATTTATTATAGACCTGTTGCCCTATTGGGTTCCTAGCTTCAACTAAAAAATTTTAATTATATAATTTCTGCCTTTACCTGTGAAATTGGTGGGCATTGGCTGCGCGCTAGTGATGCACTTTAACTATTAGAGAAATTGTATAGAGCCAATCTTTTTTTCTGATTTATATTTTCCTCATGGAACATTTGTCTGCAGTTGCAGCTTCGCATATATATTTAAACCAGACAATTACCAGATGGCATATTTGATATTAAATATTGTTAGTGCTTGTAGCAATATGTTAGGTTGTGATATTTGTTACGTGTATAATATTTACACGGTTTGTGTGTCCGCATTTAGTGTTTGTGATAAGTATATTTATAGGAACTTCACACTTTTTTAGTGATTATTATGAACACATTTGAGATTAATTTACACTCGCATGACAATTCACTTGACACAGCCACAAAGTTTACATTCTACATTATATGAATATGTGAATGAGTGCCCACACCTATAATTATTTGACAAATAGCATAATAAAAATGATGTTTTAAATAGTTATCTCATTTGAAGTTGTCTCGCTAAGCGACCCACAACTTCAAGTAAATGAAAATTAATTTGAGAACAAACATTTGCAAATCTTTGCAAATTTTCCTTCGTTTTATTCTCAATAACTGTGATATACCCTGAAAATAAAACAAATTTAACTCTTACAGACTTTAGTCATCTGCAGACGTCAGATTCTGACGACTACAGTCTGTCCCGGCACTGTAAAAGTGAAAATATTTAAACTGGCCGTAGACATTTATGATGATTTCAAATTAAAAAAAACCTTTTGGTCTCCCAAGGTTTTCATAAAAAAATTCAGCGCTTTAAGGGTTGAAAACACTACTGTCGTGCTTAGCGTCCAGATGATTAATACTGAAGGGTCATATCAAGTGTAAAACATTTACAATAATTCAAAATGTCATTTTGAATTACTTGTGGCTAAGTATCATAAAGCTATACATTCACATACATTTTTTGGATTCAATCTTACACCTAAAGCTATAGTGAGCCATATCATAACGTTGGGAGCTAGATGTGTTGTGAACAACATTAAATTTACAACGTTTTACACCTAAAAAATTGCCAAACATGAATAATATTTTGAATACATTCCTTTCATGAATTAGTTTTATCTGATAGTCTACTTGACTTTTTTATTCCCATGATTTTTTATTCCCGTGACAATAATTTATGTTCTTTTTAATATATATACTCCAATACAACATCATTCACCATGAAATTAAAAAAAAAATGTATATTCTAGATTAGACCATTTACAATAAATAAATCTGTCCTGTGCATAGGACTGTAAATCCATAAAAACATCACTAGCTTTGTGGACGATAATAGGTGAATAAAACGACAACTACAAAATAGCAGTCAAATCAGCTTGAAATATCGCCATCTTAAAATAGGACATGTCCTTTTATTATGGAGGATATTTAACACACCTTTTTTATTGTATAAATTACAGTTGATGAAAGTGTTTTTATATAGCTTCCACCATAATAACATTATAGCTTCTCGTATAATATTGAATCCAAACATTTTACGCGAATGTAGGCCTATAGCTTATTGTTGTTAATTTAGGCAGATAGTAGAGTATACCTTTTTATCTTTTAGGCCACACATATTTGCTAATGTGGTTTACAGATTTTATTGATCTTTTAGGCCACATGTATTCGATAATACAGATTTTTAAAGGTTCGAGCAAGAGACCCACACAATTGATTTTCACTTTTACCACTATTGAACAAATTACAGACGCCACATCTGTAAACAACTTTATTAGTGAAGTGTGGCCTTTATGAAAGTTCAAACGAGCCTTTTCATATCATTCTTACAGTGGCTTGTGATTGATATGTATTTGTCGTTTTTGTACAGTGGCTGGATGTATCATTATTGATGTATTTATGTCTTGCCAAAATGTTAATTGTTGCCAAAAGATTTTTTCTGTGATATTTTGTTGTTAAGCTGGGAAATAAAACTGTTGCTTAAGTGTGAAATGTAGTGTTTCATCTCTGATTCAGAAGGAGTTTGAAAGAAACAAAAAAGTTTCTCCCCTATCCACTTGTAAAAAATTGTGGGGAGCCTCTGTGACCGAGAGGTAGCGTGCTTGGCCTTAGACCTCCAGGGTTTGAATTTCGAATCCTGTGTCTGGAGGGCAGTGTCATCTTACCATCCTCAGAAGGTTCTCCTGGCCCAATTTAGCCTGTATGTGCACAAAAGTGGCATAAAGCCCGATTTATTTCATTTAATTTTGTGTGGAGTCTGTAGAAGTCTGTAGAAGTCAGATTCTGATAAACAAATTCATATATAATGACTATGTTTTTTTTATGGTTTCGCAGTCACATGGATGTGTAGAACAAAATTAGAGAACCTTTGGGGATTTTTGTTTAATTTGCATAAATCCAAGATGGATGCCATCACCGTGTTTTGGGTGTAAGTTTCAATCCAGACGACATACATACACATGCCTGCAATAGTGGGAATAAAAACATCTTTCAAATTGGCATAGAAAGATGAAATGTGACTTGGATATTCTTCAAATAATGAGTTGTCAGGAATATGTGTCGGATGTTCTAAATTAAATAAAATGGCAGCGGCAAAATCCAAGATGATTGACCGCCATTAGTGCAAGGTCAAACAATAAATTTATATATTTTCCTACAGAATACAAGCAGATCCGTGATTTTGGTGTCTACCAGAGGGTTTTCTGGAATGCCCGACATGGTGGTATGGCCAGAAAGTACTTCAGGGTAAAATTTAGGATGGCCGCCATATGGTCAAGGTCTAGGACCACTATATGGTTTTCGACATAGTTGTGTGGCCAGAAAGTACTTTTGGCAAACATCTTGAACCCTGGTCAAACAAACAATAAAAATGATATCGTTTTCGACAGATTCATTATTGTCCTTGAAAGGTAACTGTAGGACCTAACCATTCACAATCTTAGCTACCATCGCTCGAACACATAGTTCAAGGGCTGTCAGTAGATCCTACCCTCCCTCCCTCACCCACTCGTTATAACCTACCTGTCTAGGCTTATCAAAAGGCCATGTTAATCAAGTGATTTGCGGTTTTTAAGAATCAAAATACCCAATACAAGAAGACTGCCACTTTGGGCAGACTTAGCCATTTTGAGCATGTGGAAGAAACATAAATTTTGATATAAAGTATGTAGGTGATAGTATTAATTACAAATAAACATGACCAGAGAAACGGTTCATTTTATTTTTGTCTGTTGTTTAAGGCAGCTATGGCCAACATCACTTTGATCGAGAGGCGTTAAAGGGCAACGGGGATCATTAAAGGGTAATAAGGAGGCGTTAAAGAGCGATAAAGCCGCATTAAAGGGTGATAAAGACGTGTTAAAGGAGTGAAATAAAGCATCTTAAATGTGACAGGTGTGTTAGAATGCAACGTGGAGGCATGAATGGGTGAACAAGAGGCTTTAAACATCAACGGAGATGTGCTAAAGGGAAGTCGGTAGGCGTTGAAAGGCAACAGAACAGGCGTTAAAGGGTGATGATAAGGCGTTAAAAAGGCAACAGAGTCGCTAAAGGGCAAAGAAAAGGCGTTAAATGTCGATGATAGGTGTTAAAAGGCGAGGCATTAAAGGATGATGGAAAAGTGTTGAGGATCGATGGCGAGAACGTTAATGAGCCATGGGGAGGCGTTAGAGAATGACGTATAGGCGCTATAATGCGACGGGGTGTGTTAAAAAATGGCATTAAAGGGCGATGGAGAGGCGCTAAATGGCGATTGGAGGGTGTTCCAGGGCGATGGGAAGCCGTTTAAAGGCTACTCGAAGGCATTAAAGGGTTACTGAGAGCTGCTAAACCTTTAGATGTGGCTCCCGGACCCCATACAGCCCACCAACCGAGATCCGAAAACGCTTCTTATTTGCGCCTCCCGGACACAAGCCGGGATTATGTACAGCTACAGTTTATCACTGGTAAATCCAGCCTGTTTCAACAGTTTTTAATTCCCGGGGATGGGGTACTTGTAGTTCCTAATTATTCTCAATTCAAACATAACCCATGTCTAGTCGCAAATAATAACATGATATGGGATTGTTCTTTAACCCTTTAACCGCTGGTGCCGCATATAATCGGGTTTCCATTTTTCATTAGCACATAAGTACCACTTTTTAAACATGTTAAACATAAAATGTGACATCAATCAGCAATATTTGAAAAAAAGTCGACCTGCATTTTGTCAAATCTGAATAATTTTAACTCACTTGAAGTTGTGGATCGCGTCAGCGAGACACAACTTAAAGTGGGTGAAAATTCAGATTGAATAATTTGGCGGTTAAAGGGTAACTAGATACCTCCTCAAGGTCATGACAAGGTAAGTAGACTTTTTGTCATTTGTGAGCTAATTTAAAATCACCTTGAAATAACTTTCACATGACCTTGTCACGGTACCTTTGTGAACAGGTAAAGCGCTACACCAGACCATGTCACCCTTCATACCCAATGATATTATAGGCAGGGATAAATAATTTGAACACTTTTAATCGAGATGAAAAGAAATTCTGAGATGACCTTGGGATTAAGTTTACAGAATGTTACTACCACTCCCCTTTGACCCCGGTATATCAATAACCTACCATAACATGTATATGTAACATTATATACTAATTTCCAACGTTTAGATCTTCAGTGGAATGCCATAAACAGCACAAAATGTGGGAATTTGATGAGTTGGAAGTATATCCAAATGATAGTACAATTTATTTCCGCAAATAATGAACGATCAGTCCAGAAATATTCCAGTTAAAGAGCGATGAAGAGCCCTAATATGTGATGCTGGTGATAAAAGACCATGCGGAAACATTGAAGGGCAATGGGGAGGTGTTAAATGGCGACAAATAGGCTTAAAAGGTGACAAAAATGCGTTAAAGGGCGACTAAGTGGCGTTAGGACGATGGAAATGAGTTCAAAAGGGCGATGGGGTGTTCAAAAGCTATGGAATGCATTAAAGGATAACGAGGAAGCGTTACATGGTGACGGGGAGAGACGATAGATGGCAACAGATATGTTAAAGGTCGATGGGGAGGTATTGAAGAGCAACGGAAAACTTGAAAGTGCAACAGGGAGCAGTTAAATGGCAATGTAGTGGAGTTAAAAGTCGATGGAGAGGAGTTGAAGGGAGATAGGGGTACAATTGTTTTAATGTATCTAGATAAATTTCAAAATAAGATTTCCCTTTGTATAAATACATCGTCTTGATGGAAATTTACACCCAAACCAGTCATGGCGGCCATCTTTGATTTATGCGAACAAAAAAAATCCCCAAGGGTTCCACTCTGTCAACCAAGCTGAATATGCTCCATAGACCCATCTCAGTGAAAAATCATAAATCACTTCTCATGAATGTAAGGTACTCAATCAGGAAACTGCACTATATAAACAAGACTACATAAGTCCAGGAGCTCCCGCACCGAATTTGATTTAAGCAATTTTGTGTAGGGTTATTAATGTAGTCTTAGGCTAGGTCAATAATCAAGACAACTAGGTCTAAGAGGTTTAGTCTAAGAGTAAGATAAGAACTAGACAGTCTGTCAGAGATATCAAACCTCCATTGAAATTAATGATCCTAATCAGTATCCCAGTAATGGTCTACCTATCTGGCACGGTTTAACCGGTATCAGGCCAATTGAGGTGAATAATGGCTGATTGACGGTCATTTTGAATTCGATATAGTTTAAAAATTTTAGGGTGCATCCTCCCCCGAAACCTTACATTTTGTTTAATAGTAATGGTCTAGCCATCTAACACAGTCTGCAAAATATTGGGCATGTGAAAGTAAATATTGGCTGATAGGGGGCCATCTTGAATTTGATTGAGTCGAAATTTTTCAAGATGCATCCTCCCTGAAACGTCACATTTTGTTTTATAGTAATGGTCTAGCCATCTAGCACGGTTTACCAAATTAATTAAAGGGCCATGTGAAAGTGAATAATGGCCGAAATGCGGCCATTTTGCATTTGATCGAGCTGATTTTTTTCAAGATGAATTCTCTCCTGAAATCTCATATTTTTTTATAGTAATGGCTTAGCCATCTAGCACGGTTTACCCAATATCAGGCCTGTCGAGGTGAATAATGGCCGATAGGCGGCCATATTGAATTTGATCGAGTTGATTTTTTTTCAAAATGCATCCTCTCCCGAAATCTTACAATTTGTTTTATAGTAATGGTGTAGCTATCTTGAACGGTTTTCATGATATTCCGCAAAATATTTCAGTTGGATTTACCAATGTTATAAATTAGATCAAACTTCAAGGTCCAAAAACCTGAAAAGGCACAACTAGGGACCTTAGAGAACATGTATGACTGTAATCGGCCCAGTAGTTTCCGAGATCTGCTCTGAAAACGAAGTGTGCGTCAAAACATCTAAATAGGTCATAGTTCTGAACCAAAAGTAGGTCAAAGTTCATATATCCCAAAAGGCACAACTAGACCCCCTAGAAGTGTTGTGTGTAAAATTTGAAGACAATTGGACAAGTACTTTCTGAGATATGCTCCGAAAACGAAATGTTCATGGACGGCCCAACACTGTAACATCATTTCTCCCCGCGACCTTGCGTATTGAATTCAGAACAAAAATATATTAACACGTCCATTATCCACCTAGATGTAACCCACATACCAAAAATTGTTATCCTAGCTTATTTGTTTACAAAGTTACAGGCGAAAGAAGAGATAAAAACCAGGATGGAGGCGGAATCCATAGCTCCCTCCGTTCCACCTACAGTGACGGCGGGAGCTAACAACCTGAAGTTGCGATTTACACAATGACTAAGTAGGGCCTAAAGCAGCAGCAGCGGCAGCATCAGACCAAGTGGAATATATCAAGCAGCCACTTCCAAAAGAAAATATCGCAGCAAGCACACACTATTGCAGAGAGAGCTTGGAAGAACCTGAAAGTATGTAAGAGAAATCCTGCCATAAATTTTTCACGCCCCCCACGAAAAAGGCTGATCTGTGGTGGCCATTTTGAAGATCAGTAAAAATTAGAACAAATCACTTACACATTCGTCATGTTGGGCGGGAGAAAAACAATAATTCAGATATTTGAAATAACAGAATATGTTTATTTCATTACCAATAAAAGGCAACATTTGAATTCATAAGCTTGTCACAAAATATATTTAATATATACACCTTTCCCTGCCTATATCAACCTTAGCCCTTTAACTACAATAGTAAGTAAAGAGAAGTCAATTAAAATATCATGTTTAACTGGCTGAGTTATTGTTTCTTTTTTTCGTCATTTGAAGCTGGAATTGCTAACGCAATTTCAGCTTCAAATGACGAAAAAATATGTTCATTTCTGAGAATAGAGATAGTGCAAATTGAAGTATTTGAAAAACTGAGCATCTAATACAAATACATTCAGTGACATTTACTTTGGATTGAAATTTTATGCGGGCCAGTGTTTACCCTTTAAGCCCTCACGATGCTTTAAAGCAACATGTTACATCCCTGAAAAAACCCCTTAATTTTCCTATAATCAAGGGTTTTAGAACAAAAATTTCCATGAAACTGGTTTACCAATACATAGAAATTTTCTTTAATTTTTAAACCACATCAAGTCATCTTCATTCACTACAAGTCGAGAATTGCGACAGCAATTCGCGGTTTGTAGTGGATGAAGATGACAACAGTAAAGTCCGGCTTGAAATGGTTAAATTAAAGTTAGTACAATATTACTACTATCTCATTGATTTTTAAAACCATGAATAACATCTTCAACATTTATCAACTTCTTCGTGCAAATTCATCGTGGTTTTATAAGATCAACAAATACCTGCACTGAAAATATAACATTATTTGAAGTATTGAAACAATTAAAGAAACACTATAACAAACAGCATAATTATAATACACCGGTTCACAACAACTGCCCATCCCCTTAAACAGTGCTGGAAAAAGCACATATTGACATTTTCACTCAATAAGGTAGAATCAAGCCTAGAGACTAGCAGCACCCTTTCGCACCAGCAGCACCTCTAGTCAACCCTTTCATTGCAGGGGTCACCCTCTTAAGCTTAAAAGCATCACATTATTTTTTGCCAATTTGAAGTTGTGTCTCACTACAGAGACCCACAACTTCAAGTGGGTAAAAATTACTTGGATTTTGCATCTGAACGCTGTTGAACAATGGCAAGAATATCTGTGTGCTCTACATATTAGTCTATATATATATATATACATATTTTACCAAGAAAAAGACTTCAGCATAAATACTTGAAGTTTAGACAAATATAATAATTACTGGGTAAATGCGAAAAATATGAGATCCAGGTCTTTGAGAGAAGTAAAAATGCAATAAATTTGTTTGTTGTCGTTCAATACTTAATACACAATTAAAATGATCACAATGTATATACCATAGCTCATACCCCCCTATGCTTTCACAAAATATAATTCGCATGATAATGTAACACAAAATACATAACATTACGAGATCAACATCTCCACAATTAGCACGTTTTTATTTTGTTGAACATTATTTTGTTTTACGCATGAACACAATTCACAAACAGTTACTTTGTGCGTGGAATGTAGTTTTTTATACAGTGTTAATATCTGCATGGTAGACTAGGTCATTTTGTACGAGTTGACAATGCAACATTTTACCAGATTATACGTCATGTATGTATATATATATCAATGTGGCTTCCTTAAAGATTAACAAAAGTGAACAGTAAATGACTTGAGACATGTGAGCCAGGAAAAAAACATAAGTTATTGATGTTCTAGAAACGAAAAAATATCCAGAAATTGGCCCTGTCCGAGACGACCAACAATCTGGAAAGGACAAATTTAGTTTCACTAGGCTTGTCCACCTGACAAGTGACCTTGCGGCACAGATAAGTGTAACACTTACTGTGAGGCTGTATGCAAGTATGATGTCAGTACGATGGCAGTACGATGATCCAGCAAGCTACCGCTATCGTTGGTTCAAAATTTGAGTTTTATCGTCATCATCATGTGTATTGAATTAGAAGACAAGTGGTATTTTGGGAAGGACTAGTTTTAGCCAGTTGTCCCTCAGACTGAGTAAGTGGCAATTTAGTCTAATTCCGAGTCATGGAAAGGGTGGTGTTATTACTTCAAAGAAGTACAAACACCCTTCCATTACTGAGGTATTTAGGAGATTTTACCACAAGCTTAGCGAGCAAACTATGCATATTAATGTGGTAAATCAAATTGGTATGAGATGCCTTGGTATTGAAAGGGTGGGTATACTGTAACGTGGTACACACACTTTGATCTCTGCAGTATTTTCTGGATATTTTTCACTTGCTTACCACATATTGTGGATATAAATGCATTAATATGTGTCCTAGGGAATGAAAAAGTCAATGTACCACTTTTCAAAGTGGTACATTGACCCTTTAAGTCTCACGGTATATTGTGGAGATTCTACCACTAGCTTAGCGGCTTACAAAATGGTGCATATAAAATCATGTCCTTTGAAATAAAAAAGTGGATATGGTACCCTATGATCATTACTGGACAACATTTTTTCTACCACCTTCATCTATCACACCACCACCAGTGTCATCACACAAGCCAATGGTGGTATAAAATTGTGCTAGCGTCACGGACAGTGCACCACGTTTATACCACCAATGGGTCATTGGCTTGCGTCTTGTGATGGTAATCGGAACATGATCAGAATGTAAAGATTTAAAATTTTCCGAGTAGGGTCGCCAGTAGTGCCATGCGTACATACATGCCACACTCCGCCTGTCTGAAGTAAGCCGCCCGGGCATCCGTGTCGAAATCAGTGCTGGAAAACAAGGATGCAGTAATGTTAACCCTCAAAGCGCTGAATTAATTTGTAAAAAAACATCGCAACCAGATGGGTTTTTTCAATTTAAAATCACCATAAATGTCTTCGTGAGCTCTTTCTGATTCATTTGAATACCTATGTTATGGGTATACGACCATTAGAAATATTTGTACTCTTACAGTGCGGGGATCGACTTTAGTCGTCAGAATCTGACGTCTACAGACGTCAGATTCTGATGACTAAAGTCGATCCCCGCACTGTAAGATTTAAACTGAACTGTGCAGTCACCAGTTATAAAAAGATAATCAATTAATTAAACTCTTTACGAGAGGGAAGTTACTAAAGAAAATAATGCTTTACCATTCTGTTGTAAAAAAAACTCTCACACCCAATCAACTGTGTTGATTTTTTTTTCAAATGCCTGCTGTCAGCCATTTGTTTTTAATATATTCTTTACAAAAGGGACAACAGATTCTTGTAAGAAATACTTACCGCGGACAAGATTAGCCCTCCGTGCCACATAAACTGTTTATTTATTAAAAATTGTAAGAGAAACAGGGACTCAATCACAGTTTAACGAAAAATATCTGAATGACGGCCATTTTTAATCAGACCTGTGCCATTTAAAACTGGCCCGGCAGGTTTGTATGGTCAGCATATTTGGCAAATTTCAAAACAATCTAATAAAACATGCAAGTCAATCACATTTATAAGAAAAAAACGTCTATGTCAGCGCCATTTTGAATCTGACCTATTTCATTTTCAAACAAATAAAAAAAACAAAAGGACGTACAGACAGACAGATGTCATGGTGATGACAATAACCTTCAGCCAAATTGGCCAAAGGTTAAAAATGAATAATATTCATCAGGTTACTTTTGAGAGTTAAATTTGCAATGGATGGAAAAATGCCGAACATTTATCATCCAGATCATGTCGGAGATGGCTACTTCGTCCCCTTGGATATGAAAGGGTGTATCTGCCACTTTACAAAGTGGCGGATACACCCTTTCATATCCAAGGGGACGACTTCTTCTGATAATTTTACTCGTCTATTGATTTCTAACCTGATTTCATCTAGTCTTGGTAATGGGTGCATCACTATCATTCGCTTCTTGGCTCGTGTCATCAGCGCAGGCGTAACCACTATATGTCCACATGCCTACAATAAAACATAACCACTATATGTCCACATGTCTACAATAAAACATAACCACTATATGTCCACATGCCTACAATAAAACATAACCTCTATATGTCCACATGCCTACAATAAAACATAACCACTATATGTCCACATGCCTAAAATAAAACATAACCACTATATGTCCAAATGCCTACAATAAAACATAACCACTATATGTCCACATGCCTACAATAAAACATAACCACTATATGTCCAAATGCCTACAATAAAACATAACCACGATATGTCCACATGCCTACAATAAAACATAACCACTATATGTCCACATGCCCACAATAAAACATAACCACTATATGTCCACATGCCTACAATAAAACATAACCACTATATGTCCACATGCCCACAATAAAACATAACCACTATATGTCCACATGCCCACAATAAAACATAACCACTATATGTCCACATGCTTACAATAAAAAATATTCAGTCTTGAAAAGTTGTGGATTTCTTTAATGAATTAATCCTTGAACTTTAAAAGATCAAAACTGGCTTGTTTAAATCGTATTTGGTCCAAGACACAATATAATCATATAGCTAACTGTAATAAATGTAATAATATGATCAAAACTCCTATTTGGTGGATTGTAGTACATTCTCTTAACCTTTAAGCACAAAGAATGACTATAACCTTTATAATTTCTTATATTATTTGAGCAAATTTTCACCCGTTGAAGTTGTGGATCGAGGCAGAGAGACACAACTTCAGATGGGTGAAAATTTAAATAAGAAAACTAATCAAAGAAAACTTAAGGTTAATCAAATGAAATTTATACATTTATGTTGTGAATATGGGTGGTTAAACACTACAGCGCAGAATTAATTTGTAAAAAACGTCGCAACCAAAGGGCTTTTTTCAATTTGAAATCATCATCGACGTCTTAGTTAGCCCTTACTGATTCATTTGAAAACCTATATTGTGGGTTTCCGGCCATTAGAAATATTTTGATTCTTACATTGCGGTGATCGACTTTAGTCGTCAGAATCTGACGCCTACAGACGTCAGATTCTGACGATTAAAGTCAATCTCCGTGCTGTAAGGGTTAAACATCACAGCGTGTTCACATTGGAATGTTTCTCGCTGAAATCCTCTCGTCTTCAGCTGGGATAATATGAGCCGTACAATACAGCAAGAGACAGGGTTGATTTAATCATAATCATTCAGCAGACATATATTATTGTTTAAACTGAATTATCAAACTTCCTGAAAATATAGGAGAGTTTAGAATTAATAATTATCAAAGTGCATTCACATTGTATGTGTTAAACAATTTTGGTGTTCATAAATAAATTCTCATCATATTGATATCTCACTCCCCTTCATGTTTGTGTTAATTTCTACAACAGTGATAGTGTTCAAAAATGGCATTAGATTCAAAGGGTTCATTGACCGCTAACTATTGGTTCCAGCGCCAAGGACACTTGAAAACTCATTTTTCTGAATCCTGAATAGCTAACCTTTCCAAGGATACCAAACATAGACCTGGTGAATAATTATTTTTATCCGACCTCTGGCTCCTGGACCATATGTGACAAATCTTTGTCTGCTAACCCTTTGAGCCCTCACGATGCAATAAAGGATCATTTTACATCCCGGAAAACAGATTTAATTTTCCTACAACTAAAGTTTTTTGATCGAAAATTTCCATGACACTGGATTACCAATAAGTGGTAATTTTCTTTAATTTTTAAACCACATCAAGTCATCTTCATCCACTACAAGTCGAGAAGTGCGGCAGCAATTCGCGGCTTGTAGTGGATGAAGATGACTATGGTAAATTCAGGATTGAAAGGGCTAAGCACAACACTTACAGCTTTGTATTCATGTTCGTTTTGGAATCTTTCTCTCTGGATTCGTGTCATGTACAACACGTCAGTCTCCGGCAGGATATCCTCTATGTCTGTTAACTCAACCTGAAACACAATAACAGTCTCAGCTAGAAGAAAATATGACGTCTCTCTGTATATGCCACATTTGTTTAGATGTTGCATTTTATGATGTATGATTTACATTCTAATTTGTCCTTATTACACAATTTACAATATGCATTATTCTGATTTTGTCTTTACGACACAATTTTCAATAATGTGCATTATTAACACAAATTACAATATGCATTATTTTCTAATTTGTCCTTTGGCTAACCACTGGCGAACCTGTCATGCTCAAGCCAACCGTTTTTAAATTTGCAACACCTCAGATTATTACAGAGTTCACTCACTAATGTGGCAGGTATGAACCACTACATTAGTATTATATAACGCAACAAACATAGATAAAATGAGGCCCTTCTTGAGACAGCAATGTCGTGGTTGTGCATGTGGCTGACAGTGCTGATGATGTGCACAATTGAGGTAGGCCTACATAAGACGATTATGACATACCTGTGGGATGCCTCTCTCGGTGACGTAGTCCTTGATGGCCTCAGGCATTCTCAGGTTATCTGGTGATACGTAGTACAGTTTCACCTTGTACAAGGTCAGTAGCCGAGCCAGGGAGTGTACAGTACGACCGTGCTTCAGGTCACCAACCATAGTTATCTGAAAACAAACAAACCATTGGCCGTCAGTTATTACTTTGACAATCAAGGACAGACAGCTTACATTTACTTGTACCACTGGGAGCACGGCCCCGACAACACCACTGCTACATGTAGAATTATAACACACATAATTTTCTCTGATTACAAGTCAGATTACAGATTTAACCATCATGTTGCTGAATTAATCTTTTATAACAATTACTGTGAGGCCGTGACGGTACCTATCACACTTACCGTCAAGCCGTTATCACACTTACCGTCAGGCCGTTGACGGTTCCCATCTTTTATCATACTTACCGTCAAGCCGTTGACGGTTCCCATCTTTTATCACACTTACCGTCAAGCCGTTGACGGTTCCCATCTTTTATCACAATTACCGTGAGGCCGTTGACGGTTCATATATTTTATAACACTTACCGTCAGGCCATTGACAGTTCCTATCTTTTATCACACCTACCGTGAGGCCGTCGATGGTTCCTATCTTTTATCACACTCACCGCCAGGTCGTTGACGGTTCATTTATTTTATAACACTTACCGTCAGGTCGTTGACGGTTCCTATCTCTTATCACACTTACCGGCAGGTCGTTGGCGGGTCATATATTTTATAACACTTACCGTCAGGCCATTGACTGTTCCCATCTTTTATCACACTTACTGTGAGGCCGTTGACAGTTCCAATCTCCTCTCTGATAGTGAACACGTCCAGCAGGGCTTGAGTTGGATGTTCACCGACTCCGTCACCGGCGTTCACCACAGATTTACGGCAATGTTTAGCAGCTCTCTGAAAGCAAACATACAGGAATGTAGGCGCAGCCTAGATGCCAACAAGACCTCCTACAGGCATAAAATGGAGGAAATCTACATACAATCATGTGATTCATGGCGATGTTTGACAGTAACACCTCTTAAAAACATAACGCGGGAAATAAACACAAAACGTACAGCCAACTATATCTGTACATCCAGCCATCATTCATTACAACCGCTCTCACTGTGGCTGGCTAGACAAATATAGAATCAAGTGTCAGTTATGGAAATTAAATTTGTATCCACTTAGAAGTGTCTCGCTGCCGTAACCGACAACTAGAGGGGATAAAAATTACTTACAATTTCAATCGGCAAAATATATGCAAGCTCATTTCTCCTTAATTTTTTGTTATTAGGAAAAATAAAAGTCTCAAAACAACTATGGACTTGATTAACATTTTAACCCTTGTGGTGTTAAATTGTTCGCTTCTATTTTTCATCTCCAATGTTGAATTATTGGGTTACCCTTGAAGCGCTGACAATTTTTGTAACAACCATGGAGACCAAAGGGTTTTTTCGATTTAAAATCATCATAAATGTCTTAATGATCTCTTTCCGATTCATTTGAATACCTATGTTACGGGTCTACTGCCATTAGTAATATTTTTACTCTCGCAGTGCGGGGATAGATTTTAGTCGTCTACAGACGTCAGATTCTGACGACTAAAGTCGATCCCCGCGCTGTAAGGGTTGAATAAGTATCTACCAGAACCATTTTTATCAATTTATATTGATCTAAAATACATACTTGAAACTGTATATATACGGTTTTAGCCGGATAAGGGTTAATGTCTCAACAAACGTGGATGTTGAACCAATCTGGTTTAACCCTATCTTCATTCACTAGAAGTCGCAAATTGCTGTCACAATTCTGGACTTGTAGTGGGTGAAAATGACTTGAAGTGGGTGACAATTGAAAAAATATACTGTTATTTTTAAAACAGTTCCATGAAATTGTTGTTCTAAAATCACAAGATTTCAGGACATTAAGCCATTCTCCACAGATGCGAAATGATTCTTTAATGCATCGTGATGGCTTAAAGGGTTAAATGTTGCAGCTGACATGACTCGTTAGCGCGTCTTACCTCGACTGCTCCAGGCTGAGGATGCCTGATGACCACTATGTCCGTGTACCCAGCCATCATCATCACTGTATCTGTAACCATAGAAATAACATCAGCATCTAGTAGATGGGTGATACTGTAGCATCTGGTATAGGGGTGATACTTCATCAGGCTTTGTACAGGTTTTGTCGCTTATCAGTTACCTAATATAAATTTACACCCGCTTGACGCTTATGCTACTGCGATCCACAACTTAGACCGTGAAAATTACTCATAATAGTTTGAGACCAAACATTCATAAATATTGCTGTTTAAACATTCACATCATTCCCAATAACAGTGATTTGATCAGCTAATAACACAAATTCAACCCTTACAGCGCGGGGATCAACTTAAATCGTCAGAGTCTGTCAGATTCTGACGACTAAAGTATATCCTCGCACAGTAAGAGTAAACATATTTATAACGGTCGTAGACCCATAACATAGGCATTTGAATGAAGCGGAAAGAGCTGACTAAGACATTTGGTCTTCATGAGCTATGCAAAATTAATTAATCGGTAAAATGATTATATTAGTAATTGGTGGGGATCAACTTTAGACGTCAGAATCTGATGTCTATAGACATCAGATTTTGATGGCTAAAGTCGATCCCCACACTGAAATGAGTAAAATATTTATTTATAATTGCTGTAGACCTGGAACATACGGTAGGTATGAAGCAGAAAGAGCTAACCAAGACATTTATGATGATTACAAAATGAAATAAATCCTTTGGTCTCTATGCTTTTTATAGAAAATATTTCGGTTCACCATCGTATCTGCCCTGGTTTCCCTGTGTAACAAACCTTCCAGACTTTCTCCTTTAGAAGTGGATGATGTGGATTCTGTGAAGTTGAGTACGGTGCCTCCGAGACGCTGCATGGCCGCCGCAAAGCTACAGCTTGTCCTCGTGCTGGCCTCATAGAACATGGACGCCATAACACGACCCTGGAACCAACCCTTGTTATTAAATCTCATGGCAAGACAATACATTTCAACCCTTTCAGCCCAGGGGTCGTCTTTATACAGATTCAGACTTCTAAAGACTGTAGACAACAGATTCCGACGTATAAAGACGGTCCCCGCACTGGAAGAATTAAAATATTTTTAATTGCAGGGGTTGACAAATCCTTATTGTGTTTGGTAGCCCGGATGACTTTCCGGGCTACTGGACTACTTAGTAGAGAGACAAAAATAGACAACTTCTGGTTGCCCAAAGTGAAAAGATGGTAGCCCCGGGCGTCCAGGTATGGGATTTGGCAAGTCCTGAATTGCTGTAGACCCATAACACCAGGTATTCAAATGAGGTGGAAAAAGCCAACAAGTCATTTATGATGATTTAAAATTAAAACTAGGGCCAAAGGCCTCATGTGGTTGGGGCAAAGGGAGGACTCTGAAATACTACAAATTGTTCAATTATAAGCGTGTGTCATTCTGATTAATCAGAATGGCATAGTCGCTCATAAAGGCATGCCCATATGCGTATCAAATCTGTGATTTTGATACAATAGTGATGTTTTATTGTTGATCGCAACACACGCCATGCAACGGCGACAACAGTAACTGAACGAGGAGTGTCGTGTGCCTATTTTATCTCTATCAAGACTGATATCAATGGATAATTAAATGATGCTCATCCTTTTGTCACAGCTTCACCTTGACTGAGGTTGGAAATGTCCCAATTTTAAGTTAGTCATGTCGGACCGGCAACAACTTAAATTTGTCTATTTATCATAGAGCTGTCAAATTAAATCTCCAATTCTAGAGGTGTGGGCCTATTGCATCTGATGTTGTCCAAACCAGCACGGTCGACTGTTACACAGTATGTGTTTTAGGCCTAACTTCATTGCCTAGGTAGAGGCTAGGTACTATAGGTAGGCCCACATCACATCAACATTAGATTTGTCCACTATGCATATAATTTTTAAATGAATCAGAATAAATGGCTAGACTACAATTCATGAGTTGAAAATTAGGCCTATACCCCACAGTTATCAAGTAGCATGGCAAGGGGTGGCATGTCGTAATGTTGGCCAACCCTGCATCAACATCTGGTGCCAGCTGTATAGTCACCAGTAAACATGAGGCATTGACCCAATGTTGTTACAATGCGGGCCGACGTCGAAGACAGTGGGCCAACAAAAAAACAACATTGGGTCAACGTCTTCTTCCGGATGTGGGACCACGGCTGGGCGTGCTGACCATCTCACTACCTGTATTGTGTTTGCTGGCCAGTGACGACGCCTCTCATGTCTGGAGAGGGGTTTACTGTGTATTTATATATTAACGTGCAGTTTGTGATGTTTCGGCGCAGGATTTCTCCTGTGTTGCGGTGTTCAGCTGTTTCAAACTTGGCCAGGTGGTATATGATGTCCTAATGTGGTGTAAAATCTATTTTTCAACAATTCTCCATTTAAACTCCTTCGATTATTGGTCTAATTTGTAAGTAAGCGATGTGAGTTTGTGATGTCGGCCATTACAACCCGATAAACATGATAAAATCTGACCGCTGATTGGTGGCAATGGTGTAGGCCTCATGCAGTTAAAGGGCAGTATCTGCTCACGTTTCAAGTGAGCAGATGCTGCCTTTTGACTTTGCAGAGTAGAGTAAACACCGTGTAGACACAAACCAGTTATATAACAGTTATACAATGTCGGCCCAGCGTCTTCGACGTTGGGCCAACATTGTATAAATGCTATACAAATGATTTGACTTTACTGCGTGGGAAGCTACCAGTATAATAATCTCTTCTATCAAACACGACACATTGTGGCAGTGTTGGCTAAATGTTGGCGCAGCGCCGCAGCCGATCGGCCAATGCGAAGCCAACGTTGGGTCATTGTATTGTGTTTCCTGAGATGCTACCAGCACATTTAGTGCAAGCTGACCTCATTTTCCACCCCATAACGCCAAATATGGCCATACAACCATCACGTGATCACTATGTGTGTAGGACAGACAAAAGGGACCATCTACCAAATTATCTTAAGGAGACGTGAAACCACATGAAGAAGCTCTATAGCGTCTGGGTCATTATATATGCCCCACGAATCTAAGGGGAGGGGGCAGATTTATGAATGAAATGCGCGTGTCTAACGGTTTTATGAATGGAGTGACGTCACTTTTTGTCCCAAATTTGTGTTTGGAGGACGATAACAATGTGGGTGTGGCCAATGGCCCCACCCACAAAAACCCTCAAGTCTCCATGGTTTATATGAAAATATTTTATCGTTTTACGGTTTAAAGTGTTAATCATTGGAGAATTCTTGAAAAGATAAACACAATAAGTCATCATAGAACACACAGGTACACACAGGTTAGCTGACCTTGAGAATATAGTCCAGAGGTCTGTCCTTGAGAACTGCGACCCTGAAGTTGTGAGCAAGGTTATACAACTGATGTAGCTAAAACAGAAAGTACTCAATATATGTATAATATGAAAGAAATACAAAAAATATCAGCCTTACAAAATTTCAACTGACTTTTAGTGTCAAAAAAGTCCTTTTGATGTCAAATCAATCACACACAGAAAAAGTGATAATATTTATAATGGCTATAAAATAGGTAGTCAAGTTAAGTGGAAAAAATCACCCTAAAAGTGCTAAATTTATTTTTCACCCGATTAAGTTTTGTTTCGCTACGATGACCCACAACTTCAAGCGGTTAAAAATACATACATAATGCACAATGCAAATCAAAACGAAGGGCAATCTCACAAATTTAATAACAGGGTTCATACTCCCATGAAGACACAGAATTCCAGGACTTTTTCAGGAGTTTTCCAGGATGTACTCAGATTTTTCAAGGACTTAAAGTGTACATATTTAACTTATTTATTCCCCAATAACAACTTGAAACTACATTTTCTACATCTTTCAAAGGACAATTTACATACCAAATAATTTGTCCTTACTATTAGGTATTAGACTATAACAACATACCATTTTTGCAATCTCTTTTCTCACTATTTAAAATTCCAGGACATTGAAGCACTTTTAACAAAATTCCAGGACTTTCAAGCACTTTTAACAAAATTCCAGGACTTTCAAGGCCTGGATTTTCTATTTTTAAAATCAAGTTCTTTCCAGGACCTGTGCGAAGCCTGAAAAACCAATTCTCCTCTATAATTTCTTGTTTAACCCTTTAGCCGCCGGTGCCAAATTTAATCGGTTTTTCACTTAATTTTTACCACATTCAGTACTTTAAACAGCCTTTTAAACACGTCAAAGCCATAATGTGACATAAATCAGGACGATTTGAAAAGAGTTGAGCTCCATTTCAAACGTGAAAAATTTTCAACCACTTGAAGTTGTGGATCGCGTACCTGTCATTTTTACATGTTCATATATTATTTTGCATGTTCACATGTCATTTTTACCTTTTCACATGTCATTTTGAATGAATGAATGAAATCTTATATGGCGCATGTATCCAGCTGGAGGCTGTTCAGAGCGCTGAACATCGAGGGTAACTTAGCAAGGCCTGTTATCATTCAAATTCCAACTCAGTCTCCTGGTAGGTATACAGCTGAGCTGCCATTGAGGCGCATCAAGCTATTTTTCATTCTATTTTCACCTGTTCACATGTTTTTTTTATCTGTTCGGGATGTTATTTTTACCTGTTCTCGTGTGAACGACGTGACGCTGAGGACGTGAGATCCAGTCAGGCCCGCTGTGTGATGTGACAAACCCAACGGGTGTGTCATACCTCCGGCGTCCCGCAGTACAGTGTGGCTTGGGGTCTGTGTCAGACCTCCCGAGGCGTGCCCCGGGGTCTGTACCCCCGGCAGCTGAGGCGGTGTGGCCGTCACTTCAGGGCGAAGGTGGGGCAGCTGTGTTTCTGCCGCAGCCACTGTAAAAACAAAAATAATTCTAAAGATTACCACACATTTTGATTCAAATCGTAGAGAAATAAGAATTTTTTATTCACTTGAAGTTGTGGGTCGCAGTAGCGAGACACAACTTCAAGTGGATACAAATTTAACCTCACAGCTACTGTAGAACCGCACTTGGGGCAGCTAAGTGTCTGCCACAGCTACTGTAAAAACACAGAAAAAAATCTATAAATGCCCAAAAAATGTCAATTTATTTATGTGGTTATTTCTCATCTGTTAATAAAGAAACATGAATTGTGTTCAAATATGTTCATCTATTGTTGGGTGAATGTTGGGTCAGTGTCGCAGACTGGCTGCTGCAAGGGTAAACAACATTCCAGTTATTAATGTACAGAATTCAGTAAATTAAGGTGGATAGGAGATTTTTCTGGTTTGTTTTTAAAATTGAAAAAAATATCTACATTTATTTTCTATACTTTTTTGAATATTTAGTGAATTCTTGCAGGTACCATAGCTGAACATAATTGCGACTAATAACAGGATGAAATTTGCTGAGTGATTGACAGAAACATTCCTTGTTTTTTCTGTTTTTTTATAGGTAAACTTCTCTGGTAAACTCTACTGAAATTCCATCACCGGGAAATAAATAAGTAGCAGTTCTATTTCTGCACATGTATACTCGATTACTTCTAAAAATGAGGTACAATATTCAATTGACATCAAAAGATTTTATTATATTGAAATTAAATCCAGATATAAGGTCTATGTTCAATTCAATTAAAAATTTATATTGTATTGTAATTAAATCCAAGTATAAGTTCTATTGTCTTTGGTCAACAAAACTCTAGAAGAAGTACATTATCACAGACAAAAATAACAAAACAGGAGGGGCGAAAAAAATGACATTAGTGACATTAATCTAATTAATTACCCTTGTCCAACTGAATTGGTATTTGAAACTGGAATTGAAAAGTTCAAATAACGAAAAATACACATCCAGCTACCAATATGAAATTTGTGAATATTTAGTGAATTCCTGCAGGTACCATACATAATTGCAGCTAATAACAGGATGGAATTTGCTGAGTGATTGACAGACACATTCCTTCTTTTTTATAGGTAAACGTCTCTGAAATTCCATGAGCGGGGGATAAACTAGCAGCAGAGTAATTTCTGCATATGTATACCCTATTATTTCTAAAAATGAGGTACAACAGTCAATTGACATTAACAGTTTATATTTTATTGTAATTAAATACAAATAACAATTCTCTACAAGAAGTACATTCTCACAGACAAAAATGACAAAACAGGTGGGGGGCATTTATCACAACATATTCCCCAGTTGCATTTTATTTTGTTTAAAATGTGGTAACATTGTATATAGCAAGACAAGTGTTAACCCTTGTCGTGCTAGGGCAGTATATATACGGTTTCAAACATGTTTTAAATGAGTAGAAATATCACTCAATTTTGCATGATAGTTTTTGGTAAATGCTTAGTTATTTCAATATTGGAGATGTCTATTTTTTATATATACATATTTTTCTTGATTTGAAGCTAGAATTGCTGACACAATTTCTAGCTTCAAATGAATGACAAATACACAGATAGGAAGGGTATTCCCCTTGGCCGGGCCTGTTGGAATACCCTTCCTATCTATGTATTTGTCATGATTTAAAGGTAGAAATTGTGTCAGCAATTCTAGCTTCGATGAATGACAAATAGAAACAAGCAATTCGGCAGGACAAGGGTTAATAATTTAAATATGTTCAGTTGTGATGCATACAATAAACATACATAACGAAGCAGATGACATGAAAACCGATACCGAGAGTTGTCAAGCTGGCATTATTCACAGACGGCTAAAAAATTCCCAGTGAAAGCGCTGAAGCCGGTGTAAAAACTTGTTAGCTCTATTATTTATACATGAAACTTTGCCGAAAGTATATTTTTAAAATCAAACATTTTTCACATAAACATGAGCAAAATGTATGTATAACTTTTTATGATACCATTAGTAGTAATTACAAACTGTTGGCATCCACAGGCTATTTTTACTAGTTCTTTGGGTTAGTCATATGATTGTCTATTGTACAAGCGTGGAATAATATTTAGCCTTGCTTCATTAACTTTCATAATTTTCGGTTAGCAATTTTGAAGAGGCATCTTAACCCTTTGCCTGCAAATCATGACAATAGTCCTTATTAATCCGTTTTATAATCCGATTAAATCACTGTAATTGTAAAAGAAATGACTGTTTATACATCAATATTTGTAAATCTTTTATCTCAAATTAAACACATACAAATAATTTTCACCCACTTGAGGTTGTGGGTCGCGGTAGCGAGACACAACCTCAAGTGGGTGAAAATTTAAATAAAATAACTTAGCAGGATAAGGGTTAATCTTTATATATATAATGGTCAGGTTTAGAGGCCCAATAGGATAGTAGAAGTAAAAATAGCCATCAATTGATGGCAGGACCCCTCAGCCGTAGGCTCTGTCCATCAATATCAAGAAATAATGAGAGAAAAATGACCCCCACTACCATGTCAATTTTTTTTTTAAATGGTTGCGGCAGCCATTTTGTTATAAATGGATTCATCGCAAAAGTTGATCAAATCAGCAGAAATACCTAGAGAACAACCATACCAAATTTGAATGCAATCCAACCAATGGTTCATAAGTTATCGGGCCCACAAGCTTTTTAGGCGGCAATCTTGGAAATTGCAGCTTATGGCTTGGTGCCCCCAAAAAAATATATGGGATGAATTGCCCAGGCACATAGGTCGTTTCTGTAAAAAATAAAGAAAATTCATCAGCTAACTTTTTATTAAGAACTGAATTTCTGACCCGCCCGACCGCCTGCCTCTGGTGATCACTATACCCCACAGTTTTAATGGCTAAGGGGTAAAATTGCCTGTCGTTGCTTGTGATCACTATACCCCACAGCCTTAATGGCTTAGGGGTAAAAATTGTATTTTTTACAGTCAAGATGTATGTTGGTATTTTTGCTACAGGTTCTGTAACCCAAACCCTAGCCCTTGTTATGGTCAAGACGTATATGGCATTTCTACTACAGGTTCTGTAAATGCTTGAAGCTCTAGCATTATCAGCTGACAACACATGTACAACACAATCATGTACAACACAGAACATACAGACGTCTGCTTTAAAAATGTAAAACATCAGACCTTGTCTCAAGTAAATCATAGGGAGCTATGAATAGCCCACCCAATTTTTCTAAGGAGAGTGGATATGGAGGAAATTTAAAGATATAGAGAATATGGTCACAGGAAATAATTAACATACATTGGAGAAGGACACTACCTAACTCAGAAATACATAGGACCTTGCAAATAAATAAATACCACATACAATTGACATCCTGGTAGGACAGAGATGGCAATGTGTACGATAAGTTCATTGCTTCAATGCGCCGAAATTAAACTGTATGCTCTCCGTGGAGTTGAAATGACACACGAATGAGCAGGTCCGGTGACCAGGGGGGTAAAATGTAAGGTCGCATATAGGTCTACAGTTTTGCTATGAGACTAAAAACCTGCACCTTTACCTTTTACTGTTGACAGCGAGATGAACTGTCAACCACTCCCGTGGAACACAACTTAGGGTATGTGTCAGTACTAAGTGAAACACAACTAAAGTGGGTAAAAATGTTAATTATATAATTTACTGCTTGAAAGTTGAAGGGTTATATAACATATTAATAGTTAAACGTCCAGAATCTTTCAAACTACAAAACAAGGGTCATGTAAAGTTCAGATGTTTTACATTTCTTTCATTAGCAGATAAAATACTCCAAAAAGACATCAGAAGACAGCTTGCCCCAGCCTTTACTTACCAGTATCTCTGTTGAGCGACTCATTTGAGGATAATTCTGATCCCCAAGAAGATAATATGAATAATTCAAGCTTATTAGACATTTAATAATTGTTAAAATAAACGTTGTCACCATCTTAGAGATCACAGTGATTTTTTACTGGCCCGGCGAGCCAGCAGCTTTTATATGTTATCATCCCCCCCCCCCCCATTTTTCCAGAATATGTAATTATTTCATAGCTTACATACTTTTAGAGGTTCAACACTTTCCAGCCTGAATTTACCATTGTATCTTCATCCACTACAAGACGCGACAGCAATTCGCGACTTGTAGTGGATGAAAATGATTGAAGTGGGTGAAAAATTAAAGAAAATTGCAATGTATTGGTAAACCATTTTCTTGGAAATTTTCATTCTAAAACCCTTAGCTGTGGGAAAATTTAATCTGTTTTCAGAGATTTAAAATGATTCTTCAATGCATCGTGGGGACTTAGAGGGTTAACTTCTAGTCTTCACTGGGTCTTGTACAAAATGGATACTCAGAAATTCAGATGAAAATCATGTTTCAACCCTGAAAGACACTAATAATGATTTCAAAATGAAAAACCCCATTGGTTCCATGGTTTATACAAAAATAATTAAGCGCTTTAAGGGTTAGGTTATTGAGTTTTCCAAGTTTTTGCGCCCACAAAAAAATTGAAGTTGATCCGTGACGGCCATTTTGAATTTCAGTAAAACCTTGAAAAAATCACCCGCACATCTCCAAATTGTGGGGAATGTGACAGTACAATTTGAAGAATTTCCGACTTTCAGCGTTTTTATGACCACAAAAAATTTTGGAGTTGACCTGTGGCGACCATTTGGGAAGCCTATTTTCAAAATCATTTGCACCTCCCCATGTTTCTAGGGATGTCATTTTAAAATTTCCCAAAAAATTGAACACTAGTTTTTGCGCCTACAAGAAAATGTGACGCCTGAAGCCAGACGGAATCCTGGCCTTTCTAAAATCGCCCTTCCACTACGGGCGGGGGATAAAAATCATGTTTTAATAATGCCATTTAAAAAATCAGTTGGCCATATGTGCCTGTGAATGATCAATTGATTGGCACTGACCAGTTCTTTTGACTCCTATATGTCACAATCTATTTCAATGTTAGAACCGATTTTTGGCATCAGCATCTGATGTCAAAAAGTCAGTCTAACTAAATATGAATTGCCATTTAATTTTTTTTTCCAACTCTTTTCTTCAAATAACACATGTATAAGGTGAAGTATTTAATCATGTAGCAATTTGAATAGCAAAATTGTACATAGTCTAATATAATTAAATGGTAGAAATCTATTATAATACTTACAATGCAACTTAATATAATTCAAATAAATATAACTGGTCTAAAAAAAGCACACAACACAAAAAGTATAAAAGCAGTAATTCTTAAGCTTCACACAATATGTTACACCTCACTATAATTTAAATGGATTGCTGGAAAATTGATACATGTATATAAGAGAAAATTTAACCCTTTCAATGCAGGGGTCGACTTTAGACGTCATATTCTGACATCTAAAATTTTCATAATGGCTGTAGACCAATAACATAGGTATTCAAATGAAGCGGAAAGAGCTAACTATGACATTTATGATAATTTCAAATTGAAAAAACCTTTTGGTTTCCATGGTTTATACAAAAATATGTCAGGGTTGTTAGGGTTAAGCAGCTTGGTTTAATATGAAGCAATAGTAGGCTGGATGTTTAAATCATATCTGTTGTGTTTAAATCATCTTTGTTTTAATGATTGCCACTTAGATGGCTGGAAACGCTGCATCACATATGTATCTAGTGCACAAGTTTGAGGCAAGTCCGCAAGGCCTTCCGTGGTTTTAAACGTGCAGATTAATAACCACTTCAATGTGGCCAGTATCCAGTTTTCCAATTTAAATAAGTTATATTTCCTCACCTTACAGATTAGCCCACAGAAAATTCATGTCCAACTTCATCGAGTCATAATAATGAAGAACCAGTAATTTTTGCTGACATTAATGAATTTAGGTAGGATTCTCATTTTTAAAAGATAGATTGATTCATTCTGTCACATAAAAAAAAATGGTACAAAATTGTGCACTGGTATCACATGGATATTTTGAATTGTAATTCAAATGTGAAAGCCAAACTAATACAATAAAATAAGGATGCCTGATAAAAAAAATATTGAAAATCAAGTAATTTTTATTCACTTGGGTTGGGAATTGCACAAGCTTTTGAATTATAATTGTGGCGGTAAAAAAGAAGGAAATACCTGGATATTATAAGGGGGAAAGCCAAGCTAATGCAATATTAAATCATGCTTGTGAAAATGTGATCAGATATTGAATTTTTGTCTATAAATTCATGCTGAAGGTTTATTAATTTGTGTACAGAGCTTAAAAAGTGAGCACTTCAATTACTAGATGTGTACCAATTCATAAATTATAAGTCATTCTGTTTGCAAATAGAAAAATTGAACACTTAGTCATATTTAAAATAATAATTGTGTAAATCTATGATTATAATAAATGTGTGAATTTGCTCAAACGAAAGCATTAAAAACTATTAAAAAACAAAGCAAAAAGGAGAGCACTACATTAGTCAAACAGTTACCTCTGCCAGAAGCCCTCCAGTCTATCACAAAAATACATTAAGTTTATTGTGAGAAGCGAAACATCTTATAAACATATTCATAGAATAATCACTTCCACTTTTTTTATTTACCCATTGTGAATAATACTAGGCCTCGTTGTTAAATGTAGATGTATTTTTTGATAATTCGAATCTGGCGATTGGGTCAGCTATGTAAAGCCTGAAAGCTCAAAGTTAGTTAATTTGAATTTTCACCCACTTGAAGTTGTCTCACACTGCGACCCACGACTTCAAGTAGGTGAAAATCACTCATATTTGTTTCATTTGTGAACACACATTTGCAAATCTTAGTTTAACCGCTCATTTCCCAATAACATTGATTAGATTGGCTAATAAAATAGAGTCAAAACTACTATATGTGAGCATCTTAAGGTAATAGTATTCAATCACAAAATTTTTCCAGATAAATTTTTTAGATAAATAAATTTAAATGAATTGTTTGTTTCTATTTTTCTTCTAAAGCTGAACAATAATACTTCTATTTATAAAAAATAGACATTTTCAAATTAACTGTACTGGTTAACTGCTTGTTATTATTTCTTAACGCAAATTCCAGCTTCAAATGTCAAAAATATGTCTATTTAGGAAAAAGTGATCATCAGAATAAAATAATTCTTTGATTAACTGAGCATCCATCTCAAACTATTTGATGGATTTCAGTTGCAGTTTATTTTGCTTTAAAAAACAACTTGCTTTAACTCTTACAGTGCGGAGACCGACTTTAGTCGTCAGATTCTAAAGTCGATCCCCGCACTGTAAGAGTGAAAATATTTCTAATGGCCGTAAACCCATAACATAGGTATTCAAATGAATCAGAAAGAGCTAACTAAGACATTTATCATGATATCGAACTGAAAAAAAACGTTTGGTCTCGATGTTTTATACAAAAGTATTTCAGCGCTTTAAGGGTTAAACAGTATACATATATATGGTTCCAGCAACACAAGGGTTAAATTATAGACATTTTCAGATTAAATTATCTGCCTACGAACTATTTCATCAATTTTAGTGGCAGTGTATTATTTGTTTTAAAACTAACATAAAAGCTTATTGATGTTCTCACCCCAGTATTAAAGGGTGGTATCTGCCACTTTACAAAGTGGCAGATACCACACTCTAATACGAAGTTGACAATATATACAGGCCTATAGTCAGATTCACATTAAAATCATCAACCAGGATTATTGAATTTCACCGATTTCTCAGTCAATTCACAACCAATTTTCATGAAATTTTACGCACACTATTTTCCATTCATCTCGTGACTACCCTGAAAATTTGATAAGTATTTTAGAAGTTAGACCATTTGATATGTAATAAAATTCTGAGACGAAGCTAATGGGTTTATAGAGGGCAATATTTTTATGTCAAATGGTCTAACTTCTGAAATACTTTCAGGGTAGTCACGACATGAATGGAAAATAGTGTGTGTAAAATTTCATGAAAATCGGTTGAGAATTGAGAAATCCGCGAAATTCATTCACCACGGTTAATGTGAATCTGACTATAGCAGTAGGAGGGTTGAAAGTAAACTGGTGACTCACCGTTGAAAGAATCCTGCCTGACTCTGGTGACTTTGGGAGGAAGTGGGAATCTGGGATCGGGAGACGTCTTCTTGTTGGGGCTCGCTGGACCAGAAGATCGGGCCGAGGCAGATATTGGGGGTGACTTGGGTATTAGTATAGCAGGAGCCGTGAGATCTGTCATCACTCGTGATGGCTGAGTCATCGTCATTACGTCTTTACCATAACCGGGCTTAGCGAGTACCTGCCAAACAAAACAAACAACTTGCGATAAATCAGCTTTTTCGATTTATTTTTCAGCTGTTATTGAACTTTTCCGAGAACTAGTTATTAGAAACATGCAGAACAAGTTTTAGCAAAATACATGAAAAACTTTTTGATTTATTGCGCCCACAAGTAAATGCTAACAACGACACAGACACTCTTTAAATACAATAGCTCACCTAAACAAAAAAAATTAAATGCGAGCTGAAGTCTTGAAAAAATTACCATCACTCCGTATCCCAATTGTTTTTTGTTTACATGGATTATTTCCAAAAGTAACAAGACTACATAAGTACAGGAGCTCCCGCTCCGAATTAGAATTTGATTTAAGCAATTTTGTATAGGGTTAATAATGTAGTCCTAGTATAGGTAAAAAATCATGACGCAAGACAACTAGGTCTAAGAAGACCAGTCTAAGAGTAAGATAAGAACTAGACAGTCTGTCAGAGATTGCAAACCTCCATTAAAATTAATGATCCTAATCAGTATCCCAGTAATGGTCTACCTATCTGGCACGGTTAACCCGATATCAGGCCAATCGAGTTAACTAATAGCTGATTTACGGTCATTTTTAATTCGATATAAATTAGTTAAAAACTTAGGGTGCATTCTCCCCCGAAACCTCAAATTTTGTTTTATAGTAGTGGACTAACATCTAACACAGTTTGCAAAATATTCGGCATGTGAAAATAAATAATGGCCGATAGGGGGCCATTTTGAATTTGATCGAATCAGAATTTTTCAAGATGCATCCTCGGCTGAAATCTCACATTTCATTCTATAGTAATCGTCTAGCTACCTAGCACGGTTTACCAAATATCGGCCCTGTGAAAGTGAATTATGGCCGATAGGAGGCCATTTTGAATTTGATCAAGTCAAAATTTTCCAAGATGCATCCTCTCCTGAAATCTCACATTTTGTTTTATAGTAATGGTCTAGCCATCTAGTACGGTTACCAAAAACCGGCTATGTGAAAGTGAATAATGGCCGATAGGCGGCCATTTTGAATTTGATCGAGTCAATTTTTTTCAAGATGCATCCTCTCTTGTAATCTCACATTTTGTTTTATAGTAATGGTCCAGCTATCTAACACGGTTTACCAAATATCAGCAATGTGAAAGTAAATAGTGGCCGATAGGCGGCCATTTTGAATTCAATTGAGTCGAAAGTTTTTAAAAGGCATCCTCTCTCGAAACGTCACATTTTGTTTTATAGTAATGGTCTAGCTATCTAGCACGGTTTACCTGATATCAGGCCTATCGAGGTAAATAATGTTGATTGTCGGCCATTTTGAATTCGTAAGTTAAAAATTTTCAGGGTGCATCCTCCCCCGAAAAACTCACACTTTGTTTTATAGTAATCAGGTAATGGTCTAGCCATCTAGCAGGGTTTACCAAATATCAGCCATGTGAAAATGAATAATGGCCGAAAAGGCGGCCATTTCAAATTTGATCAAGTCAAATTTTTTCAAGATGCATCCTCATCTGAAATCTCACATTTTGTTTTACAGTAATGGTCTAGCCATCTAGCACGGTTGACCAAATAACGGTCATGTGAAAGTGAATAATGGCCGATAAGCGGCCATTTTGAATTTTATCGAGTCGAATTTTTTCAAGATGCATCCTCTCCTGAAATCACACATTTTGTTTTATAGTAATGGTCTAGCCATCTAGCACGGTTTACCAAATAACGGCCATGTGAAAGTGAATAATGGCCGATTGGCGGCCATTTTGAACTTGGACAAGTTGAATTTTTTCAAAATGCATCCTCTCCTGAAGCCTTACAATTTGTTTTATAGTAATGGTGTAGATATCTTGAGCGGTTTTCATGATATTCCACAATATCAGGCCTTTCTAGGTGAATAATGGCTGATAGGCGGCCATTTTGAATTTTATCAACTTCAAATTTTTCAAGATGCATCCTCTCCTGAAACCTTACAATTTATTTGATATTAATGGTGTAGCTATCTTGAGCGGTTTTCATGATATTCCGCAATATCAGGCCTGTCGAGGTGAATAATGGCCGATGGGCGGCCATTTTTAATTTTATCAACTTGAAATTTTTCAAGATGCATCCTCTCCTGAAACCTCACAATTTGTTTTATAGTAATGGTGTAGCTATCTTGAGTGGTTTTCATGATATTCCGCAAAATCTTTCAGTCGGATTTACCGATGTTATAAATTAGGTCAAAGTGCTGGGTCAACTTCAAGGTCAAGGTCCAAAAACCTGAAAAGGCACAACTAGGGACCTTAGAGAACATGTATGTGCAATATGACTGTCATCGGCCCAGTATTTTTTGAGATCTGCTCCGGAAACGAAGTGCGCGTCAAAACGTCTAAATAGGTCATAGTTCTGAACCAGAAGTAGGTCAAAGTTCAAATACCCCAAAAGGCACAACTAGACCCCCTAGGGGTGTTGTGTGTAAAATTTGAAGACAATCGGACAAGTACTTTCAGAGATATGCTCCGGAAACGAATTGTTTACGGACGGCCCAACGCCGTCACATCATCATTTTCTCCTCTACAACCTTGCGTATTGAATTCAGATTAAAAATATTTTAACCTGTCCATTATCCACCTGGAAGTAACCCACATACCAAAAATTGTTATCCTAGCTTATTTTCTTACAAAGTTATAGGCAAAAGAAGAGGCCAAAAAAAAACGGAGGTAGAATCCATAGCTCCCTTTGTCTCACCTACGGTGACGGCGGGAGCTAATTAGATCATCACAAGTACCTAGAAAACTACCCTATCAAATTTGAATTTGATCCAACTGACGGTTCATCAGATATTGTGCCCACAAGATTTTTCAGTGACCATCTTCGAAAATGTTTATGGCTAGGCGTCAACAAAAATTATATGTGAAGAATTTGTCAGACGCATTAGAAAGATCTGTGAAAAAATTCATCAGTTTACGGCTTAGTGAGAACTAAAGTGAGGATACGCACGTGGCAGCGGCGGAGATGAAAAGTGCTAAAAATTATAAGAAAGACAATAAGCTGGAATTGCTGACGCAACTTCCAGCTTCAAATGATGACAAATATATATATTTATGAAATAAAAGACATCTCTTATATATTGAATTATTGGATTAACCAAGGATTTACCAAAAATATCGGAACGTATTTGATCAAATGTAGTGATATTTCTATTTATCTAAAACATGCTTAACTCTTAGAACACTGAGATTAGAAATTTAAATTTTTAGCCACTTGAAGTTGTGTCTCGCTACCGCGATCCACAACTTCAAGTGACTGAAAATGTGTGTTATTTGTAAAATTTAAGTCCCAACATATATCAGTGTTTCAAGATTGAAAGTATTTTTAATTTTTCAAAACTGGTTATCAGGGGTTATACAGGTGCTAATAAAAACACAGGATGTCTACTATAGTCGACATTGGTGCTCTAAGGCCACTATGTTTTTTTGTCTGTTTTTGTTGCTGATTTTCGATAAAAAACATTTAATTTTGGTAGATAAAAAAACATTCCGAAAAAAAACAAGTTTATTTCAGAAAATAAAAAAACTTCTTTCCAGCTATGTTTTTCTTGCTTGTTTTTTTCGTCGCCCTCATTAACTTTAATTAAAATAGGTGAAAAAAATAATTATTTCGTCGCCCTCATTAACTTTTCCAGAAATTTGTCCAATATTTGCTGCAGCCAAATGGTAGATATTGACACATTAACTTTTCCGAAAATAGGTGGAATGTTTTTTTTTCCTAATGTTTTTTTACCGCCCTCCCTCATTAGATTTTTTCTGATCTAAAGAAGAGAAATAAAAACCAGTGGCCTAAGGGTTAAAATATATACGGTTTCAGCAGCACGAGGGTTAAAATTGTATCTTCTGCAGCAAAATGGTAGATGTTGACGTATTTGTGTCTCCTCACCTCTCCATCAATGTAGGCCACTTCCCCTCTGAGAATCACACGCCTCACGACCCCTTTGACCTTGGTGCCTGCAAACGGTGTCCACTTGGCCTTGCTGAAGGTCATGGCTTCAGGGATCACCCATTCTTGGTCCATGTCGACCTCAATGTACGTGTCTGGCTGCTCTGGCAGATTAAAGATACGGCGGGGATTGGTGTACAGTCTGTCTATCACATCCTGAAAGGAAAATATTAAACTAACTGATTGAAGATATGATAACAAACGTTCACTACACTTAGTTATTGAACATATGATGTGAATTGGTGTAGAGCCGTTTCTATACTAATCAAAATATGTAATTGACCATTTCACCACCAAAGTCTACTTTTGTCAGCTGAAGGCTTACAACGCTAAAATATGTCTATATAACCCAAGAGAGCAAAGGGTTTTTTCAATTTGAAAGCATCATAAAGCTTAGTTAGCTCTTTCCATTTCAAAATCATTTGAATTCCTATGTTATGAGACTACAGCCATAATAATTTTTTTGTTAAATCTTTCAGTGCGGGGATCGACTTTATATGTCAGAATTCCTCTAAAGACGGTCCCAGCGTTGAAAAGAGTTAAATGATTGAAGGTCAAAACATAACTTAGGAGGAGAAAAGAGAAATAATTGTAATAGTATTGGCACATCCATGATGCTCATAGGGGCATCTGTCTAGAGTGTAATCAATATTCCCACACGTAAGCTATCAGGCTGACTGTGACAAAAGTTTCTAGCCCTTTAAGCAAACAACAGTGCACAATTTGAGGCGAGTCTGTGTAGCCTACCGTGGTTTTGAAGGTGTGAGACACGCTGATTATTCAGTCCAGTGTAACCAGAAAAAACACTTTTACACCCCCTAAGGGATGTGTACATGCAATATGAAAACAATCTGGCTAACTTTTTCCGAGATATCGTCCGGGAAAAAAACAGAGACGCATCCCCCGCCCCTACTTCGTGAACGGGGGATAAAAAATGGAAATTTGAAGAGAATCTAAATCACAAGATCCCCCAAACTAGGAAAATAAGTTGTCAATTCAAAAACTCCCACCTTAAACAAGTTAAACCATAGCATATAAAATAGTTTGTGCTGTGTGCATGACCCTCAGGAGTCTTTTAAGTTGGGCAGGACTCTCTCATTTTTACAAGAGAGTCCTTCTGCCACAATGGAAATCTGGTCCGAAATTGTGCACTGTACAAAAACAATATAATATAACAATGATAAATATTCACCTCCATAGATAACCTGCCACTGTTAACTGCAGTCAGCAGCAGAGGTAGCATGGTCTCCAGTCCGGGGAACCCAGGTGGGGGATTCTGGGAACTCTTCTCTTCATTCGTGTGTGGAGCTGACAGATAAAACAATAAAATATTGTTGTTTCATCAGTGTCACAATAAATGGAATATCTTAGTGCAGGCAACCTTCTCAAAGCCCTTTTTATTCAAGATAGTAATAGAAATTGTGATATGGATATTGCATGATTTCATTGATATTTCTAGAAATAAAAGGGACACACAAGAAAACCTTACACAATAAAACAACTTTTATCTCCCTGGATATTTTCATGCAATTCCGCCTCACTGTAATTACATACAAAATATGTAATCTGACGTCTACAGATGTTAGATCCTGTCGAGTAAACTCGATTCCCGCGCTGTAAGGGTTAACCCTTACAGCGCGGGGATCGACTTTAGTTGTCAAAATCTAACATCTGTAGACGTCAGATTCTGACGTTTAAAGTCGATCCCCATACTGTAAGAGTAAACATATTCATAATGACAGTAGACCCATAACATTGGTATTCAAATGAATAAGAAAGGGCTAACTAAGACATTTATGATGATTTCGAATTGAAAAAAACCCCCATTTGGTTGCGTTGTTTTTCACAAATTAATTAAGCGCTTTAAGGGTTAATGAGGTTTGTATACCGTGATCGGTGGCGAAGCAGTCGATGATGTCCATGTTATCCCACAGAGCCTGCTGATCCTCCTGAGTCACCAGCATCGGCCGAACCTGTCCACGACCCGACCCCAGCCTGTCAAGGTCAGCCAAGGTCATGAACAGATGGTGGGGAGCAACTTCACATGTCACGTTCATTCCTCGCTCCTTGGCTGCCTTTATCACCATTATCTGACAACACCAAACACAGGTATCAAATTCACACGTTCATACAAGGGGCATATTTACAAAAAAAGTAGGTCTTAAAACCGAAGTGAATGACTTGTTTTCCCCAAAAAGTATGAAAAAGTTAGATAAAACCAGCATATAATAGCCATAATGCATAATTATGTGTTTCCTAATATAATATTTTACACAGGAGCAGGTGTTTCCTTTAGTATGTTTCTATTGGAAAATAAAGGCCATTCTACTGGGTCAAAAATAAATTCACAAATCAATATATTGTGAGGATATTCATGAAATGAGGTAGTATATTTTTCCCTGTGATTTTCCATGACTGATCATCGAGCATTCAGTTCTAAGTTGTTTACTCTCCTACATATTAACCTATCTGAAATTGTTTGATTCTATTTTTCATTCAATTGAAGCTGGAATTGCTAACGCAATTTCAAGCTTCAAATGAATGAAAAATACACATCTCCAATATTGAAGTATTGAATTAACTAAGCATCCACCAAAACCTATTTGATGAAATTTATTGATCTAAAACATGCTTGAAACCGTATATATACGGGTCTAGCAGCACAGCGCGGGGATTGAATTTAGCCGTCAGAAACTGATGTCCATGACGTCTAAATTTGATCCCCGCGCTGAAAGAGCACAACATAAAGGTTGACTCATCTTGTTTAACTCACCTCGTCTTTCCTGGCGACGTGACAGACGTGTACAGATCTCTGGTAGAGCTCGGCCAGTAGCAACACGGCAGCCGTCGTCTCTCCCTCAGCGTGTACACATAAAGTCTTACTTTTAGGCCAGTTCTCAAAATGCTGAAAAAAACGTACACCACGAAAGTTTCTTAACCTTCCGCTCTTATTGTCATGTAGTGCATACATACCACGAGGGAGCTTAACCCTCTGCCCACTAAGTCATCCCATTTAAATAATTCATATTAGTTAAATTTGTGATAAAACATTTGAAAATCTTAATGTTTAAACACACATTTCATCCCCATGATATATATAATCAGGTAATGAAATGAATTAACCCTTTCGCCACTGTGAAAGAGTTAATAATGACTATGTTCATGTTCTAAAGGGTTACATGTGTTAATAATTATCATGATATGATCACATATTATCGTACTCCCACAGGTGTTATCGACCACGAGACTTGTACTGATAACTTTGTGTATCGACCAAAACTTGTCAACAATTCGTTCTCCGGTTGTGAATTCTTTACGTTATACTGATGCATTGTAACATTGTATGATGCATTGTATTTTAACTATCAGTTAAACAGGTGGCTAGTCGTACGATAAATGCCTGATAAGATATGCATATGGCACTGCTTTTTGGTCCATAAACGCTCAGATCAGTACGCCGTCGCCAGATAGAGGCCGGCGACAAGTACCGATCTGAGCCTTAATCGACTAAAAAGCAATGCCATATGCATATCTTATCAGGCATTTACACCCACCTGCATCCATGTTGAGACAGACTTCATTCTTAATGTTGTGTAGGTTTCATTCAGATACATTTTGAGAGCCACCGCATCATGTGCAAGACTTGGTAACGTGGTGGCGTTCTCACTACTAGCTCCTGCAAACAAACCAAAATCACAACGGGCAGAGGCACTGGAAATCTGAAAAAAAAAAAACTCAAAATCACAAAAGGTTGAGGCTTGGGGTCTGACAAAAAGCACAAAAATTTGAGGATTGGGAAATCGGAAAAAAAAGCAACGAGTTAATAAATTGGAAATATGATAAAACAAATCACAACGATTGTGATCTCATATAAAAGTGATTGAAACATTTTTCACAACGATTGTGATCTCATATAAAAGTGATTGAAACATTTTTCACAACGATTGTGATCTCATATAAAAGTGATTGAAACATTTTTCACAACGATTGTGATCTCATATAAAAGTGATTGAAACATTTTTCACAACGATCGTGATCTCATATAAAAGTGATTGAAACATTTTTCACAACGATTGTGATCTCATATAAAAGTGATTGAAACATTTTTCACAATGATTGTGATCTCATATAAAAGTGATTGAAACATTTTTCTAAGGCAGAAAATATTGTTTTAATATTAAAGCAATATTAGCGAAGGTCATGTGTTGTATATGTATCTAAAAATTCTGTAGAATTTCAAGCCTTTAGGTAGGTGCATATCAAATAATTTTTTTAACCCTTTAACCATCAAATTATTCAATTGGAATTTTCACTCACTTGAAGTTGTGTCTTGCTGACGCGATCCACAACTTCAAGTGAGTAAAAATCATTTAGATTTCACAAAATGCAGGTTAACTATTTTTAATTTTTTTCTTATTTATGTCACTTTATATCTTCAACTGCTGATATGCAATATGCTAATAAAAAATGTAAAAAACGAAAATAATCGGTGCCGGCAGTTAAAGGGTTAATCACAAGACAAATAATACCAGTTGCATTACCTTCTGCACGGCTTGCATGGCTGTGCGGTCGACGACTGCGGGGTTTGTATTGGGCATGGCGAGTATCATCGTGATGCCGCCCGCTAACGCTGCTGCCGTACATGATGCGTAGTCCTCCTTATGTGTGGCACCGGGATCTCTCACGTGGACATGCACGTCTATCAAACCTACAACAAGCGATCAAGGGGATTGTTTGTTAACATTTTATTCAGCATACTTACTTTAAAGAGCACAAATATTTGCAATTTACTATTTGTAGTGGGTATTTCCCGTAATTTCATAAAAAAAGATGTGATATTCTAGAATCCATGTAAATGCTGAGAGTGTACCTGGCAGTCTGACAACCTTCTGTGAGCTGATGCAGTCATAGTTTGTCTTCATAGGAGGGGAGCGACCAGTTCTACGAAGAGCCTGATTGAAAATAAAAACACAGATTAACAACCTATATAGGAGAGGAGCGATCAGTTGTATGGATTGCTCAATAGAAACAAATCCCAAATGCAATAATAGAAAAAAATCTGCATGTTTTGAAACCAGTTTTCAACATTTTAAATTTAAATGTAAGGATTCTTCAGAAATTCAGTTGTCGTATTAATTAATTTTAAAATATATAAATAAGAACAAATGTCACTAACAACAATGTGACAAGTCCAACTGACCACTACTGAATCCCGGATATAGAATATTTGTCGCAACAACATGACAAGTGCAGGTGTCACTTTGTTGTTTGTGACAAATAGAACAATGCCACCATGTCACCTGACGTGATCCTAGGGCTAAAATGTTTTAATTTAAATTATTTGCATTAAAATATTACAGCTTGTAAGGGTAAAAAATTGGTGCTAAGCCAATAGGCAGTATCTGCTGTAGCAGATACTGCCTTTTGGCTTAGCAGAGCAGCAATCTAAACTTGCCTCGACAACCATCTTAGTACACTTGATGTCTGTAATGAGAGGCACTGAGTAATCCACCGCCATACGTCGCGTACGGTAGCCCTGTGTCATAAACGACGACGCCGCACGAGTACCCCCGTTCCTCATGGGAAGGTTAATGACAAGGTCAAACTTATTCTGCGCCAGGTAATCTGCGATCGTGCGCTGCTGGAAGCCATTATTCCGAATTTCTCCCGTGTCCTCGTATGGCCAGTCTACCTCTTTCACCTACAATCAAACAGACCCTTTAACCGCCGGTACTGAATATATTCTGTTTTTAATTTTTTACTACCACATTAAGTACTACCTGATAAAAATATTAAAGAAAAAATGTGATCTCAATTAGCAATATTTGAAAAGAGTTGACCTCCATTTTGTGTAATCAGAATAACTTTCAGTCACTTGAAGTTGTGGATCGCGTCAGCGAGACACAACTTCAAGTGAGTGAAAATTCCAATTGAATAATTTGGCTGTTAAAGGGTTAACCCTTACAACGCTGAAACATTTTTGTATAAACCAGAAATCAAATAATTTTTCTCACTTTGAAATCCTCATAAATATCTCAGTTGGCTCCCTATGGTTTAGTTGAATACGTATGTTATGGGTCTACTGCTATTACAAATGTTTTAATTCTTTCAGTGCGGGCACCGTCTTTATACATCCACAGACGTCAGATTCTGATGCATAAAAATTCACGAGAAACAAACACAAGAAAGGTCACAGAAAAGTCAAATGTGAACTCAATCAAGGTTTAGTCATAATTAATATTAATGTGAAGTTTAATGTGCATTTCCAGTATGTGATAGTTATAGTGCTAGACAGGGGCGGATCCAGGATTGGAAAAAGGAGGGAGTGTGTGGGGGGTTCGGGAGCTCGCCCACAGAACTTTTCGGCTCATTTGGGGCAAAAAGGGGTGGACAGATGGACGCGCCGCATGACGACAACAGGCATCTGCCAAAATTTGCCTGAGGCCCAATAAAAGTATAGTAGTCGTGCTTAGGGGTGTAAGATTAAAATGGTATATTTAATTAAGACAGACACACAAACAGACAGAAAACGTGTATTTTACCTAATTACATGGCTGTCGCGAGGGCCATTCTTAGTCTGACTTTAACCCTTTCAGTGCGGGGACCGTCTTTATACATCCAAATCTGCCGTCTACAGACGGCAGATTCTGACGTATAAAGACGCTCCTCTCACTGAAAGAATTAAAATATTTCTAATGGATGTAGACCTATAACATAGGTATTCAAATGAGTCAGAAAGAGATAACTAAGACATTTATGATGATTTCAAAGTGAAAAAAACCCTTTGGTTTTCATGGATTATTCAAAATAATTCAGAGTTGTGGCCTTACCTTGATGCCGTGTTCGGTGTAGAAGTCGGCCGTTCCCATGCTGGCATACAGGTTAAAACCCATCTGTTCAAGGTTACGTACTGTATCCAAAAGCTCAGTCTTGTGCTAAACATAGATTAATGCAGAGATAGAAATACATGGTCAACATCACATAGTGAAAAGCTATGCAATTACGCTGTTGCTAATCAAAGTGGAATTTAACTAGCAAAGGCAGATTAGCAAAGTGATGGTGAAACAAAAAGACTGTATATATATACTTATAGATTAATACTAATGTCAATTTACACAAAAAAAGCAAACACTTAAATATGTCACTGATGAATATTCTTGACGAGGAAACATTACGGTACTAGTCCTGAAGGCACGAGACGTTGCACAATGTTTGCTTAGTGTTTGGTGGCCCATCATTTGAATGCTGGCCTAACATTAAACCAGCATTGGTTCAAATTATTCTTATGCAGGACATAATAAAACATTTCATATCAAGATTCTTTTGGAACAAGATACAATATTTATAGCTTGATTTGCTATTTTTTAACATCGCACATAAAAATCCTACAGAACAAGAAATGCTAAACCAATGCCAAATCATCTACGATGCTGGCCTAACATTAATCTAACATTGAATAAATGCTTTACATTGGTCGGATCCTTGCATCACTGACCTTATAGCCACCTATAATATTTCGAAGCAAATTAGCCACAGCAAAAATATATAATATTTGGTTAATACCTTATATACCAATATTAGGCAATATTGTTAGTTGGGCCAACAATTACGACTCAGGCCAAACTTTAAACAAGATTGATTTGACGTATCATGCCTGGATCACTGACCTTATAGCTGCCTATTGAGAGCAGGATGTTATTTTTTGGCATTTTGAATCCAGTGCTGAGCTGAGCTTTCAGGTAAGCCTCGTAGCGATCCGGGCCGAAGCATGCCACCTCCCCTGTACTGGCCATCTCTACACCCAGCAATACGTCAGCCCCGGCGAGACGCGAGTACGAGAAAACAGGGGCCTACAACAGAACATGTCATCAGTGTCACACATAAATACGAGATAATAGAAGCCTACAAGACCGAAATATGAGACACAAACACAAGAAACAAAATTAGATGAAAACAGGTACCAACAACATAATTATTTGATATTTTGACACTTAATTCTTTCAGAGTGCTCTTCACAGTGCTTTTATCAAATCAGGGAATTATCTTCAAATTTTGCTTCATCTTGAGGTAAAGAAAGAGCTGAGAATTAATCTGATTTATCAGCCGCACAATTTGCTATTATTGGGAATGAAATGTGTAAATGTAATGATCTACAAATGTTAAGTCTCGAAAAAAAAAAAATTCTACAGTGAGACACAACTTTACGTTTTCTAATAACATAGGTTTTAAAACGAATGGGAAAGAGTTAACTAAGACATTTATGATGATTTTGAGTTGAAGAAAACACTTTGGTTTCCATGGTTTATAAAAAAATAATTGAGCGTAGTGCAGGCAAAGGGTTACCCCTTGTTCTGCTGAATTGTGTTTTCTGTCATTCATTTGAAGCAGAAATTGCTAATGCAATTTCCAGCTTAAAATGACAAAACAAAAAACAAATTATTATGAAAAATAGACATCTCCAACATAGAAGTACAGAAGAACCTGCAATGATCAGCCACCCTTGTGACACGGCAAAAGTGGCTTTTAAGGCTGGTGGCTGCTCATAGGAAGTTCATTGGTATAGGAAATGCCATTTTGGGGAATGACCAGGTGGCCTCCCATAGGAAGTTGGCTGCTTATAAGAGTGGCTGCTATTAGCGGGTTCTACTGTATTGGAATAGCTAAGCATCTACCAACAACGATTGTACCAAATTGAGTGATATTTCTATTTATTTAATTCATGCTTGAAACCGGTCTCAAATTAGAAGTTGTGGGTCACGGTAGAGAGACACAACTTCAAGGGTGAGTGAAAATTTTATCATGACAATGGGTGATACAATGAAAGAGCATAATTACTTTGACACCGACGCGCCCGCATCCATGAAGTACACTTATAGGTTCCACCTCTTCTCCAGTTATAATTTGTGTTGCCATAGCAATAAAGTCATGTCCCAGAGTTTTAGAGACAAAAGGAAATGAGCGAGAAACCCTGACGTTACACTCAATCACCTTTAGCTGGTTATCCTGTAAACAAAATTGTGACACAAATGACGACAAAATAAACTTTCAATGCTAAGTATGACAATAGGGTTGTTTTCGCAGTTAAATAAATATTTTCTACAATGAGACACAACTTTACGTTTTTACTCTTCCAGTGCAGGGATCGACTTTAAGACGTCAGACTCTAGACTCTTGACTTCTAATTTCGATCCCCACACTGTAAGAGTAAAATTATTTCTAACAGCCGTCAACTCATAACATAGGTTTTCAAATGAAGCGGAAAGAGCTAACTAAGACATTTATGATGATGTCAAATTGAAAATAACCATTTAGTTTTCATGGTTTATACGAAAGAATTTCAGCACTTTAATGGTTAAACATCATTGTTGCAGCAGGTGAATCGTCTTGGTGCGCATGTCAATAAGTGTACTGGAAAATGTTCTTTTGGTCTTTGAATTTTCTTATTTACAAATGACAAAATTCGAAAGCAGCGAAAACAACAATAATATTAGTACGGGATGATTTTAAAGTCTCACTGTAAAGCCGCCTACAGGCTGCCTTGCAGTGACACAATGAAATAATACATGGAGAATAATAAATATCAGTATGATGGTTTCCAAAGTGTATCCTTTGTCAAAATTCTAGGATTTTAATTTTTGCTGAATATTTCATTTTTTATGCATTTTATAATTGTGAATATCTACATACAGTAGTGAATTATTATGATGCATTTTAGGCATAAATATTCAAAATATCAGTGGTCATATGATAAAAAGTATATGGCACTGTCATTTTGAGTGATACAGGCCGGGATCGGTAATTGTCGCTGATACAGGCCTTGCCTGACGGCTCAGTCCGTGATATGGCAACATGTACCGATCTCAGCTTGTATCGCTCAAAATTTAGTGACATATGCATATCATCTGTGCAAATGAACAACTCCAGGCATACACGTAGGAAAAGTAATGTCATTTACTGACCTTGGCAATCAGCTGAAGGTTAAAGGGTCCTGACACCTCTAGTTGTGAACCAATAGCTGAGCAGATCATTTCAATCTTGCGTATAGTTTCCGCGTTGAGATCCTGGGGTGGGGTTACAAGCGTGGCGTCTCCGGAGTGTACCCCAGCGTTCTCTACGTGTTCAGAGACGGCCATACAGACGACTTCCCCGTCCTGAGCCACAGCGTCAACGTCTATCTCCTGTAAACAAAACAAATTAAATGTACAAATTAATAAATGTACCAGGGTGTATGCCAACTCAATGAAATAAAAAATAAGCCCTTTTTAAAGACTCACAAAACCTAAAATTAATAACACAGATATTGCCTCACTTGGAAAACCAAATAATGGAAAAAAAATTCCAGTCTCATGACATTTTTTCTTACCGCATTTTTAAAAAATGATCGTAACCATTTGCTTCTGAGAAAAATGAAAAAATAAGACCTTTTTAATACTTAACTTCTATTTTTAAAGACTTATAAGGCCTTATTTTATCAAAAACAAATTTAAAGACTTTTAAAGACCTGCGGCCACCATAATATACACATAATATTAACTCTAAGTTAAACTGCTAAATTAAATAATTAAAATTTTCACCCACTTTTAGTTGTGTCTCAATTTTAAGTGATGAAAATTACTCACATTTGTTTAATTTGCAACTAAGAATTTGCAAATCTTGATGTTTAAACACACATTTCATCTTCTTATTCTAGCTTCAAAAATGATGTTGATATCACATAGCATTACTTAGTGTTTATAACGAGCCATGACAACAAATCTGACTTGAGGGTTGTTTTCTTGCAGCCTTTACATATGCTCTTTAAGGCATTTGTAGATCAGTTTATTTAAATTTATTGAATAAGAGTTTGCTGGTGACATTTTTGAATACATATGATGCTACATCTTAGTGTAATAATAATACAGACAAATATTTCCTTTAAAATCAGGGAGATAGGCACAAATCCTACTTCCTCAGTCAGATATGATGAAATCTGAAAAATCATAACATCTGACCCATGACTGTAGTAGTTACCTTGGCTTCCAGGATAAACTTAGAGATGACGACAGGGTGATCTCTGGACACGGCAGCCGCTTGGGTCAGGTAGTTCTCAAGGTCACGTACAGAGTGCGCCACGTTCATGGCGGCCCCGCTGAGTACGTAAGACGGTCTGACCAGGCACGGGAAGCCCACCTCCTCACAGAACGAAGCAGCCGTCTGAAACATAACAGGCAACTATCATTATATGTGAGAACTAGATAGACTACCCTGGGTCAGATGGAGTAGGAGGTTAATATTATTATAGTGAGATGTGAGATTAATGTTTTAATTAATGATACATAAATATACAGATCAAGTGGATTGTTTACAATTAAATATAACTGAAAGATATAATTTTCCATTAATACCCGCCTTCCAAAGCTTACATTTTTTCTCATCATATTTCTAAATGCTATTTTTTCAAAATTCACGACACATAACTTTGTCCTCAATATGTGGTGACAATACACCAAAGATGCCAGTGGGTCATGAGGAAAATATTGCATTTACTTTTTGAAATTGAAAAAAGCAATTCTGATACACCAATCCAACTCCGGTTTAATGTAGGACCATCGTCTCCGATGCTTGCCCTACGCTATTCCAGCATTGGGACAGGGTATCATACTAGTGCACTTACATCAACATCTGTGAGTTCTCTCCATCGCGGCTGTGAGATTCCTATGTTATCAAGCATGCGCGAAAACTTGAAACGATTTTCTGCCATGTCTATTGATTCTGGAGATGTACCCATTATGGTTGCCTGCATAAAAAAGTTGCTATATAACATTATTAACCATTACAATTTCAAATTGATTAAAAATATAAATTCAAGAAACTAGATCAAAATGAAAAAAATTGAATAATAAGGTTATGGGAATTTTTCAAGTAGAATTTGTTATCAAAACACAATAATCACAATGGACCTAGGTATTAAAGAGTCATATCTTTCACTGTGTAAAGTCGCAGATTCGATCATTTGAGACCAAAGTCAAAAATACATAAAAACAGCAAGCAATCTAGTTATGATATGACATACACCACTTTAGAATACACCACTTTGCTAAATTTATAAAAAAATCGGTGATTTTATTTTGGCGTCTTAATATGACCATATGACGTAAACGAAATTCCCATGACATACACCACTTTAGAATACACCACTTTGCTAAATTTATCGAAAAATCGGTGATTTTATTTTAGCGTCTTAATATGACCATATGACGTAAACAAAATTCCCATTTTTCTTATTTTGGACATGCATGTCCAAAATGAGAAATCAGGAATTTTGTCTCTATATCTCTCTTAACTGGTAAATGCCCAACACAAACATTTAAAACTTTAGTCTATGGACATGTTTACATCATATTAAGAAGCCAAAATAAAATCACCGATTTTTTGTTGAATTTAGACGGATTGTGTCACTTTTAAGTGTTGTATCTGCCACTTTTTGAAGTGGTAGATACGATAACCTAATCCTTGTTACTTGAAATCATTATAAATGTCTTAGTTAGCTCTTTCTGCTGCATTTAAATACCTATGTCATGGGTCTATTGTCATTAATTTTTTTAAATTATTTTAGTGTGGGGACCGAGTTTAGACGTCAGTTTCTGACGTCTAAATACATACAAAAAGCAAACAATTCAGTTATGATATGACAGAGCAAGCGGTCAGAAAAAAAATAAAATTTTGTAATTTTATTTTAATGCAAAATTTTATTTAAAAAATATGCATAATTTACATCATTTTTTCAATATAATATTATTAGCCCTTAGCACACTGATATCGACTACAGTTGACTATAGTATTGTTTTCTCATGTTTTAATTGTCTTGCATAACCAGGTTTTAAAAATTAAATATGTCTCAAATCTGTGATAATCATATACATTTCAACCTAGATTTTGCAAATTAAACTAATTTTTTGTTACTTGAAGTTGTGGATCGCGGTAGCGAGACACAACTTCAAGTGGCTGAAAATTTAAATTTGTTGGCTCAGTGCTCTAAGGGTTAAAACAAAATTATATGAACTTTGTAAATTGGCAGTTATGACTCTTGAATTCACAAATCCTTATCTTGAACTTTGTAAAGTGGCAGATGACTCTTGAATTCACAAATCCTTATCTTGAACTTTGTAAAGTGGCAGATATGACTCTTGAATTCACAAATCCTTATCTTGAACTTTGTAAAGTGGCAGATATGTCCTTGGATTCACAAATCCTTATCTTGAACTTTGTAAAGTGGCAGATATGACTCTTGAATTCACAAATGTATCCTTATCTTTAGACTCACCCCGAGTCGGTGTAAATCCATGGCTATGTTGTTAGCAAGCTGACCTCCCATCGATACTATGACCCCTTCTGGCTGCTCAAGGTTATATATGTCCATCACCGTCTGAACGATAACATTAAAAAATTACATTAGATTAGAGGAGTGGAAGGGGGGATATGACCTCTTATGGCCGCTCAAGGTGTCCATCACCATTTGAAAAATAACATCAAAACATTGATTAGATGAAAAAAGATGAACGAATGAATCAAGACTTTAGTTCACTGTTTGTGCAACAATAAAAGTATCAGTAAATTTAATTAAAAAAAGGAAACATGTAGTTTACATTCTGTATCAGTCTGTTTATAATTTGTGAATTGGATATGTATGATATTACTTCTCACCTCCAGTGATATCTCATCAAAGTAGAGTCTGTCACACATGTCGTAGTCAGTGCTGACTGTCTCAGGGTTATAATTCACCATGATTGTCTTACGCCCCAGCTGAAACACAATAAGCACAGTCTGTCACACATATCTCAGTCTGTTATGTGCTGACAGCCAGTTTATAATTCAGAGAGATTGTCTTACTCTCGAGCTAAAATGCAAAAAATACAGTCTGTCACAATTAGGTATACAATGAATCGGGAATTTGGAAAGCCCATTATTAGCCCATATCATGAATCAGGAAGTTTAAAATTCAGAATTCCATCAATATCTGGAAAACTATCTATCAACAATTATTCAGATAGCTAAATGTCTTACCCTTCTGAGCTCTTTGATACACCCTACAGCACACCAGTCAAACTCCACGCTGCTGCCGATACGATAGACTCCGGATCCCAGGACCATGGTGTGATTCCCAGGGAAGTCCAGGTCGTGATGAGAGCCGTTGTATGTCAGGTAGAGGTAGTTAGTGAACGCGGGCCACTCAGCAGCCACCGTGTCTATCTGCTTAATACACGGGATCACAGCCATCTCAAGGCGGCATTTATGTACAACAGACTCTGTGCTGGTAACACAAAACAGAGACAATAAAACACAGACTCAAACACAGACTGTGTGCTGAAAACACAGAACGGAGACAATAAATCACAGACTCAAACACAGAATGTGCTGAAAAAGACAATCGGAGACAATAAAACAGGCAATGAAACACAGACTAAGCTCAAAAAAAAAAAACACAAATAAAAAATGAGCTGAAAGACAAAATACAGAGTTTCCACTACAAGTGAAGTCTAATAAAACTGTAAAGTCTGTATTGAAAAAACCCACATCAACTCTACTGAGGATGAAAATACAGATTCACACTTAAAATTAAGTCTCCACCACTTGGAAGGAGACTTAACTACAGAGCACCCACCTTACAATGGCTTGAGCAATCTGCTTGTCTGAAAACCCGAGCTGCTTCGCTTCCAGAAGACAGTGTTTATTCAGTGCCTCGTGCTGTGGACAAGTAGAAAATGTTATTATGCAGAATAAACCCCTAGAACACTGATGTCGACTACAGTAAACATTCTCTGTTTGTAGTAACAACTGTAAAGTGCCTGATAACCAGTTGTTAAAAATAAAATGCCTTTAATCTTGAATTACTGATATATATTGGGACATAAATTACACAAATCACATAAATTTTCAGTCACTTGAAATTGTGTATTGCGGTAGCGAGACACAACTTCAAGTGACTGAAAATTTAAATTAAATATCTCAGTGCTCTAAGGGTTAGCCCAGATGCTTTATCAGTCACACTAACTAACAGTGTGAACAAACTCTAGATTAATTCAACCTAATACTATTCTTTCAAATAAACACTATTATAATAATTACTATCATTAATTTATATTATTAATAGTTATTAACTAATTTGAATAATTTTAAACATGACACACAAACACTAGAGACCAGGCACTATGTAAATCTAAGAATAGACAAGAAAACTGTATTTTTCATGTTTGCAAACTTTGAAAAAATACATCCCGCATGCAAAGATTTATCATATTTTAGAATGTTTTTATTTATTGCCCACAATTTGTTAAACTTACACAATAACTGTGATTTGACCTGCTAATAGAACAGATCTATTTAGCGCTGAAAGGGTTTCTTTGTTCTTAACTTACCATGAGGTGTTCCATCCTACCCTGAAACTGCACAATGTTTTTGAATCTGTGGAGGAACCAGTGATCTATCCTTGTCAGCTGATACAGCTTGTCTATACTGTACCCCTCCCGGAGCGCGGCCGCCAGCACAAAGATACGCTGATCTGTCGGGTTCTGAAGCTCCTAAATAAAACATACGAAAAAGATTACTGTAAAAAACATCTATATATACAAGCTCCTGAAAAGTTAAATATTGCATAATTAATATTTGTATCATTCATATTTTTCTTGGTATTTGTGGATCTTTGAGTTGTCACTGCTGCACCTTTTAATACAATTTTCAGCACAAATTGAAATTACATTTAAAACAGGTTACATATCTCTTATAAGGACCTCGAGATAAAACAGGTTTCAAGGACAACAAGAACATTTTTCTGCCTGCTGATCACATTGCCTTAATCCGTTTCATAAGCAAATCCACTAACTGATATTTAGATTGAAATGTGTGCTTAAACATTTAAATTTGCAAATGTTTGGTTTCAAATTCAACAAATACAAGTAATTTTCACCCACTTGAAGTTGTGGGTCGCAGAAGAGAGCCACAATTTTAGTCGGTGAAAATTAAAATAAATTAGCAGGATAACGGTTGAAAGCATAAAAGCATACCGTATATCCCCGCGTATAGTGCGACGCCATGTATAATACGAGTTAAGATTTGAGGCCTAGGAGGACCTGAAAAACGTCTACCCCTCTGTATAATACGACCTCAAATTTTGGATGTCGGCAGCGTCCCGGTCGGCAGCGTTCCGGGCCATCTAAATTTGAGGCATGGATATTATCTTATTCTACTAAATAGCGCTGTGACACCTGCATAGACGATGCTCAATGACGGGAACAGCGGCAACAGTACAGCACTACAAAACCAAAGGGCAGTATCTGCTTACTTGTAAAGTAAGCAGATACTGTATTTCCACGGCAGAGTGGATGTCATCGGGACTGTCTCGATGGGCAGACATTCTGAGGCCTGCATATATATACACACAGATTTTAAAATACCCGTATTTATATTTCGCCGACAAATTTATATTATTTTAATTTATCTATTACAAAGACCATATTTTAACATCGTCGTGCTCAAATAAGAACATTCCAAGATGCAATGTGATTGTAAAACATTTGCAGACTAGCCGCATTGTCTAGACACAAGAGGTGTTTGGTTGTATAAGGTGTCCGGGTGCAATAACACAGCAGCGCTTCATGAACTACAGCTAACAGATACCACCATTTGCTCAATACCGTATCAGCCGCGGCAACAGCGGTAGGTGTTAATGTTATCCCAGCAATATGGACATTCTGAGGCCTACATGTATAGAATTTGCGATAGGAGATATAAACAGTGATATCCTGTTATATTTCATCAACGCATTCTCTCATTCCAATAGGAAAATATCATGTTCAGATTTGTCGTACACAATAGAACACGCCCATATGAAAGGCGATCTTAGATTAAATCATTATTAATATAAATGAACAGGTCAGGAGTGTGAATTGGTTGCAGACTAACGGCGTCATATATCTGCCCGTGGTTGTCAAACGTGCCACGCGCATCGGCGGGAATGTGAGAGGGGGGCTCCTAGCAAACACGACACATTCACCCAATGCTGGTACAGTGTTGTGCCAGCGTCGCGGACGGTGGCCCAACATTGTACCAGCACTGGGTGAACGTCTCTTGTTTGCTACTAGTTGGAAAGGCACAGTCTTGTTGTATCGTGTGTATAGGCCTGCTTACCATACACGCCGACTAACCTACGTTTCTACCGCTAGAAAACGTACCGCTGAACTACCGCTACAGAGCTAAAAAATTGTATTAGATTCTACATCTATGTATATTACGAGGTGCCTTTTTGTGACATGAATAGCTAAAAAAAAACATCGCATTATACACGGGGATATACGGTATTATTATGTTTGAGTGCTTATAGAACATAAGATGCTCACTTCTTCTGACACCTTCTTCAAGCACGGGTCAAACCCTGTGACATTCTCATCCATCATGCGTAAGGCTTTCTGAAAAGCTTCCTCAAACTTACGTCCCACAGCCATCACCTCGCCGACACTCTTCATAGAACTGCCAATCTGAAATAAACAAGGACATTCCAAGGACCACAGGTACATCTAAATAACCCTAACAAATCTGAAATAATGTTATTTAAACCATAGAGACCAAATGTTTTTTTTAAATTTGAAATCATCATAAATGTCTTAGTTAGCTCTTTCTGCTTCGTTTGAATACCTATGTTATGTGTCTATGGCTATCATAAATAGTTGACTCTTTCAGTGCGGGGATCGACTAGACATCTATAGTTGGTCCCCACACTGAAAGGGTTAAAACAGCAAAAAAAAAATTAAAATGAGTACAGAATTATTTCATAGTGCCACAGTAAAGCTTAGTACAAAAAATAAAATAATCGGATTATAATACATATTACTGTGGTATATTCAAACTTGGGACTTTGTACGTTTTGCTGAAAATCCTATTTTTGATGCATTTTTAAGGTCTTGAATATTTTTTGTAGATTTCAAGCAATGACCCTGATGATATCTCAGTGTACAGTATAAACCAAAAGCATCATTATTTTCCATAACATTATTTTTTTCTATAAAACAATGTGTCTTATGACATTTATGTGGTAATAACCTTTAAAATGGCTACCCTAATTACAACGTTGAAATATTTTTGTATAAAGTATGGAGACCGAAGGGTTTTTTCAATTTCAAATCATCACAAATGTCTTAGTTAGCTCTTTCCGCTTCATTTGAATACCTATGTTATGGGTCTACGGCCATTAGAAAGATTTTAGTCTTTTAGTGCAGTGATAGACTTTAGACGTTAGATGGAGACATCAGATTCTGACATCTAAAGTCTGTCCGCACGCTGAAAGGGTTAATTATGTTCAGATTTGTAAATTTAAAATATTCAAAAACTACAAACCTTCTTGCTGACTCTGGAAAACTTTTTCAGATCCCAGCGTGGAATTTTGACGACACAGTAGTCGAGACTGGGTTCAAAGCAGGCAGTTGTAGAGTTAGTGACGGAGTTTCTCAGCTCCCTCAATGACATTCCTAGAGCCAGCTTGGCAGCCACGTATGCCAGCGGGTACCCTGTAGCCTTACTCGCCAATGCAGAGCTCCGAGAGAGACGAGCGTTCACTTCAATTATATAATACTGTAAGCAAAATGGGGACATTTCAATGTTACTGGCAGAGCGACATAGACGAGAGTTCACCCTAATTATATAATACTGTAAACAAGATGAAGGAATATTGCTGATGTAAACAAGATGGAACATGGTTAAGTTACTGGACAAAGCTGAGGCAGAGCTACGAGAAAGGAGAGTGATCACTGCAATTGTATATTACTTTAACCCTTTCAATCCTCACGATGCTTTAATTGAAGCATCATTTTACATCCCTGAAAACAGACTTAATTTCCCTACAACCTAGGGTTTTAGAAGGAAAATTTCCATGAAACTGGCTTACCATTACAGTGTGATTTTCATTAATTGAAAGGGCTAAACAAGACGACGACATGTTAATGTTCAGTGAGTTTAGTGGATAAATTGGAAACACAAATTAATAGGCACCAAATAATGTATTTTACATTTTTGAGGTCCCCAAATTCCTTAGGTGAAAAGTACTAATTTTGCAGATCTGGGCCCGTATTCTCGTACAATAGCGTAGGCTTCAGATTGGTCGAGATGACCATCTCGACCAATCAAAAGCCTACGATATATCATATCTTGTACGAGAATACGAACCCTGCACTTTTTGTAAGATAATAACAAAAGAGCTAGAAACCAGACAAACATATATCAGGAAGTTGTGGTCTGTAAGTACAAAGGAATCATTTTACGACTCTGGACCAACAATATACTTTGCTTTAAGGTGTTGTGTTTGATGGGCAGTTAATGAGTAGGCAGACAGATCTCATAACCCTCCACCCCCCCTCATATCTCAGGGTGGGATGAAAATAAGCAATGTTTACTTTATATTTGTTATTGTCCCCTGTGGTGAAAAGTTTAGAGTATTATGCTAATTTCCCCGACCATCATTACTGCATGTTTTGTGTATGTTTATGTTTCCTCCCTGTCTATATTTGCCGTATGTCTACTGTATACACTAACATGTAGAGACACTGGGTTCAGGGCGTACTGTATATTACACTCGCCCGACCTCACCCAGATGACGGATGACCTTGATGGCTGTATACAGTGTAACACACTAACCTGTAGAGACACGGGGTTCAGGGCGTACTGTATATTACACTCCCCGACCACACCCAGATGTCTGATGACCTTGATGGCTGTGCTCCTCAGCATGTTATACTCGGGGTTGGTGAGGGTCTGACTCGGGGCCACCACGATTGACTCGCCCGTGTGGATCCCAAGCGGGTCAATATTTTCCATGTTACACACCTGTAATACACAAACACAGTAGCCCTTTATTCCTTGAAGCGCTGAATTAATTTTGTAAAAATCCTGGAGTACAAATTTAAAATCATCATAAATGGCTCAGTCAGCTCTTTCCGATTCATTTGAATACCTATTTCATAGGTCTACGACGAGTAGAAATATTTTACTTTTACAGTGTGGGGATCCAATTTAGTCGTCAGAATCTGACATGACAACTAAAGTCGATCTCCGTGCTGTAAGGGTTAAGCCCCCATGATGCATCAGAGCATTATTTTACATAACCGAAAACAGAATTCATTTTGCTAAAACTAAGGGGTTTTAGAAGGACAATATCAATGAAACTTTTACCGATACATAGCAATTTTCTTAAATTTTTCACCAACTTCAAGTCATCTTCATTCACTACAAGTCGAGAATTGCGACAGAAATTCGCGGCTTGTAGTGGATGAAGATGACAATGGTAAATTCAGGCTTGAGAAGGTTAACCCTTACAATGCTGAAATATTTTTCTATAAACCTTGCAGATCAAAAAGGTTTTTTTCAATTTGAAATTATTAATTTGTGCTGCTAGGAACATTTTAAATACTGTAGAAATTAAATTTTAAACCAAATAATATTTCATTGAAATTTGCTAAAACGCAATTTCCAGCTTCAAATGACAAAAAATATAACTATTTATGAAAAATAAACATGTGTGAAAATTGCCATTTTGATTAACTAAGCATCTATCACAAACTATGTTATGGATTTCAGTAGCATTTTTTTTCCTCTGAAACTTACCGAAACCGAATATATACGGCCCCAGCAGCACAAGGGTTAACAGTTAATGTGTCAGACTCACAGTGATGCAGTTGTCATAGGCGTCCCGGACGACTTCATATTCCACTTCTTTCCAGCCCTTCAGTGATTTGTCAATCAGGACCTGGCTGGTGTGAGCGAAGGCCACCTGTACAAGCGATGACAGCTGTTCTCTATTGTCAGCAAAGCCCGAGCCCAGGCCGCCTAATGCGAACGCCGCACGGATCAACACCGGGTACCCGATCTTATCACCCGCTAGAAGAGCCTGAAAAAAAAGATGGAAGCGTATTTTCATGTTTTGATGGAGGTTGTTCAGGAACAGTAATGAAATAACATGGGTTTTAAAGACTAATACTTTGAAAAACCTATTTACATCATTAACATGCAAGCAAAAAAATACAGAAATTTTAAAACCTACCACTATTTCAACCCTTTATTAAATAATCTTATCTAAATTTTCACCCACTCAAACAGCTAAAAAATATAATTTAAATTCTCCCAATTTAAGTTGTGACTCACAACTTCTTAACCCTTTAAGATTATGGCATCATAAATTGCCTGAGCGCTGAATTAATTGAAATTTTTAACTAAATAAAAAAAGTAATTGAAGATGTCTCCAAAAGGCGACATCCGCGGTCTGCCAGGGGGTCGCCTTTTGGCGACATCCGCGGTGAAAGGGCTAGATGGGTGAGAAATACTCATAATAGTTTGATTTGAGACTGACTAATTATAAATCTTGATGTTGAAACACAAATTTACAGTGATTTGATCAGAAAAATAACACAGATTAAAAATTGTCATAGTCGTGCTTGGTGCCTAAAGCGCTAACACTTCCAGGATCAAATATCCTCATGAAGGTGCAAAATAAGACAAAATGTCATTCAAATTGATGAAATAATTTGTAATAAATGCTAAACTATGTGAACATTTCAATCCGAGGATGTATATTTTTTAAATATTGGAAACATTTTTCTTAATTTGAAGAGAGAAATTTTGTAAAAGTTCCAGCTATAAATATTGGACCATCACAAATTAGAATAGACCTTAGCAACAAAGAACTTGTTCATTTATTTAAAATTGCAAGAACAACCAGGGACACAATCACATTTACAAAGAAAAATATAATGTTCCTGGTGTTAGCCATTTTCAATATGATCCATGTCATTTTAGAATCCGTCAGGGAAGCTTGTATGGTAAGCACATTTGCCAAAATTCAGAACAATCCAATAAAAACATGTGAGTCGAATGTTTTATCTAATTTTACCTGATATAATATACAAGCAGCTTCATCTGGTGCCATGTGTTCCTAGTTTACATAATCTGATCTAATTTGACATCCTCCAGTACATGCGGTATTTTTTCTATATTTACCCTTTTTATAGTATACCACACAAGCTTACTGAGTGTGTCGATTGTGTCTGCATTTTATCTCACTTGCTCTAATGTATAAGCAGCTTCGTGTTCTTCTATTTCTTCCCTCTTACCTGTTCTAATGTATAAGCAGGTTACCTTGGCGCCTCGTGTTCCTCTATTTCTTCCATCTTACCTGTTCTAATGTATAAGCAGCTTCACTTGGCGCCACGTGTTCCTCTATTTCTTCCACCTTACCTGCTCTAATGTATAAGCAGCTTCACTTGGTGCCACGCGTTCCTCTATTTCTTCCCTCTTACCTGTTCTAATGTATAAGCATCTTCACTTGGTGCCACGGGTTCCTCTATTTCTTCCCTCTTACCTGCTCTAATGTATAAGCAGCTTCACTTGGTGCCACGGGTTCCTCTATTTCTTCCCTCTTACCTGTTCTAATGTATAAGCAGCTTCACTTGGCGCCACGCGTTCCTCTATTTCTTCCCTCTTACCTGTTCTAATGTATAAGCAGCTTCACTTGGCGCCACGTGTTCCTCTATTTCTTCCATCTTATTAGCAAACACCTCTCTGTCCTCCGTCCATTCTATAGAGGAGACCGGGGTACCCAGGACCTGCACCGAGTACTTCTCCAGAATACCGCTGTTCTTCAGCTCCACGCCACAGTTAAGACCCGTCTGACCACCAAACGTCAGCAGTATACCGTCTGGCCTCTCACTGCGGATGACCTAATACACAAAAAAATATAACGCTAGCAGTATACTGTCAGGTTTCTTTTTAGCATCAGCAGTATACGGACAGGTCTCTCACTGCGGATAACCTGATACAAAAAAATATAAAGTTAGCAGTATACTGTAAGGTCACTGCGTATAACTTAACCCTTTAAGTCCTCACGATGCATTAAAGCATCATTTTACATCCCTGAAAACAGACTTCATTTTCCTACAACCAAGGGTTTCAGAATGAAACTTTCCATGAAACTGGTTTAACAATACATGGCAATTTTCTTTGCTTTTCTACCAACTTCAAGTCATCTTCATCTACTACAAGTCGAGAATTGCGACAGCAATTCGCGGCTTGTAGTGGATGAAGATGACAATGGTAAATTCAGGCTTGAAAGGGTTAATACACAAAAATAAAATGTTGCCAGTATACTATCAGGTCTCTGCATATAACCTAATAGCAGGGTTCATACATGTTATGAATGACAAAATTCAAGGACTTTCCAAGGAGAACAATTCGAACATTAATCATAATAGAGTACAAAATGATTTAATACTACCACAGTAAAACTGCCTGCCAGCAGCTTTACTGTGGTAGTATTAAATCACACATACTATAAAATCATACATTTCAAACAATGGAAAGCCAGCTAGGTTTAATCAAAAATCATTTATATCACTACCTGTGTGACATATTCCGGAGTGATCGGGAGGAAGTAAGTTTTCTCCGCCATTCCTTTAGACGTCTGCACGGTCGCGATATTAGGGTTGATCAGCACGACCTGGATGCCTTCCTCACTCAGCGCCTTGATCGCCTAAACACATAACATCACAGCCAATTAGCAGGTTATCATTTCAAAGAGTCGTTAACCCTTGTGCTGCTAAGACCGTATATACTTTTCCAAGTTAATTTCAGACTAAATAAAATATGAGACTAAGTAAAACAACACTAATATGTGTAACATATCTTATGGTAGATGCTCAGTTAATGAAATAATTCAATTTTTGGAGATTTTTAATAAATAATATTATTTTTCATTCATTTGAAGCAGAAAATTGCATCAGCAATAGCAGCTTCAAATGAATGAACCAGAGTGTCAAGGACACAGAAGCTCATCAAATTTCTGAAATCTGTGAGGCAGTTCTATGCACATACACGACATCTTTCAAATAAACGAAACAAAATTGAAATCGGATTAGAATCTTGTGAATTGTAGACACTGTGCCCTAATTAGGTCTTAATTAGGTCATAAGTTAATTATTAATTAAAACTTCTTAAATCCGTGATGAAGTTTAATGCACAGGCCCAAGCTCTTTCAAACAAACCAAACTGAATTGAAATCGGATAAGAATTGAGGGAGGAGAAGCATTTCTTGTGAATTGTGGACAGACGACAGACTACAGACGACATGATGGCATAAGCTCATCTTAGGCCTAAAGGCCGGATGAGCTAAAAATACTCACAAACAATTCAGCAGTACAAGGGTTAACCCTTGACACACTGGAGTCGACTACAGTAAACATTTTGTGTTTTCATTTGTTTCTACATGATCAGTTGTTAAAAATAAAATAGGCATTCAATTTTGAAACACAGATATATGTCGAGACTTGAATTTCACAAATAACACAAATTTTCAGTCACTTGAAGTTGTGGATCGCGGTAGCGAGACATAACTTCAAGGAAATGAAAATTTAAATTGAATAGCTCAGTGCTCCAAGGGTTAATTATGTCTATAGCAGTTCTTATCCTTTTTATGCTTCCTTCAAACATGAATTTGAATTAGAAATGAGCATTAAATTTGAAACATCAACATAGATTTTAATTGAAATATTGTCCATTTGTGTGATTTTCATCCACTTGAAGTTGCGCATCTCACTAGCGACCCACAATGTCCAATTAGTTGAGAAATTACAGTATGAAATTTAGCCTTCTAAAGGATAATAAATTCTTTAGTCACTTGGTATAAAAGCAGATATAGGTAAATAAATGAAGTCCGGCATTCTCAATTATTTTTTGAAAAATTGGCAAACATCTAATATGTGAGGCAGTTCTATGCACATACACGACCTCTTTCAAATAAACGAAACAAAATTGAAATCGGATTAGAATCTTGTGAATTGTAGACACTGTGCCCTAATTAGGTCTTAATTAGGTCATAAGTTAATTATTAATTAAAACTTCCTAAATCCGTGATGAAGTTTAATGCACAGGCCCAAGCTCTTTCAAACAAACCAAACTGAATTGAAATCGGATAAGAATTGAGGGAGGAGAAGCATTTCTTGTGAATTGTGGACGGACGACAGACTACAGACGACATGATGGCATAAGCTCATCTTAGGCCTAAAGGCCGGATGAGCTAAAAATACTCACAAACAATTCAGCAGTACAAGGGTTAACCCTTGGCACACTGGAGTCGACTACAGTAAACATTTTGTGTTTTCATTTGTTTCTACATGATCAGTTGTTAAAAATAAAATAGGCATTCAATTTTGAAACACAGATATATGTCGAGACTTGAATTTCACAAATAACACAAATTTTCAGTCACTTGAAGTTGTGGATCGCGGTAGCGAGACATAACTTCCAAGGAAATGAAAATTTAAATTAAATAGCTCAGTGCTCCAAGGGTTAATTATGTCTATAGCAGTTCTTATCCTTTTTATGCTTCCTTCAAACATGAATTTGAATTAGAAATGAGCATTAAATTTGAAACATCAACATAGAATTTAATTGAAATATTGTCCATTTGTGTGATTTTCATCCACTTGAAGTTGCGCATCTCACTATACCTGGATTCACCTTTCACCGTGGTGGATGCGTTTTCGCTCTCATATCGATATTTACCGTATTTGGTCAATTTTTTTTACATATTCACTTACTTTGTATGATGGGGCGATTTTATTTTCAGACGATTATTGAATTCAGTGTGATTACTGGCTGTGAAGTGAGAAAATAAAAAAACATCCCCCCAAAATTCCGCCCAGCATGTTTGTTGATCTTTCCTCTTGTGCACATGGGCTGTTATCCTGGTACTTTGGCTCAGCCCACTCATTTGAAAAGGTGGCGAGGGTTATCTCCCGGCTGGGTGGCGCGGGGGTCTACATTCTCATTTTCTATACCATTGGCGTATTAAACAAACGGGCCATTCTCATGCTACGCTAGCAATTTAAGCATTCTAAATGGAAATAGTTTGGAGAACTATTTAATGTAAAGTAAATAGACTATGTCTATGACAATCAACGCTTGTTTTGCACGCATGGTAGCACACACAGAATATATATATAGGCCCTATATAATATATTTTTTCTATGGATTTATCAGATAAAGGCATCTAGGCCTATTTGCCGTGATGCACTCTCGAAAATGTGCCTGTTCCCGTTGTAGCCTAAACTTCCAGGCACATTTTGGGACTGTATATAAGGCCTAGATCTATCTGGTATCAGTTATGTGCCTTTATAATAGGTTGTAGTTTTTTATGTAGCTCATTTTATGATTATGACTTTAATTCATATTTCTGTATACATAGAGCCTACCGGCTATAAGCCTACCGGTAAGACAAATATGGAAACTATCAGAAACTGTTATAGCCTGCATGAATAACAACACTACCGGTAATGAGGTCCTAGATCTATGTAGGCCTATACAACAATTTTTGGGTTGACATTTTTTATAAGGAAAAGATAGGCATATTAATTATAATAGGCCTATATAAATTATTAGGCCCCTACCTACATTTTATTTCTCATATTAATTAGAACACCCCCCTGACCTGTACGTGATTAGAGGGGGTGGTGGAGTATTAGATTAGGCTATTATTTAATTATCATATATAGTGTACATGTTATATCGTGGGTTTTATTTTCAAATCAGGGGTGTAGGCGTTTATTTGATTATGGGCATTATTAGATTGAATACGGTATAACTAAACCTTCAAAAAATCGCAAAGAAATTCCTGACTGTACACTTCATATAAACTCGATTTTTATCATGTACATATGATGGTCCGAGCGTGATAAACAGTGAGATATCAGAGTGACTAAAATACCACTGTGTTGAAAATTTAGGCGAGAGACACTTGAAGATGCGACACTGTAGGCTAGCCCCAGTGGCTGAAACAGGTTTCAGCCACAGATTGACCGCATACAAAATCGTGGGACATTTCGGAAAATATCGGGCCATAATCAGGTCGATAATAGTTTTTTTAGAATCAGTAACATTTCAGTTCCATGCCAGCATGCTCAGCTCATAGGTCACACAGTCACTAAAAAGTTATGGTCATTTTTCGGACCTTGGGGTCACGATCGCTCTCAGTCACCGCCTTGTTAAATTTTTCGGGTAAAGCAAATACATAAATTCACGGCCTGGGATAGGACGACAAGGCTAACTGTAGGCCTGCAAGAGGGGCTCCAGAAACCCAGTTGACGAAAAATAAGCGTCACAGTGATTTACAAGCAAGACGGAATTATCATTTATTTTCGAAGAAAAGAAAGAGCTAAAAAAACTAATAGCTAATGATATAAATTTGACATTTTCAGGGCACCACCGGGGCGCGGATATATAATCCAGCCCCTCCGCCTCCAGGAGTCCCATATGGGTGACTTGAAGTCCCGGGAGAGTGGGGACTTCTGAACCACTTCGGAACTTGAAGTGTCCAGATATAGATTACTTGAATACTTAGAAATATTTGGTTAATAGATCTACCATATAATGGGATAAAAAACTATTCTTTTCAGTGGCGGATCCAGCATAGGGCGTACCCGGCGTACGCCCCCCCCCCTTATTGGTGAAAATATTGCATTTTCATGCATTTTTCTGAATAAATCATCTGAAGCTTACACCCCTTTTTTCAGCCAAAATGTGGCTTACGCCCCCTCCTCTTGCATATTCTGGATCCGCCACTGCTTTTGTTGTTGTGGATCGAGGGGGTTGTGGGTCGAGGGGGTTGTGGGTCGAGGTTCGAAGGTCGAGAGTTGTGGGTGAGGGTTCGTGGGGGTCGAGGGGGATATGAAGATAACCTGCGATTAGGAACATAAAACAATTGACGAGCATAGCCCGTGGGATTACAGCTCAAAAGGCCTACAGAAATGCCCAAGAAGCCCCCCTTTTTCAGGCGAGGTTTCGAATCATCGATTCAAAATATTTACTTCTTGGGTTAATTTACTTCATGGGGGTGGGCCTACAACCTGTGCACAAAGACCAAGCACTAACTAATCAATGAAAAGAAACTAGCCCACCACCCGATTTTAGCCAAATTCAAAGTATCAAGATTCTTTCAGTTTATGTTAATTTTTATTGTTGAAATGCTTTAATCTAATGATATTTTAGCAATTCAAACTTTTATTGTACCAGGCAAGTTTCGACTTTTATAGTTGGACTGGTACCTTTAGCCCCAGTAGCTGAAACAGGTTTCAGCCACAGATTTACCCCGTACAAAATCGGACGATCATATCAAAGACTTGCCCTCGAATAATCAGGTCGAAAATAGTTTTTTCTTAGAATCAGTAACATTTCAGTTACATACCCGCATGCTCAGCCCACAGCCCGCGCAGTCATTAAAAAGGCTTAATGGACATTTTTCAGGCCTTGGGGTCGAGATATTTTTTAATGATTTAGGCCAGGCTCTCTGGTATTTATTGTCTCTCTCGCTTTTCATAATCATGATACTTGCTGCTTTGCTTGCCTCTCTTGTATTTCTTCACTCTCCATTTCGCTTTCCAGCCTTTTGTGACTGAAAAAAATTGCGTCGCCGAATTATAGCCCCGTTTTAGCTGCAGTAGAGGATGTGAACCGTGTGAGGTGCGATTATAATGCTCATCAGTTATTGGGCTTATATCCATTTATGCTTGGTCATCAATAATCAAAGACATTATAAATAATGTTTTTATTATTATTGACCGTTTAGGCTACATGTCAACTTTGACATATTGGTCATTTTGTTTTCTTTATTTCTTTATATGTTTTTTGATGCGGCGCAAATCGGTTATAAATACGTTTCTGTCGTCATTATCCCACGAATTTGAACAATTTGGGTCACTGCATGTGTGTACCAAGGAAAGATATCGGCCGCAGCGGGACTCGAACCCGATACACCCGTGCCCTGAGTTAGCCAATGAGCCTAGCGCCACAATATATCAATAATTTTTATTGTCAACATGAATCAATCACCTATATTATATAGGCTATGTCGGTCACTTATTAAGTGAATTTCTGGCGATATATATAGGCCTATGCCCAGCAAACTTATGAGACGTTGGACCAATTTGCAACACTGGTTTACCGTTGGACCAGCGTTGCAAACAGTAAACCATCGTTGGGCAACGTCTAATGTTTGCTGGGATAGGGCCCATGCGTCATCACCAAATAGGCGTGTTTTTTTTATATTTCCATAAAAGCTATTGAATTCAACATCTATAAGTAGGCTAGATATCTTAATTCAATTGGTGTAGAGCTATTTTGTTGTTTATGATGAAATTCTTCATTACCAGTATGCCCAGCCTACATTGCACCGTTGTAGAGAATAGTTTCATTCTATTCACTTATCTTGTTCAATATTTTGCTAATTGTTGCTTACCAGTTATACATAGGCCTATACTATATTAAATTTAATAAAATCAGTAAAGTTTAAAAAAAAAAAATACAAACATATCAACTTATACAGTGATAATAAAAATAAATAAAGTAAGGCACCTTACATTATATTGGCATGAAATTATTGTTTAAAAGGTAATGAGATGAAATCAATGATTCTGCTCACTTCCCATTTAGCGTGTTTACATTGAGTAATAATAACCTATATCTGTGATTGACGCTAAATATTATTTTACAACAACATTCAACTATTGAAACTGATAATTGAAAAGAAATTGCGCAATCAAATTGCACATGGGGGCAATGTTACCCACCCTTCAGGAGCCCCAGCCACCCCTCACCTGGACGGGGGCGTGCGTACTTGCTAATCAGCTCATGCTGGTACCAGCATACACAATAAGCTAAGTGGATCACAGAGCCTGATTGATATACAACGCACCTGCATACCTAACAATTAAAACAACCTGCTCAACCCGTCAGGCTTAATTGACTTGTCCACGTGTACACGTGCAGTGAACATAAGTTGTTTATTTGGTTGAGTGGCGCTCCGTAACTATATCAAGTAATATTTTAACCCTTTCAATCTGTGGCATTATTCAAACTAATCAAATTAAAAACAGTTGTATTATGGTAGAACATATGTTTTATACTGACTCAAAGTTTCAGGTCGATATTGTGAGTACTTTTCACGTAAATAGTGAATCAGTAACACCATATGATCCCCCTAAAATGAGATTTTTAATGTGAATGCCACTATAGCGACCCACAATGTCCAATTAGTTGAGAAATTACAGTATGAAATTTAGCCTTCTAAAGGATAATAAATTCTTTAGTCACTTGGTATAAAAGCAGATATAGGTAAATAAATATAGTCCGGCATTCTCAATTATTTTTTGGAAAATTGGCAAACATCTAATATGCGCACAGGGCAGAAAAAAAAACATGTTTTTTTAGTAATGCGCGGCCTTAATCTTATGCTCAAGCTCATCTAAAACAGAAAAAAAACGTAGGCCTAAGTCTATGTGTGGGTTTGGAACTCCCAGTGTTGAGTCTATGTGAGTTTAGAGCTCCAGGGGTTGAGTCTATGTGAGCTTAGAGCTCCAGGGGTTGAGTCTATGTATGAGTAAGAGCTCCAAGGGTTGAGTCTATGTGTGAGTTTAGAGCTACAGGGGTTGAGTCTATGTATGAGTTTAGAGCTCCAGGGGTTGAGTCTATGTATGAATTTAGATCTCCAGGGGTTGAGTCTATGTATGAGTTTAGTGCTCCAGGGGTTGAGTCTATGTATGAGTTTAGAGCTCCAGGGGTTGAGTCTATGTGTGAGTTTAGAGCTCCAGGGGTTGAGTCTATGTATGAGTTTAGATCTCCAGGGGTTGAGTCTATGTATGAGTTTAGAGCTCCAGGGGTTGAGTCTATGTATGAGTTTAGAGCTCCAGGGGTTGAGTCTATGTGTGAGTTTAGAGCTCCAGGGGTTGAGTCTATGCATGAGTTTAGAGCTCCAGGGGTTGAGTCTATGTGTGAGTTTAGATCTCCTGGGGTTGAGTCTATGTATGAGTTTAGATCTCCAGGGGTTGAGTCTATGTATGAGTTTAGAGCTCCAGGGGTTGAGTCTATGTGTGAGTTTAGAGCTCCAGGGGTTGAGTCTATGTGTGAGTTTAGATCTCCAGGGGTTGAGTCTGTGTATGAGTTTAGAGCTCCAGGGGTTGAGTCTATGTATGAGTTTAGAGCTCCAGGGGCTGAGTCTTTGTATGAGTTTAGAGCTCTAGGGGTTGAGTCTGTGTATGAGTTTAGAGCTCTAGGGGTTGAGTCTGTGTATGAGTTTAGAGCTCCAGGGGTTGAGTCTATGTATGAGTTAAGAGCTCCAGGGGTTGAGTCTGTGTATGAGTTTAGAGTTCCAGGGGTGGGTCTGTATGTTTACACTTTATTGGCGGGTTTTTTTAAATAAATTGACGGACTATGCTGCGCTACTTTTTTTTAATTTTTACCTGTGCGGTATACAGTAGGTGCGTGATATGTATGACTAAGGCACTGCTGAATCCCTCTGATTTTCTGATCACTGATCTGAGTGATTAACTGTGCGGTATACAGTAGGTGCGTGATATGTATGACTAAGGCACTGCTGAATCCCTCTGATTATCTGATCACTGATCTGAGTGATTAACTGTGCGGTATACAGTAGGTGCGTGATATGTATGACTAAGGCACTGCTGAATCCCTCTGATTATCTGATCACTGATCTGAGTGATTAACTGTGCGGTATACAGTAGGTGCGTGATATGTATGACTAAGGCACTGCTGAATCCCTCTGATTATCTGATCACTGATCTGAGTGATTAACTGTGCGGTATACAGTAGGTGCGTGATATGTATGACTAAGGCACTGCTGAATCCCTCTGAATATCTGATCACTGAATTTGAGTGAAATCAGCCGTGAAATGTCAGTAGTTTTGTCACAGTTAGCGCGGTTATGCTGTGTGCGTTGACCCCCTGCTGTGACAGGTAGCCTCGCTCACACGTAAACAAAAACGGCTCATTAGCACGGGTGTAATAACATAAGAGGGGATTAGTCATTTCATCAAGCTCTGACTCCCACATCAATCTTATCATTCTATTATGTATAAATATTTTGCTAATTTCAAATTTGGTAGCCCTGACCCATTCAAGAAAGGTTAGTGTAGCTTAGTGTAGCATACAGAGGGCGTCAAAAACGGGACCCAATATTGGACCACCATCTTTGATGCTGGCCCAACATCAACCCAGCATTGGGTGATGACATACCTAAATCTCCCGCCTGGCCAATTGACAGACCACCTGATCCGGGTGATGACTTACCTGAGATCCTGAGTAATCAAACTCTCCTGCCTGACCGATCGACAGACCACCTGATCCACCCAGCATTAGGTGATGACTTACCTGAGATCCTGAGTAATCAAACTCTCCGGCCTGACCGATCGACAGACCACCTGATCCACCCAGCATTAGGTGATGACTTACCTGAGATCCTGAGTAATCAAACTCTCCGGCCTGACCGATCGAGAGACCACCTGATCCACCCAGCATTAGGTGATGACTTACCTGAGATCCTGAGTAATCAAACTCTCCGGCCTGACCGATCGACAGACCACCTGATCCACCCAGCATTAGGTGATGACTTACCTGAGATCCTGAGTAATCAAACTCTCCGGCCTGACCGATCGAGAGACCACCTGATCCACCCAGCATTAGGTGATGACTTACCTGAGATCCTGAGTAATCAAACTCTCCTGCCTGACCGATCGACAGACCACCTGATCCACCCAGCATTAGGTGATGACTTACCTGAGATCCTGAGTAATCAAACTCTCCTGCCTGACCGATCGACAGACCACCTGATCCACCCAGCATTAGGTGATGACTTACCTGAGATCCTGAGTAATCAAACTCTCCTGCCTGACCGATCGAGAGACCACCTGATCCACCCAGCATTGGGTGATGACTTACCTGAGATCCTGAGTAATCAAACTCTCCTGCCTGACCGATCGAGAGACCACCTGATCCACCCAGCATTGGGTGATGACTTACCTGAGATCCTGAGTAATCAAACTCTCCTGCCTGACCGATCGACAGACCACCTGATCCAAGGATTAAAACCTTCCTGATCTTCTGCTTCACATCCGGCTCAGGTACGGCTGGAATGTACGTGAGTCGCTTCTCAAGGCGACAGCGAAGGTTTGTCCTGTGATAAAATGACAGAATAAAGATATCAATCTTACATAATTTTTTTAATGTTCCCCAATTGAGAGAATATTTTTAAAACTGATATTGTTTTTGCTCCCTGATTGAGATTGTATGTATGTCTCAGTGATTTTTGCTCCATGCCTGAGATTACAGTAGAACCTGCTATGAGCAGCCACCCTTGCGACACAGGCAAAGTGGCTTTTAATGCAAGTGTCTGCACATATGAGGTTCATTTGCATACAAAATGCCATTTTGGGAAATGGCCAAGTGGCCTCCCATAGGAGGTTGGCAGCTCATAAGAGTGGCTGCTCATAGCAGGTTCTTCTGTATATGTATATCATACTTGGTTTTTTATCCCTCTTTGAGATTGTATGTATATCTTACGTGGTTTTTGAATGCTCCCTGACTTGCTGGATAAAGACGTCAAACAGTAGCTCCAGGTCCCGTGGACCACCCATATGCTCAGGGTGAAACTGTACACTGAAAAAAAAAATCTAGATTACTAGAGTAGCTAGATAATACATATCAACCCAGGATGAAAATTAAAACTGATGAAAAACAAGAGCACTGACGCTAACAATATCCCCCGCCATTAATTAAAGTCAATAATATCCTCAAAGTCAAAGGTTTGGGAGTTGACTGGTGAGGAGCCGAGTGATGGAGCTAAATTGTTCACTTTGCCGACGGCTCTCTCGATAGTTGAAATTTTCACCCACCTGAAATTGGTCGCGCTACCAAGATCCAAGTCATGTGAGTAAAAGTCAATTGGATTTGTTACAAAATGAAATGCTCACCTGAAGAACGGTTTGTCTTTGTGTATTATTCCCTCATTAGTTCTGTCATTCTCGTTGGTGAAGAGCACGGTCCAGTCAGTTGGCAGAGAGTCCTCGCTCACGGCGAACCCGTGATTCTGAGTGGTGATGAAGCATCGGTCTGTCTGCGGGTGTGTACAGGGCTGGTTGTGACCTCTGTTACCGTATCTATAACATTAACATCAAAACGTCACATGTAGTCTGAAACTGAGATAAAATTATTTGGTGCAATCCAGCATGTAAAATATTCTTCTAACCTTGAAGCAAAATTGAAATATAGGTTTTTATAAGTTTTATAGGCTAATTTAAAAAAACTATAGGTTACATTACTAAATGGGTTCCACTTTGAAGCTTGCAGTATAGGTGACATTTGAGTCCAAACACAGAAACACTACTATAGCCAACATTAGAGCTCCCCTTGAACTGTGAAGTTTGAGAATATAAACTGCCACCCAGTTGTGTAGTTGCATCTCGCTACCACAACCCGGGACTTCAAGTGGGTGGAAATTACTCATGACTTAATTTGAGACTTAAAAGTTTATAAATCTTGATTTTTACACACCTATACCATTCCCAACAACTAACTTTATAATTTAACTAGCTAATAACAAATTAAAACCGATTATAGTCGCGCTTAGTGCTGGAAGGCTTGAGAGTGTATGTGATACAGCTCACTTCATTTTGTAGGTCTTGGCTCCTATGGCGAGAGACATCAGTTGGTGGCCCAGACAAATACCAAATATGGGCCGTGGCTTGTCCTCGACAAGAAGTCCTCGCAGGTTGTCAATGGCAACCTTACACATCTCTGGGTCACCAGGTCCGTTACTCAGAAACAAGCCATCGTATTCTGTAACAGTAATAAATACACGAGACATAACCTCAGGAACAAGCCATCGTATTCTGTAACAGTAATAAATACATGAGCCATAACCATTGTATTCTGTAAGTGATAAATACATAATATAACCTGACACATGATGTCAAACAAAAAATTCTGTAGGACAAAATAATAAATTAATTTGACAACATGAAGCAGGTCAGTTTGTATCAACATTTCTCACACTCCCTGCTGTGGTTTTCACTATGAGACGTATATTGGTATCAGCCCATATCACACTCTAGCTGTAGATTGAGCACAATGTATTGTAGTATATGTCATGTGTGACCTGATCGTGTGAGAAAATACAAACGTTGTTCATTTTTCATGCGATATGTGAAAATACAGCACATGTTCAATGAATAAGGTACAGGTGAACATCGTTACAACACGATCGTTGGGGTTCAATGAGTTAAATCGTGTTATAAGTGAATCGTGTTATACAAAAAAATCAACCAGAAAACAATACCAAAAAGTAATAATAGGAAGACTATCGTAATTATAAGCTGTCTTGTTTGGACAGGTGTAACGTGTTATGTTACAGCTATAACTTATAATAATAACAACAATATTATAAACAAATTATCATAATTTTTGCGGCGTAACAATTGTAACGTTTTACAACTATTCTATCGTACAAAAGTATACAGAATGAACACTATAAAAATAACAATAAATTACACATCTTTATGCAGCAGAGGAGTAGCGAATTTGCTATATTTTAGTTCTTTATTACATGCTTATACATATCATTGTGCGCAGTGTGTAACACGATGTATTTGATACCTTGATTATCATTTGCATGTAATACTACGCGAGCAATATTATTATTTAATTGCACACAATATAATAAATGTGAGTAATATATCTGCAGTGGCCGTCTCTGTCACTGCTCTCACCTCTGCAGTTGATGATTGACATCACTGTCCTCACGCTGATTGGTTCAGATACCCCCTCTCTTTCTGACTCCTCCCACGTCAACAGGTCAGATGCGTTGATTGACAGTTTATGCACTCTCACAGAATCTCGTCAGAAAATACTTCATGAGAGCTTGTGAGATTTGCTCCAGTCAATAGGCACGAGTCTCGACAACCCTGGCGGTGTCTACACTTTATCAGGTGACGTTTGTACAACACTCAGTACGTAGTCTTTGTGGGGGGGGGGGGGGGGATTAACCCTTTCCTTCGATTTGCAGGCCTAACAAGACGTATTAAGTCGACAAACTTATATATAAATATAATACGATTTTTCTTAGATATATAATACGATACCATCGTTATTAAATATATAGCACGATCTACAGATGGATTATTTTTCGTGCTATAATCTGTATCTGTAAGCATAATATATCACGATCTTTCCTAAATACATACCATTCTTTACTTCACGATTAAAATTGTCTACAAAACTATAATCATTTTTTGTGCTATAATCTGAATTAATTATAACACGATCTTCAATAAATTTATAACACGATCTTTAGACTAATACAAATCTGTTCGAATGCAATACGTTCTTTACAAATTTATAACACAATTTCTATGAAATATTATTATACCGCATTATAATATACAAAGATATCAAAGCGTCTCCGCTGAGTCACTTATTCTCGCCTCACTGCCCGGCATTATGACATAATAAAAACGATCTTCGTTAAATTTATACCACGATCTTCAGAACTTTATAACACGATCTTTAGACTAATTATAATAATTATCTGTTCGAATACAATACGTTCTTTACAAATTTCCTATAATCTGAATTAATTATAACACGATCTTCAATAAATTTATAACACGATCTTCGGAAATTTAAAACACGATCTACAGAAATTTATAACACGATCATAAGACTAATAATCATCTATTCAATACAATACCTTCTTCACAATTTCATAACAAGATTTTTATGAGTGAATTATATTATGCCGTATTATAATATACGAAGATATCAAAACGTCTCCAGCGGGCCACTTATTCTCGCGTCACTGCCCGGCATTATGTCATAACACGGCACACTGTTCCGTTGGCCAAACATTGTTTCAATGCTGGGCGTAACGTTTAGCATTAGCTGAGTTAACATAATGCGTGTTGGCGTTGTCGGCGATAGCGGTTAGTGTACGCGATGCAGATACTGTTTACTCTTTCAATAAATCTTGTAGATTTGAAAATTAAAACACGGTATTCTGTAAAAAAGCTAGAAAAGGGGTCCTAAATTTTGGGGTCCATGACCTTACCGTGTTATAACCGATCCGTGTTGTAACGATTCGTGATATATCGATGTTCACCTGTATTCGCCTAAAGGCTCACACCTTATTCATTGAACGAGTGCTGTATTTTCCCATATCGCACTCAAATAAACACCGATTGCATATCTTCTCCTCAAGTGACAATATAAAATCATAATTTGACAAACATAAAGCATAGTCAGTTTGTATTGACATTTCTTTTTAAGTGATAATATAAAATCAAAATTTGACAACATAATTTACCATAGTCACATAGTCTTACCACTTATTTTATTTTGATAATATTTGTTCCATATGTTAGGATGCACATCAATATTCTGATTGAATGGCTGAAAATTTTGTTGATATAATAAATATATTTGGAACAAATTAAATCCTTAGAGTTCTAAGCTGATAATTTAAATTTCAACCAATTAAAAAAACATAAATTTGCTAAAATTAAGTCAAATGTACAATATTATCGCAGATCTAGGACATAAAAATCTTTTACAATGTAGTCCTTCTCATCTTCTTTCTGCCACAAAAAATGTAGGCACCTCTGTCATCATCTATATACCTCACGGCTCACCTCCACCACCTCAATCAGCCTCACCTGTACTTCTGACCTTGTAATCCCAGGGCACGACCTTCACCTTCGCTCCACGCTCACACAAACAGCGAATCTGATTATTTTTTATTCCGCAATCTAGCGCCACGATCGTAACATCACCATCAGGATTAAAAACTTCTGGTTCCTGAAACGAGGAACAGAAAAATGTTTAACACTTTCAGCTCCACCGTTGTGACATTTATGCAATATCAGGAAATATCTTAACAATACATGTACACAACTTCAAGTAGGTACAAAATAACTTATTATCAACTTATTGTCCCGAAATTTTTCAAGGGCTCTGTTCTGGAGTTTCAAAAGTAAGACCATTTGACATACAGTATATTAGAAATTATGACACACCTCTCCAATCTATTAAATTAAGTGAGTTTTTAACCCAGAATTCCATGTCAAATGGTGTAACGTTTGAAATAATTAATAGAATTTCGCACAAATTTCAGGGTTGTTGGGTTTTCACTACGAGATAGCCTCTACAAAATTTGAGGAAAGCGGGAAGCATACGCTACTGGTAATTATGTCTCAGAGTATAGCAGATAAAGCATACGCTACTGGTAATTATGTCTTAGAGTATAGCAGATAAAGCATACGCTACTGGTAATTATGTCTAAGAGTATAGCAGATAAAGCATACGCTACTGGTAATTATGTCTAAGAGTATAGCAGATAAAGCATACGCTACTGGTAATTATGTCTCAGAGTATAGCAGATAAAGCATACGCTACTGGTAATTATGTCTCAGAGTATAGCAGATAAAGCATACGCTACTGGTAATTATGTCTAAGAGTATAGCAGATAAAGCATACGCTACTGGTAATTATGTCTGAGAGTATAGCAGATAAAGCATACGCTACTGGTAATTATGTCTCAGAGTATAGCAGATAAAGCATACGCTACTGGTAATTATGTCTCAGAGTATAGCAGATAAAGCATACGCTACTGGTAATTATGTCTAAGAGTATAGCAGATAAAGCATACGCTACTGGTAATTATGTCTCAGAGTATAGCAGATAAAGCATACGCTACTGGTAATTCTGCCTGAAGGTATAGCAGATACAAACCTTTCTGGAGACTTCAGCAACAAGATGACGCAGGTTCGGATCTTCAAACTGAACAGAGTTTTCATCTTCACCTCCTTTCACAACCTGAGATAAAAAAATATTGGGGGATTACGTGACATGGATTACATGATTTCAGATTTGAGCTTCCACTCAATCTGTGGGCTCAAACATCCTACATGATAAAGAAGGTTTTTATTTAAAGCCCGCTGCCAAGGGCTCATGCGATTTTATAGCTCAAGCGATACCACCTACCCACCACTTCATTCTTCTTTTATCTGCATAATAATTAAACCCTTAAAGCACTGAATTGTTTCATGAAAACCTCGGAGGCCAAAGGGTTTTTTCAATTTGAAATCATTATAACTGTCTGCGTCAGCTCTTTCCGATTCATTCGAATACCTATGTTATGGGTCTATGGTTATTAAAAATAGTTTTACTCTTACAGTGCGGGGATCGTCTTGAGACGTCAGATTCTGACGACTAAAGTCGATCCCCGCGCTGTAAAGGCTAACAATTTCTTGTGAATTCACACCACATTTGATTCACAATGTACTTGATTGTTTGGTAGAATTATGATGGCATAATTCGCGGACTTTTATGTTATATTCACGAGTTGCAAGGTATGTGACTGTTATTATTATTCAAAGTCCACTCTTCACCATTTAAGCCCAGGCTAGACAGTGTTCTATAATCACAACTCCCCATTATGTGATATTAATGCCATAGTACTGTTCACCCAAAAAACTGATCTACATTTGAGAATTGCATCATAAATTATAATTTTGCAAAAACTGCTTACCTTTCCCAGCATAGTGCCTTTTTCTCTTATTTTTTTGGTTAGTTCTCTTGTATCGACCCCTGAAGAAGAAATCAAAACAAGTTTTGAAGAAACAGTAGTAGATACATTTATTATACATTGGTCAGGAAAACACATTTACAAAAAAAAATTGATGTTTGTGAAATTAAATGTTAGAATTAAAGGGTTGATATCAGTGAGAGCTTAAATTAAGAAAAAAAAACAGTTATAAATATAGATAGCCATTGTTATAATATGTTAAGATAGTATTGAATTGTACTAACTTTAGAACAAGTGTTTGAAACTTCTGACTTGCCGAAGCATGTCGAAACGTCAAAACTTTCAAACACTTGTTCTAAAGTTAGTACAATTCACTACTATCTGATTGATTCTTAGAACCCTGAATAACATATTTTCAACATGTTCCATATTGTACTCATATTATGCCAACCTTGAGGGCCCCAAGTGGTTCCACACTCGGTAAAAACAGTTATAATTGTTATTTTTATATTATCATAATCGAGGCTATAACTAATTGCATTCAGAATCGTTTAAAATAGAAATCTTGCTTACCAGAACTTTATTAAATCAATGAGATTTCTGCTTTATCAATAAAAAGATTTTTATGTATTTTTTTGGTCTGTAGCGATATGAGATATATTTAAAATCATAAGATAAAAAAATTTTGTGGGGAAAAATATCTTTCGACCAAAAAGAAAGATTATTGTTGAACCAGCATTAAACTGTAATTAGTGATACTGCAATATATCTCCAATGTTACAGTTTAACCTAATCGAGGAATATGAAGTGGATTTATGTAGTGATGAATGAGATGTCACTGCCTTCCTGACACAGGATTAGAAATTCGAGCCCTGGTGGTCGGAGGCCAAACACGCTACCTATCGGTCACGGAAGCTTCCCAGAATATTGAATCATTTACGAGTGAGCGGAGAAGAAACACTTTGTTTCTTTAACACTTGAAGGCCAGAGTGTTTTGAACAACAAACAGAGATTAAAAATGGCTGTCGAGGCTATTAGCCCTTTAAGGGATATCAGCTGTCGACGCTATTAGCCCATTAAGGGATCTCAGCGCTCCAATGACTGAATAATAATCTAAATTCAATCTTGGAGAAAAAAAACGTGTGTGTGATGTTGGACCTCCACCAAGCTTCTGGCTATATTAGTTTTTATCTATATTTATCAAGCATAACAAACCAAAGAGAGCTGGAATGTTGTTTTCTTGAAGCCATTTTGACAGAGATTTCACAGCACTCCAATGACTGTATTCCTCTATGTAATCAGCCACGATCAGAGCGGCTATGTGAATGTGTTTAGATTCAAACCACGTCAGAAGCTTGAACTTGTCCTCTTCATCTGCGGGGATTCCATAGTTTCCTATGAGAGGATACGTCAGCACCAGTATTTGTGACTTGTAGGAGGGATCTGTCAGCGACTCCGGGTATCCTACCATGCCAGTCTGGAATACTGTAAAGACATAACAAAAGTAAACATAACAGTCTGAAATACTGTAAAAAAACATCACAAAAACTACCATACCAATGATTTATAAATCCGAAAAAGAGGGAGAGGGTCAAATGGCCCATATGTGTCAGTCATAGGAGGGAAAGGGGGGGGTAGTAGGGCATTGGCCATATGGCCCGAAATGTCTCAAAAAAAAAAGTAAAATTCTTCAAGAACAAAAAATGTGTCTGTGAGATGTGACATTTCATGCATACTGCCGATACCGATATGAAATGTGGTGTCTCATGTGTACAGCCACTACTGATATGCGATGTGTCTGAAAACGCATATTTTGTTTTATAGTAATGGTCTAGCACGGTGCTTTCCAGATATCAGGCATATTAAAATTAATTATGGCTGATATCTGCTCCAGAAACAAAATCTGGACAGACGGTTTGAGGTCATTATAAATATTTTTTTTCTTACAGCACGGGGACCATCTTTATACGTCAGAAACTGACGTATACATACGTCAGATTCTGACGTATAAAGATGGTCCCCGTGCTGTAAGGGTCATTGAAATTCAAGGATTTTCAACCTGCTGCTAAATATACTCACATTGCTTGCACAATCAGGGCTTTAAATAATTTAGTGAAATTCAAGCACTTTCAAGGTTTTCAAGCACAGGCGTACTAACCTTATTACAAAAAGATAATACAAACAATCTCAGCACACATATTTGAAGTAAAATAACAGCTTACCCACTTCACCAGCAACACTTTTATTTGCTCCAAATTGTTTCCCTGTAATTTCTGTTCCATCTTCCAATATTAGAGAAGCGCTCATAGTGCTTCTAGAAACTGCAAAGTAGAACAGGGATTGTAAATCTAACAGATGACAAAAATCAACAGCAGGGGATATTTTGTGCTGCATCACGTAGTGAAAAGCTATGCAATTTTGGCCATTAGGTAATCAAATTTAAAATTGATTACTGAAATCTTTATACATGAATGATAAGGATGAAGTCAAGAGTTTGAAAAACAAAATCGCTAATACAAAATGCAATACAATAATTACCCAGGGTTTCCGCCAGGGGTGGGGGGGGTCTCTGGCCAAAAAAATAAAAATATTTTCCATATAGGCCATTTTAAGCACCAAAATTTCGAAATTTGATTTTTTTTACTCCTGGGGGAGGACCCCCAGACCCCCCCCCCCCCCATGCAAACATTCCTGGTGGAAACCCTGTTACCCTTACAAAGCTGGAATCATTTTGTATCAATTATAGCCTTATGAAATCATCATAAATGTCTTAGTTAGCTCTCTCCGCTTCCTTTGAATACCTATGAACATTACGGGTCTACGGCCATTCTATATATGGTAATTCTATTAGTGCGGGGACTGTCGTTATACCTAGGAGTGTTACGGCATTATAAAATAACACATACATGTATGATACATATATCACTGAGACACTATCTAATAATCATTACATCGTTGTCTGAATATTGGAACGAGTATCGTAACGGTCAGGGCTGAAACAGAACGAGACGGAGTCGAGTTCCGTTACAGCCCTGACCGTTACGATACGAGTTCTAATATTCAGACGATGTCTTATTCTGTTTATTAAACATAATGAACAATCACACACACATAAAAACTCTTTATTATTAGCTTACTTGGTAAACAGGTAGGCCTAAACAAATGTGATAATATTATATCCACACAGTTTATTGTAGCCTAGGTCTATCTCTTTTATAGGCTAGCTAAAAATTGGGTCAGGCAGCGCAGGAAAATGCACACAGACTTACGTCAGACGTAAAATCTGTCAATTTCTCTGCAGACGCAATCTACAGGACAGTGTCATGCCGGGGTCACGCACTTCACACCTGCACTAATAAGCCAACACATGCACGGTGAGGTTAGGCAGCGACAGCGCAGACTACATAGACGTCTGTCACCAGCCGATCAACACTTTGAAACGTCGTTATAAGGCACTTGAGACCGAATCAACGTTAAAAATGTGTTCTTAAACAGTGATTCCGTCAAAGGAAATAAGATACAATAAACCGTGAGTAAATCTCTTCAGTTGTCGCGAAATAATAGCATAAATAAACTCTGGGACGGAGAATCAGATTTTGATGTGTTCTGTAGTTTTTGTAGGGTTAGGCCTAGCCGTGTATTATTTATTAAAAATACACGGTCACGTGATTAAACCAATAATTGCACGATGATAAGCTGCCTTAAGCTTCATAACACTTTGGCTACATTCATAATAAGTGATATTTGCACGACTGGTAACAACACATATGTTTATTAAAATAAAATAATACATAGATAATTATACATATCACCAAGGAGCTTGTATGGATGGAGATGCCATGACGTCACAGCCCTGAAGCAGCGGCCGCCATTTTGGCTCACCCAAAACATTGGTCTACTCTGTGTGATATCCATTGCTTAAGTATATTTTTTCTATTCAATTTCACAGTACTTTAAATAGTTTTCACAATGCCTGCTTGTTCAGCGTATGGTTGTACAAACCGACCAGATAGAGATCGAAAACGTGCAATTACCTTCCACTTGTAAGTAGTCTTATCAGGTTTTTTACATGTTTTCGGATGTGCATGGATGGAATGCTGAGATAAGGATTACTACCGCACTGTGGGTTCTGTATCCAGTATGTATATGTATGGATGCCAGGCAGGGATAGCGGGTTGTTTAATGAAGGGGTCTAGATGTGGGGGTTGGTCTCGTGTCGATATATATATTTTAAAAGGGAAATTACCACTATGTTGTCATGCGTTGTTTCACGTGTGTCTATTGTTATTATTGTATTATAGGCCCAAAAACCTAATAATGTATAATTAATAATAATAATCGTAAACGAATCCCTATAACATGTACCCACATTGTGGTCAATGATTCTGAACAGTTTTTTTTCAGTTTTTGGTTTTTCATTCTTCATGGGGAGACATGCCCTAATTAGTTTCAAATGTACAAAACAGTGTGGATATACAGTATTTTGCAGGGCAATTACGGGCCAATTACAGCATTTGAATACATGATATCATACTTGCCTTCGTGGTTAGGACTAAATTATTATGCGTTGTAATTGTGGTATATTGTTATTAACACATTTTAAGTATATAATAAATATATAATGATGTCGCTATCGTCCTGAGATTCAAGGTGGGTTTCAACCCGGCAGGACTAAATATTGTTCTACAGGAATTCCATTGTAATAGATTGCCATATACAGACTGCAGATACTGACGTATAAAGACAGTTTCCGCACTGAAAGGGTCAAAGCAGTTTTAGGATTTTCAAGCCTCTGTACCAACCTAGTAAATCCAGCAGGCAAATACTGTGTTTTCTACAGCACAGATTTGAGACTTTTAATCACACATCTGCAACCCTAGTGCATGCCACTACAGTCTCTGCAAACTGAAAAAACAAGAATAATCATACATAATAAACATGGTGCTCACAAATCGACTTAGGACATCAGATTCTGACATCTAAAATCGATCCCAAATAGTCATCCCTAATGCGAAAAAAATATATGTTTGTTTCCGATTCGTTCTCATTTTAATCAGTGGGTAGGTAGGAAATTTATTTTATTTTTTGTCACCTTAACCAATCGGTAGGTAAGATTTTTAAATTATTTTATTTGGCGCCAAATTCACTTCCATGCATGTCTTGTCGGTACATTACTCAATGATTTTTTTATTTTTAGACACTTTTTTGATCCCCCTCTCCTTTTTGTAACGTTTTTTAGAGTTAGTTTGATTACAGTTGGTAACTCATCCTCTAATTTATGGATTCCCTAAAAAAATGCATAAAATAAATTTGGGTCGCACATGGTTTGATAGGATCTGTCTGAAATCGAAAAGAAACAATAGTTTTTTAGGCCTAAAGTTTAGTCGTGTGGCTGCTGATAAATTTTTTTACACGGGTGCCTTTTTTTTAATTTTTGCAAAAAAATGCAAACAAATGAAAATAGACTATGTCCACTGCCCTATGAGGAAGTTTTGGAGGCCATCATTATAGGGGTGTAACGAAACAGTATCATGGCAATACGATACGTATCACGATACATGAATGGCAATACAATTTGTATTGCGATACGCACGGGATTGTTTCTCAAGCAAGTTTCATATGGTGATATATTCTTGTATTCTAGCAAATTGATGTATTCTAGCAAGTCCAATCAGTAGATCAAATAGCTGAAAATTCCAAGATTAAAAGAGAACAATATTCATCTACAATCAGTGAATTTTGCTGATAGAACAGGATCAAAACTACTGGTATCAGGGATGGACACAAAAAAGTCTGTCAAATCATAATGTTTCATTAGTACATGTAGTCAACTAGCATAATTTGGGGATATTTATTTTTAAAATGGAATTGTTTCTGATAAAGAAAATATACCAGCAAGACATTGTTTCAATTGCTAAAGAAAGAACAGCTGTTATAATATGGAGCTTGCAAGTCATAATTTGTTGAACTTGACAGTTGAAATCTTCTTTATTATGTAAATGCAACACATTCCTTGATTGGTTTGTGGTGAAGCCTCCAACCATAAATCAGCCGTTTTGAATCACAGTCATGCGTCATCATAGAAAACAAAACATTTGACCTGATGTTTAACCAATATGTTGGGTCAGTATCGTGTTATTTGCCCTATTCCAGTCCCTGACACTTTCACTAGTTCCGATGGCTCCTTAGCCAGGCAACAACTATGTTTACGGCTTTGTTGATTACAAACTAAACTGTTCCGGCCAACATCTCTGACATTGGTCATACTATTGTGGGGGTATGGGAGATCGATATTTATGGAAAGGCACAGACAGCCTGCTTCCAGAGTTAGCTATCCCAAACAAACTTATTGCAAATGATATAAAAATACAGGGTGCCGTGACGCTATAATACCTTGAGGAAAGCCCCTGCATTTTCCTTAGCGCAGAATCGTGATATAACGGATCAACAACTTTTTCTAAAAAAAAATGATTACAGATTATAACAGGGCTGGAAATAAGGTTCAAAATGTTGGTTGTGGGGCGGACAAACCAACATGAATATTTTGGTTGTCCGCCACAATTTTCAAGTTGTCAGCCCAAAAATGAGGACAAAAGTTTAACTATAAATTTGATCATGTCGACATGACCACAATTATTAACTATGTTTGACAATCAAAAACAAATAATGGGCAAAATTTGGTTAGAAATATACTAGTAGTAGTTACAGCTCAGAGTCAGTGACTGTCACTGCTACTGTTGGATAAAAAACAGCAGTTGTCTGGACAGACAACCATCAGAGCAATGTGGGATGTCCGTTTTGTGATTTAGTTGTCCCGGACAAATGGAACGCTCTTATTTCCAGCCTTGCATAATTCAGCATTTTTCACTAAACAACCTGATTTTTAGGCCACCATGGTGGTCGACAAAAAAAGCGTCTGTATATTTTTATTAGACAATTTTAAAATTTATTTGATGCAGGCGACCATAGTTAGGTACATTCAATAAATCTTAAAATTGTCCAATAAAATTAAGCTGAGCCTGTTTTCGTAACTACCGACATGCTAAAAGAAATATTTTACCACATTCGACAGTTTTCACTGAGCAAGAAAAATTCTGTGCCAGATCAAAATCTGAGCTAAATTATAAAAACGTTCGAAAGATGTCACCTGAATGTTGCAAATTGTTGAAGGGATACAGAATCTAAAACATCACCCAGACACTTGAACTCTTTGAAGCAGCTGAAGAAAACTACTGAGATGATGACGCTGTTGAGTTTTAGTTTTTAGATATACAGGGCACCCAACGAGTGCCCCGCAATACAGTAACAGTAGCAAATATATCACACATGCACATAATAATCAGAAATTTGGGCATAGCCTCCGGCCCCTATTTTTTTTTTAAGTCCTCGAGTGTGTTATGGAAGAAGAAAAATGTTGATGGATTTTCATCCTTATGGCTATGAAACTTTCATTTTTACCCTCGGTGCGCCCCATGAGGAAGTGTAGGGCAGGCAAACAAAACTTCACCCAAGTTTCACCCTGGGCAGTCTAGTGCAGCCTTCCCCAGGTATCTCAATTCTTAGAGATTCCACATTGTTCTGTCCAAATGGTCTTAATAATGTCCTCCAGAACTTCCGCATAGGTTAGTGGACATAGCCTATCTTAATTTTTTGCATTTGCTTTTTTATTAAAAAAAAACACTTGTGTAAAAATAATTATCAGAAAGTCCCACGGCATGCCTGTTCCACTTCTACAAGCATTTGTTGCAACAATTATTGAAATGAAGGCGAGAAATCTAATGATGGGAACCATGGAAAATGTGATAAAAGTGCCATTCAAAACAAATAATGCTTTTAATTCTACAATGATGCCTTTATTTCTAGCAGTAATAATAGTGAGCAAAAAGAACAAACAAGTGTCTCACAAATCAGTGCACAATTTCGAGGCGAGTCCGTGAGGCCTGCCGTGGTTTTGAAGGTGTGGGACACGCTGATTATTCACACCAGTGTGGCCTGTGACCACACTAGCTTTTAGTAAAAATCAATATACTGTAATATGGGGAGCCTGATCTCAGATATCATCAATGCAAAGTTTATTTGTACTGAATAATATTGTCCCCATACAGTCTTAGTAAAATAATTTGTAAATTAAAAAAAATCTAAATTAAAATTGTGAAACCATAGCATATAAAAACGTTTGTGTTGTGCGGATGACCCTCAGGACTCTTTCAATACTGTAAGACAGGACTCTCTCATTTTCACAAGAGAGAGTCCTTCTGCCACACTGGAAATCTGGTCCAAAATTGTGCACTGCAAATAGTACCATAGTAGATATCCTGAAAGTGGAATATTTATGCTAGTACATGTATGTATACAGACATACATTGATGGTCTTGCTCCAGGATATTTCTGTAGCCGCCTGTGGAGGCCTGCCAAGCAGGGCTCAACCCCTTCATGTCTCCCTTCCCCTTGCAGGGTATCTGGACAGGAGAGGCAAGCATCCACCAGAATCCCCCCTCCCTCCTTCTAAGTCTAAATTCTGCTTATCCCCCCCCCCCCTCTACTGTTAGGATCACCTTCTTCCAGCCTCTCCTTCACTTTTCATGAAGCAGATTCCCCCCCCCCCCCCTTAGCTTTTTTCCCAGTGTCCAGTTCTCATGAAGCATTCTCCCTGAAGTGTGCAGTTATCATAAAGCTGATTCCCCTCCCCCGGAAGCATTCTTCCTTTATTCTCCAAAAAACCTTTCAATTGACATCATTCTGTTGACACTTCCAACTTCCCTTTCCACTCTATTTCTCACTTCTCCTTTCACTGTGACCTTCAGACACCATTTCCTGTCTCTTTTCCCACTCTTCTTTCCACTTTTTTTTCCAGATACCTTTCCTTTTTTCAATTTTCCTTCCAGATAATTTTCCATTGACAGCATTCCGTTGACACTCCACCTTCCACTCCTGTTTCTTATTTCTCAATCACTGTATTTTCTGTATTCCCAATACCTGTATTCTTGATGACTGTATTCACTGTACTCTCCAGATAACTTTCCATTGGCATCATACCGTTAACACTCCCACCTTCTACTCCATTTTCTCATTTCTCTTCACTGTATTTTCCAGTTACTAGTAACTTAATTCCCATTGACAGCTTGCTGTTGACACTTCACCGTCTCTCCTTTAATCATTTCATTATATTCCACAGCACTATCAGGGCTAGACACTAACTGATTGGACCTTCTTGCCCGAAGAGCAAGAAACTTTTGGGGTACTTGCCCTTACATTTTATCACCTGCCCGACTTGCCACTGACATGCGTGTCTGTTGTGACAGTCGTTAAAATTTGAAATGCTGCAAATTGAAGCTATTGCCCAGGAGGTCATTGTCTGTAATTTTTTACTGGCCCCACCTAAAATTGGTTGCCCTGACTGTATTCACCAGATAACTTCCCATTGACAGCAGTATGTTGACAGCAGTATGTTGAAACTCCCAACTTCCCCTTCAACTTTCTTTTTTCACTTCTCCTTCCACTGTGTTCCACGTACTGTAATCCCTACGCACCATTTCCACTCCTGTTCTCACTCCTCTGTCCACTTTATTCTGCAGAACTTTCACATTAACAGAATTATGTTGACACTCCACCTTCCACTTCAAACTTCTTTTCACTTTTTCCACTATATACCCCTTCCCATTGACATTATTCAGTTGACACTTCCACCTTTCACTCCTTTTTCTCATTCCATTGTATTCCTCTGTATTGACGAGATACCTTCCGAGATACCTACCCATTGACATCATTCTGTTGACACTCCCACCTTTCACTCCTTTTTCTCATTCACTGTATTCTCCAGTTATCCTCTTCCCCTTTTTTTTCACTTTTTCTCCCACTGTATTCTTCGGGCATCATTCCCACTTTTTTTCTCAGGCATCATTTCCACTCCTTTTCTCACTTCTCCTTCAACTTCATTCTCCACATACAGGGTTTCCGCCAGGAATGTTTGATAGGGGGGGGGGGGGTCCAAAAGGGATTGGGGTTCTGATGGTCCTCCCCCAGGAGAAAAAAATTTCAGAGTTTTAAATTCTGGTGCTTAAAATGGCCTATTTGAACTGAAATGACAGTAAAATATGGAATATATTTTAATTTTTCTTTCCAACAAGGGGGGATAACTCCCCCCTGTGGTGATGAGTGGGGGGGTCCTGCCCCCCCCCCCCCTGGCGGAAGCCCTGACATACCTTCTAATTTTAAACAGTATTTTGTTGACAGTCCGCCGGATATTTCCCCTCCTTTTCCCCCACTGACTTCTCCGCTTTCTTCACATGTCTTCCAAATAATTTTATTCATTTGACACTCTCTGCACATTCCACTTCCACTCCTTCCTCTCTGGCTAGTCTACCCACCTTTTGCAGGTTTGATCCGTTGAATAAAATAGCCATAATAATAAGGACGTCAAACGTTTCCAAAATGCAACAGCAAAAGTCTGTCAAATTTGAGGTAGGGGAGGACGGGGCATGTTCAAACCCTTAAGACATAATGCATACCTGTTCACTAGCTATTTACCCAAATCACTCATTATTGCATACATATAGTGCTTTTACATGTATGATTCTCCACTAAAATTTATAGTTAGTTGTCTTGTATATTTCAAAAAATATAGCACAAAATGTGATTACAATCAGACTGGCAGGACATGCCCCGCCTCTGGGGCATGTCCGATCAGTACCGTTCGAACATGCCCCGGCTATTAAAGTGCAATACAACAATTACAATAATTGGCAATCCTTTGTAATTTATTATTGCATTTTGCATAATTAGCAACAGTGTGATGTTGCCCTTCACAAGGTAGCAGCATATTATCAGTCTCCCATAACGTTGCTAGCAGTGGGCAATGGCAGTTTGTCCATCATGCCACCGGCGCACCACTGGCGGCATTTATCACGGTCATCCACCAACCGGTGGGTTACCAGACAAAACAGCATGTGTTGTATGAAAAAGTGTGATAATGTGTGGCTGAGTGAGTGCCAGCATTCATGGGTGATTGTGGACATGTGTGAATAAGATAAACTATGTTGCAATTATGACCATTGGTTGTGAGGCTAGTTCGGGGCATGTTCACACCCCTTCCGGGGCATATCCGAACGCGTTTGAACGTGTCCCGTAATGCCATTTCAGCTTCTACCCCAATTATTTACCGTACCCCTTGTGATGGTTCAAAAATACTTTCCTGTATGTTGTATACTTCTGTGTTCTATTTATAGAACAGCAAATGGTTACTTAACTACTAAAACTGTAGTTCACACAGTATTTAGAAAAATTAACCTAAATAACATAAAATTAGACGAAAATCACGTATTTGAATCGAGAGCAAAACAAAAAAACTGTAGGTGATGAATTTTGTGAGAAAAAGTGACTTAGGGAAGACATACATCATGAATTATATTTTTTATTCACCAGGTCTCCCTCAATTCTGAGTTACCAGCAGGGTGCGAACGTGCCCCGGTGTTCGAACATGCCCCGTCCTCCCCTATTTCCTTTTGTAAAAGATAATTTTTCGGTTTTGCAAATAAGTGACGGAGAAAGACGGAGGTAGGGCCTAGGGGGGTCTACAGGTTAATGTAAAATTTACTGTAGTTTTTTAAAAATTCACTTTATTTTCGTGTGAAGTGGAGCGCAAATAAACACAGCTAGACTACCCCCTGTCCGAAAAAAATGAATTTTTACAATCACTTTCCTTCATAACTTTAAAAAAAAAATTGATATTGCAAAAAAAAAAAAATTTTAGTTCTAGCCTGATTTGTTTTCTGCAATTTTTTTTCTGAATTTCCATAAAATTAAAAAAAAAATTGTAACTGAGTCTGTGTGTAAACAGATGAAAAAATGGTCTGACCTCACAATTTAACTTCTTTAAAAATTAATAATATTCATACGATCATAAAAAAATAAACAGCTTGAAAAACTGTGACAAATGGCCTATCTGATAGAACAAAAAACACCTTTAAAACAATTAAAATGTTTGGCTTGGGCAGCCTATCGATGGGCGAAAATGGGAGATTATAGTGAACAGTCAACACGTGAGTCGTGACTTGAGTTTTCCAAAAAAATTCCCGCCATAATACAATAAATACCTGCCTGTATACCCTCTGTCAAAAGCCGTAGAAACAATCAGATTGACCTCGAGATATTAAAGTAAATAATATCTCATTTGCATAAGAGATCTATACTTTAAAACGACTTAATTTACACAGTGTGGTGTATGGTTCACTAGTTCTTAACTGAGAAATCTGGGGGGCGGTGTCGCTGACCTGTTTTAGGCTATATAACTATGTCAGTAAGTGGGCTCATTCGCCTGACGTCTCGGTTGGTGATAGTGCCAAATGTGCCTGAAAGTTTTCTCACACGTAAGGGGACGACACGGCAAGGTTGGTGACAGGTAGGAGAAGGTGGCGGTGTGGGATGACTTAGGCTCAAATAAAAAAAGAGATATGTCACAATATAACTAGGCTATGTGTTTTCTAGACGATTTCTGAACACTTTTATTTTTTCACCGGTAAGTGAAGATGTAATTTCAAAACTTATAGGGAATCTGTCCATTCGCAAAGCGACCGGTCTTGATGGTTTGTCAGCAAGGTTGTAGGATCCTGACTTCGTTCAGTTAAGGTGGCAGTTATCCCCGGCTTCTCGGACGCGGGAGGCTGGGGACGACCGCCTCGTTTCCGTACCTTGGTGACGGGTGCACACAATTGCAACCTGTGCGGCTTTGGTATTTTTCCCGCACTTCAGGCGTTACACTCGGCGACTACGAACGTGCCGTAGTTCGCTCTCGCTAAGTCAGATAGGACGTGCCGTGCGCTGAGGTTGTGCTTTGTTGTTGTCAAACGAATAAACATGACAAGTGGAGAAAGAGTTTTATGATTTGTTTGGAACCGTCGACTCGACGGGGAAGGAAGTTTGAGTTTAAATGGTGAGATGGGGCAGATTCCCTCGTCGGCCATTGTGACCCCACACTAGAGGCTCTGACGGTCACTTACAGGTACTCTCGGCGCGAGGGGCTCCCCATCCCACCATTCATGTAGCCCCCGACGTAGGCCCATCCCACCATACTGGTGACCCCTGATGACTGATCGTCTACGCAACAGTGTTTTCACCTAGAAGCCAGTTGAAAACCACTGTTTTCAAGGATAGTTTTGATTAATTTTAAGGGATTTTTTGAAAAAAATCAATAGCATTTTTTTCATCAAGTACGTGAAAACTGTAGGTCATTATTTATATGCCAGTTTAAATTAGTCAGAAAGAGTTATCAGAGGAGAAGCACGTTTCTTTACGTCGAAAACGGCGTAAATTTCTGAATTTTGGACAAAATCCCACGTGTTTGGCGCCTTTTCAAGATGGTGACCATGTCGGTTTCTCTAGAAGAATCCAGAAAATTATTCTCATAGACTTAGTCTATCATTTGTTAAATGTAAGAGTTTGTTTAATGCCTTCATCCTATTAATGCCACTGTAGGCGAGTAGGAAGTGGGTATTTTCAGTAACTCAATTTTTATCGTTGATTATCATAATTGGGTGACTCGATCTTAAAGTCCATAGACAAAGTCTCGTCATTTTTACGATTTTTTCAGCAAAATAGACAGAAATTATAAATATCGCTTCGACTCAGGTAACCTTTAATAGGTTTAGGGCCAAAATAAATTGTTTCCCTAAATGAATGTTAATAAACGGTCTTATTTGGTCTGTTTAAAATATTCCCAGGACCGTAGGTCAATATTTTGTACTATTATCATATGCTATTTCAGAGAATGCTGAATATTGTACATGTATTTGGTAGGTGTGCGCCATTTTGGACGCTGGTGTCCCTCACTTAGCTGATCGCCCCCGTGGGCACCCACGTGTTCCGCCATAACCGGCATGCACCTGGACAGTGAACCTGTGTCGCCACATCACATTAGCATAAATAGGCCGCCATTTTGATTTGGTGGAGATCATTTCTCACGTGTACAAAATTTTACACGGACTGGTTGTAAAAGTTTTTTTTTAAATTGTTTATAAATTTTCTTTTTCAAAACGATTGAAGGAGAGGATATATAAATAAGTTGTTTCGAAAACAAAATTGTACCACTAATTGTGTGAGATTTTTGTTCACTTTGAAACGCCCTTCGGTGTTTGTAATCGTTCTAGCCTATTTAGCGCCTTATTTGGGCACGCAGTAGGTAATGAATATGCTAATGTGAGGCGAGACGGGGATGCTGACCATATACTATGTACACACCGTTCCAAGCATGCCGTCACAGACTGTAAGCCACATGCTGCCTGCCACACAGGTTGGAAGCACCGACAATACATCATACACACACCCACCACAGACGACATAAACACAACCGCTACGAAGACAGTAGGTTTATACGTCAATCAATGAATCGATGCGAGCGATTGATTCGGACGTTTATGAGAATGACTCGGTGATGAACGTACCATTATAAAAAAAAAAAAACGTGGAATGTTCATCACAGACATCATTTTTCAGCGAAATGATATACTATATCATTAATCAGCATAGACTACTGTCAGTCACGTTTTAAATATTATTCTAAAATCATAAATGTAACTGTTTTTCTTCGCAGTCACATTTAGTCTATCGGTTTGAGAACGAAATTTTCTCACGATAGTTTATTTCTGAAGTGTAAATTTTTCATAAATACAGAAATATTCGATTTGACAGTTGCGCTATTGCGAAACATTGCAAATATTTGAATGTGTTTTTCGACTTGCGTGAAATTTTTTTTTTTCACACAGGTCGATTTACAAACTACTATTATCCTAGCTTAGCATAGCATGTCATAATTGTATCTGGCATATATATTTTTTTTTATGTACCACTTCGACCTACGGTTTTCACTGTACCATTTTGCATGTGTGTGAATAAGTGAAAACGTTTTATGTCAAATATAGACCTTCAGTTTTCACTTCAATCAATATATACCTTTGTGAATTAGTGCACATCATTTAGGTGAAACCTCAACGACGCATTTTCAACTAATCTGCAACCCCTGTTTCTCGCAACATCCGACATAGCATGAATATTTTCTACAGTCTATAATTCTAAGTTTCAGCATATTACAGACATTTTTCATCTGATTTAGATGGCAACTACCCCGCGCACGGCACGTCACGGACATAGGCCACAGAGAGTGGCGACCGCATACCCTGGCCAAAGGCCTGGGGTGTGCGCCAGCAATATGGAGGCTAGCCACCGACACGGTGGAGGTAGACCTACGTCACTTCAACAAGGTGATTGAAAATAATATTAACGACGGCCAATTACAGTTTGGCATTGTTCACATATAAGACATTTTTTTACTCGCTCAGGCCTGCACAGCTAGCCAAATAGGTCGCAGACTAAGTGCTTCATTATTTAAATGAGTTTATCAAATAAACGATTTCAATTTGATATGAACTATGTAACGTAACCTGATTTGACAGGTTTATTAATGCTGACAGTTTTGTGGCTCGAATCAACATGTGTGATGTGGGCCGACCTTCAGCGTGACCGTCACAGGTGCCGTCCACGCGTTCTGCGGTGCTGCTCAAATACGGTCCTGTCTACAACACAGCACACAGTGTGTGCCGTATAAACCTATGCACAACGCATTCAACAGGACAGCCGACAGACTTTATAAACGTGATTGTCTGCTTCAGCCGACACTGCTGGCAATCAGCATCAGCAGTACATTCACTGGTACGGCACAGCAAAGAACCAGATCAGCATCGACTTCAGAATATTCTACGATTTCAGCAGCCATTTTAATTATAATTACCTGCATATTCTCTCAGATCACTTATTATTCAACTCAATATTGATTTTTTTTATTAATAGTGAATTTTTTTATTAATTCCAGATTGTATATTTTCGTGCCTTATATCGCCTCCGATTTTTACGATACAACGCTAATGATTTTTTACGACGATGCATAGGTCTGTTTCTATTCACCGCACGGCCGGTGATCTAATGCAGACATGTGCGTTTTTTAACTTTAATGTTTTTAATGTTTTGCCAACGCAAGAGGGCGACTTTTGCGTTTGGCGCGCCAGCAACTAGCTGGTCATGTCCCACACGTGACATTTCGTGGAACAACTAGTTCCACTGCACATCGTTCGATACATGTTATCATGTCTTTTTGCGACCAAATCGCAGAAGTATTTTAAAACCTGTGGTAGGGCACGCGCCCGAGACAGATACGAACATACAGCGTATTACGCTAACCAAACCGCAGAGATCGACGGCTACCAGGACATCTCGTAGAAATCCACAGGGTCCACCTAGACCTGGTAGTGCGGACACTCCGACGTCCAACGGGACGAGCGTTAAAACGAAAAAGTCGACGGCAGTCAGAAGCAGTCAAAAATCGGCCACAGGCCCAAAGCAAATAGATGTTAAAGTCAACTTGTCTAAAAGAGACAATACTTATGTAGCGCCGCATTCGCGAGCCCCCGCCGTATCCCGCGCTAACCGGAACGGCGGTGGTTTACGAACGCATTCCCGCATACCTTTACATCTACGGGGTAAAACCCCGGGTGCTGCTCGACCAAAAGCAAACATGCGAATATCGCTAATCGCGAAAAAATTTCGACCGACCAAACAGTGCGAAAAACTAGAGTCGGACGAATAATCCAGACTCCTGCCCGGTTCGTGCAGATGGTTCACGCCATAGTTGCGCCTAGCAACATCTATGGCGGGCCCAATCGCATGCATCGTATTAACAATGTTTTTAAATTGTAAATGAATATGCCAGGCCTGGCAGCATTGTGTACAGATAAATAAATGTAAAGACATTTTTTTTTTAGCAAGTTAATTGCTAAAATACGAATAGAAATCTATGTTAATTAAATGAATGGGTTGATCGCAGCTTGCTGCAAATGAATACATACATAAAGGACAGTTGGTGTTACGAGGATGGGACAATTCATGTATAATGCTGCGATTTCAACCACCCACGCTGTAACCACACTCGCTATATTTTTTAAAAAACTATGCTTAGTTATAAGAGGTTACATATTTTTACAACCCCGCTACTTGCACGAAGCAGTCTCCTACACGTCAGTTGGGTCCTACGTTATCACTCACCCGGGGGTAATGTAGGATCCTGACTTCGTTCAGTTAAGGTGGCAGTTATCCCCGGCTTCTCAGACGCGGGAGGCTGGGGACGACCGCTTCGTTTCCGTACCTTGGTGACGGGTGCACACAATTGCAACCCGTGCGGCTTTGGTATTTTTCCCGCACTTCAGGCATTACACTTGGCGACTACGGACGTGCTGTAGTTCGCTCTCGCTAAGTCAGATAGGACGTGCCGTGCGCGGAGGTTGTGCTTTGTTGTTGCCAAATGTCAAACGAATAAACAAGACAAGTAGAGAAAGAGTTTTATGATTTGGTTGGAACCGTCGACTCGACGGGGAAGGAAGTTTGAGTTTAAATGGTGAGATCGGGCACATTCCCTCATCGGCCATTGTGACCCCACACTAGAGGCTCCGACGGTCACTTACAGGTACTCTCGGCGCGAGGGGCTCCCCATCCCACCATACTGGAGCCCCCGACGTAGGCCCATCACACCATAAGGTTTCTAAAAGATGGTGAGAGTGTAATTTCTTCACCTCTTTCACACATTATAAATTTATCTTTACGTTCAAGCTGTGTTCCGGATGAAATGAAAAAGGCGAGGGTTATACCCCTTTACAAAAAGAAATCTAAAACTGACCCTGGGAACTATTGTCCAGTGTCCATTCTTACCATTGTCTCTAAATGTTTAGAAAGGGTTACATACAATCAAATCGAATCATATATGAAATCAGAAAATTTATTTTATTCTTTTCAATCTGGTTTCAGGAGCTCTTTTTCAACTGACACTTGTCTGACACACCTGACAGATCAGGTTTTTATACTGGCATGGTCATGATCGACTTGCAAAAAGCATTTGATACAGTCGATCATGATATCTTGCTTCAAAAATTGAAGGCTCTGGGTTTTGATCCTCTGGCCATTAAATGGTTTGAATCATACTTGAAAGGCAGGAATAAGAAAACTGAAATTAATGGTATTTTTTCTGACCCCAGAGTGGTTCCTTGCGGAGTACCGCAGGGATCCATTCTGGGGCCATTGCTATTTTTATTATATATTAATGACATGGAGGCTGCTGTCTCATGTCAACTTATTCTTTATGCTGACGACTCAGCCCTTTTAGTTTCTGGCAAGGATGTCAACAAAATTGAGCAACAACTTGGCAATGAACTTTCTTCTCTGAATGGATGGTTGGTCAATAATAGACTATCCATCCATTTAGGGAAGACAGAAGCAATACTTTTTGGTACAAAGAAAAGACTTGGTATCTCTTCAGAAATGAATGTTACATGTGGTGAGACCATGGTAGCCTCTACAAAGAGTGTGAGATATTTGGGAGTAGATCTGGACCAGTCTTTAGATGGTAATTATATTGCGGAAAATATTCTTAAGAAAGGCAACTCACGACTCAAATTCTTATGGAGACATGCAAAATTTTATAACACAAATTCAAGGAAACTTTTGGCATCAGCTCTAATTCAATGTTATTTTGATTATGCATGCTCCGCATGGTTTAGTGGTCTTCAGAAAATTTACCAACAAAAACTTCAAATTCTTCAAAATAAAACTATCAGATTTGTCCTGAACTGCTCCCCAAGGACGCATATTGGTTTCAATGAATTCAAAATTATCAATTGGATACCTGTTTCGGAACACGTTAAACAAATTAAACTTAAAGCAGCCCCAAATGATGGCATGCGATTAAGAAAAGTATTTTTATGTTAACTATTGAAGTCTACTAGTCTCAATAATAGCCCACAAAAGCACATACGAAGTTTGTAAATATCCTAAATCATTATTTATTATTAATTAATTCAGCCGCGAGAAACCCAAACATTGATGTTATGTACACCAATTGTTTATATTTCTATTCAAATCATTTTCACCCAGAAGGCATTGCTCGCGCAAGTTGTATGCACTTCGTGTCACGTGATTTCTTCACTGTACGTGATCATCAGATAAATAAACATGGCGGCGCTGAACGAGCCCCAAAAACGGAAGAGAACGGACCTTTTAAGAGAAAGCGAAAAGAAGAGAAGGAAAAGCGAACGGATAAAAATGGCCAGTTCAACAAGAATATATCTCGGATCTGCCTATCAGCGCTGGAAAGCAGTCATGGCGGAGAAAAACCTAAAAAATGACAATGAACTGGCGACATTCTTGCTAGATCGGTAAGTTGAAAGTTCAACTGTTGTCTTGTTGAGTCTGAGGTCGACTGGAGACCGTGAGACACAGTGGAGTCAACTCACACTGTCAACGGTGGTCAAGTCTCAAGAGTCAGTTGTTGATATGTTGTAGAATGTAACGTTAGGCCTATAACTTTATAAGTATAACTTGTAGTTGTGGCCAATAGGATTATAGGCTATAACTGATAACGTTACGGTTAGGTCTAACTGTAACGTAACTCACCACCTGCTCACCCGCGCAAAATGTGAATGACACTCGCACCGGTTCTCGCGGTAGGCCTACCCTAGTCTGAGCCTGAGATTGTAGCCCGTCACAGCATCATTGGCATCGCCCAGTAAGGGGGGGGGGGGGTAGGCTATAGTATCTTTGAAAAAATAAATACTGGGTAGACTGAATGGTGCCCCCCTACTCCCTAGTACTACTAGTAGGCCTAGTAGACTAATCATTCATTCATTGGCATTGCTAATACTAACTAAATTACTCAAGCAATCCGATTGTCATGACATTTGACAAGCATTATTTTCTAGTCTTACGGCAACTTCTCTGAAAATGTCAAGAAAAAATATTATGTACTTGTAGTTTAAAAGTTAGACCGGCATTTGACATGTAGGCCCTAGTAATTTTGAATTATGACGCTCCTCTATAAACCCATTAATTTAATTCAGCTTTAATCTCGAAATTCCACTACATGTCAAATGGTCTAACTTTTGAAATACTGACTCAAATTTTACGAAATTGTCTGGGTAGGCGCCGGAATAGTTGCAAAAAGTGCTTGCAAAATTTCATGTAAATTTATCAAGAATTGTATGAGAAATCGGCGAAAATCACCCAACGCTGGTGGAAGTTGACTGCAACTACAGTGTCATGATCGACATTCATAGCATAGGCCTACCAGTAGGCCTCTAACAGGCCTGCTAACTGTTACAGCCTGTGGCCTGAGCCTGGTATTGGTAAGGCTGGTTGTAGACTTGTGAAGTGTCTGTAGGCCTATGATGCTGTGACAGGCTACAACCTCAGACTGAGTAGGTCTACATACCGAACCCTGGACAATCATGACAATAGTCTTTTTGAGTAGGTAGTTTCAATAAATTTTTAAATTGTCCAATAAAATTATGCTGAGCCTTTTTTCGTAACTGCTGACATGCTGTGAATGGCCGAAAAGGCTGATGTATGGCGCTATATCAAATGCCTTATATTATTATTAATCCAAATTGATCATTTATAGGTTACATGTTTGGTGATAAAATGACACTTTCAAGCTAGCTATTAGAAATTATGATGTACCTTCTTTCATTGTAAAATCACACGCTCTTATTCACAAGAGCATATATATATATGCATAATATGTGGCAATTTCTACTATAAAGTGTGCTATTTATACATGTTGTATACAGCCTGATAAATTATTCTTAAACATGTTAAAACTAAACATCCTAAAGAAGTATTAATAAATGTTTTATATTTATGCAATAATTATTGCACATTCCTATAGTTATTTTGACTTTTCTAATAAACTGTTGTGTATTTGACAGGTATGCTAATGAACTGGAATCGCAAAAACGGTTTTCAACACCACATGCAGGATTCTCACATATTCTTCATAGACTTGAAGAGCCATCACCATTAGCTGGGAATTTTTCTGCTAAGGAAGTGATTTCTACATCACGAACATTAACAGCAGTTTCTGGTGTGGGAAGGCTAGACTCTACAGAGCCTGACACAGCTGGAGATTATTCACCAATAAGACCATTGCATTCTAGCAATGTCAGTTTGCTACCCAAACCCCCATCTAGTGCTAGCAGGTTGGTTTTAATAAATAAAATTATATGGTTGCGCTAAATTATTAGAGTCGTGGGGCTTATATTGGAATATTTGAATTAATAATTATATTTATGTTGAGCCTGCGATAGACCCTATGCATATTATAGTTCTAACATCTAAGTGCACATCCACACATTCCAGTTTTATTTTATTATGATGTGGCATGTACACACAATGTATGTACAAATTCTTATCTGCATAGCTAGAAAAAGTAACCAGTGTAATGTTTTGTCACCCCAACAATTCCTATAATATATATAGATACTATTTTTATCATGTCCAAAGGTTATAATTCATATATAAACAGTGATTAAGCTGTACTCTAATATATTCAGTATTATATATCTGTGATATATCCGAAAGTAATGAAAATTCGATTTTATCGAGAACAAAACATGGATACATATATGTCATGTTCTAAGCACCTCAAAAAATGACACAATCCTTATTTCTTACCTGAAATAACTTACTTGCTTACTTACTTGGAAAGTAGGCCTATTACATTATTCAATATTAGTCAATGTCATGATAGTTAATCTAACTGTCAGTGGCAGGGTCTCCACTAGACATATATTTAAGTGAGGTTGGGGGTTCTGGGGATCCTCCACCTTGAGAAAAATATATCTTGAGTTTTCAATTTCAGTGCCCCAACATATTAAAATTAAGTATATATTTGTTTTTCACAACAATGATGAATCCCCCCTCTGGTGTTTATTTTTTATTTTTTGAACAAAACCCCTCACCGGTTATTGCACTCAATCTGAAGATAATAATTATTCCAGAAAAAGCTGTTTCTGATATAATATGTTAAAGCTCAATAAAATGGAATAATTTCCAAAAACATATTCCCTTCCAAGTGCTGAAATGTCATCATTTTATGTTTTCAGTGAATGTTCAGATTTTTTCATGGAGAAGAATTATGACAAATCTTATGTACCATCCGAGTCTGAGTCAGACATTGACATTAGCAGGTGAGCTCACCTATATAAGTACATGTAGATAAAAATTGTCTTATGATATTCATATTCTTTTATCTTCCACTCCATAATACTGCTGCGCAAAGCCCAAGGGCAGTATCTACTTACTTGTAAAGTAAGCAGATACTGCCTTTTGGCTTTGCATGGCCGAATACTAAAAACCTGTAAGCATAATTGTTTTTAGGAGATTTTATGAGTACTATTGTACATGTTGTAGTTGAAGATATCTATATATATTATTCTATCATTTCTATTGTGGTTATTTTGTGCTGTGAGAATTGAGACAAAGTTCCTAGGGTTTCCTAGAGGCTCCTCCCCCCCCCCCCCCCCCGATCACTCTAAATCCCCCCCCAAAAAAACACAAAATTCTCCAGGAAACCCTGGCTCCATTTTATGTACATAGCCAGTTCTTGATTACCATCTGACCATGGGAACAATGTTATTATTCATTATTCACAGTGAGGATGATGATGATGATGAAATTCTCAAGATACCACAAGCTGCACCTGCTGATGATATGTACAACATTACAACAGAAATTGATGATCAAGAAGAAAAGGATGACATAGGTGATGGGATCGTGCTAGTGGAAGATGCTGAGGAATTCATTCAGGACACTGGCTGTGTTGCCTTTGCATCATCTTTAATACGCTTGGCTAATGTAAAGGTTCCTACAAAATGTCTTGTGAAGAAATGTGGTATGGGATTTGAACTTCAGAGTCATAGGACAGGAACATGTTTGATACTGGATTGGGTGAGGACTGCTTTATTGTAATTAAACCTGCATCCAATATGTGGTGGAAACTTTTTTGTTTCAGTGTTTTCTATTATTATTATTACTTTTCCACTATTCTGTGATGTAAACACCCTGAAGTCACTAATTATTAGCTCATCCGGCCTCACCAATTGTTTTTCGATTTCAATTTTCAAACTTCCTCGCAGATTTCATAAATTTTCATTATTAATTAATTTATGATCTTATTAGGAACTAATCGGGACACCTTGTCCACAATTCACAAGAAATGCTTCTCCCTCAATTCTTATCCAATTTTAATTTTGTCTGGTTTGTTTGAAAGCTTGTCTGTGCATAGAAGTTCCTCACATACGTCAAATTTTAATTCTTAGTTACCTTATGCCTTATTCTTTATGCTATATAAATATTAGGCCTATCTTATTCCTAATTACCTTAAGACCTAAATAGGACCATTCACAAGAAATACTTAGAACTCCCTCAATTCTTAGCCGATTTCATTTTTGTTTGGTTTGTTTTAAATAGTTTGTGCCTGTGCATAGAACTGCCTTACAGATTTCAGAAATTTTAATTCATAATTAACACATGCCCCAATTAAGGATGAGCTTCTGTGTCATTAACACTCTGGTTCATGTAACCATCATTATTTTTATTTTTGAATTTTCTGATGGATTACCCTGGTTGAGTTCTAAAATTGACCAATACATAAAACAAAATGTCAGCTGTGGAAAATAGACACTTCCCTATTTTCCAAACAAATATATCAACTTGTTCTGCATGTCACTGCTGCTGTCATTTGGTGTCAATAAACATTTTTTTACAATACAGAAGTGTAGCAATGGTCATAGAGGATACCGGTGGTCATCACAGCCGAAGTTGAAAAACAGAGGAGTTTTCGCAGGGAATTTCACCATGGCTTCAAGCATTCTGCTATCAGGCAACAATCGAGAGAAGATAAATTTGATGCTTAAATTTTCTAACATAGGTATCATAAATGAAACATTTTTTTTAGCCATTCAAAGGCATCATGTGATACCTGTTGTAAACAAAACGTTCAATAACATGCTGGAACAAACGATGATTCGTCTCCAAGGGAAAGAACTTGTCCTTTCAGGTGAGCATTATTAGTTATATATATAGATGTTTTATTTATAAATTATCTGTTTTATTACTACCTTGAAGCTTTAGCAGACATATCAATGTGATAAGTAAGATTGATAAAATTGTAGTGACAACTGTTTTTAACAATTTATTTAGTATGTAAAATATGAAAATAATGTCCTGGGAATGCTCAGCATTGCAGGCAAAGTACAGTGAATATCATAACTGCTGTGTTATCATTTGAAATATTTAAATCATAAATAATGTAATTACTATATCATTTATTTCTAGTTAAATAATGTTTAACTAATTTGCAGGTGATGGTCGCAATGACAGTCCAGGCCACAGCTCCAAATATCTAACGTATACTGTCATGACTAACGATACAAGTGATATTGTTGGATTGGTGGTTGTTGATAAGAGAGAAGTGAGCCTGAAGTCACCAAATATGGAAAAAGAGGGACTCAGGCGCATACTCGACAACTTAAAGGATAAAAATGTGAAGGTGAAAGAGATCTGCACGGATGCACATGTACAAATAAAGTCAATGATCAGTGAGTGTGTTCTCAATATTTGTCAGTTATAAAATAGGACTGGGAAATGTTATGTGATGATCTCAGGGATCAAAATACAATACATGAACTCTGACAATCAATTTTCTGTATGAGATCTTTTTTCTAATTCAATATGCATGTATACTGTAATTGGCATAACTTTGTTTGTTTATAATTTCACTAATTTGTGATTTTGAACCTTTTCTCAAAGAGTAAAATTTTTTAAAGCAATTTTTTCCTCTTGGTGAATGTCATGAATTCACATACCCTTCATCTATTGTTATCGCATACAGTAACCCATCACTGTGAATCACAATGTTCCCACACCCTGTTAAATTACCAACTAAGCCAATCACTAGACTAATAACAAATTACATGTAGTGGAACATGAGCGATCCAAATCACAGATGTTACACAAATCTTTGGTTCAATGTTCGGTCAGCTCTGGAGATGCTAGGACTTTTTTCATAACTCAAATCTATCAACAGTACATTAGGCCCAGTGGTGGATCCAGGATCTGAAAAAAGGGGGGCGCCCAGGGTTTTTGGGGCTTGCCCCCAAGATTTTTTTGGTAAATTTTAGCCAATTTAGGGGACTTTTCAAAGTATTTGGCAAAATAAGGGGGGGGTGTGCCACATGCTCCCCCCCCCCTGGATCCGCCACCGAGGCCTATTGTGAAGGTAATAAACTGTGTGGAATTTCTTAATTTGACTCGTGCACCATATACTTGACAGCGAGACTGCCATTTAAATGTAGCTGTTAAGTAGGAAAATCAGGGGAAACATTACATTTGAAATAATCATTTGTATTACAAGTCATAGGCTGTAGGAAATGTGTCCATTATGTTACAGAGAAAGATTACGGGGGAATGAAACATAGCCTGGACATGTGGCATGGAGGGAAGAATCTAGGCAAGAAATTGACAGCTGTAAGGTTTTTTCTGACCAAGCTGTCTCTTCCAGCTTTTCAATATAAATTTTATTTTCTTGACAAGAAATTCAGTCACCGTAAGGCTTTGTTCCAGCACAACTATTATGTTGTTCGAAACAAAACTATTAGTAAAAAGTACACAATTATGTAGTTGAAATGTAGTCTCAAATATGCCTACACATGGTCACTTTATTTACATTTAGTATACATAAAAAATCTTTTTTTAAAGGTAAACCCAGCAGATGTTGAAAGATATTTATTTATCTATTTATCAGGTTGCCAAGCAGAAGGGAAATGAACAACTGATGCCTTGGATCAAACCAGTGGTGAATCATTTCTGGTATTGTGCAGAGAAGTGTGAAGGCAGTGCTGTGACATTAATGGTTGGTAGTTAAAAGTGATTTTGTAGCTGTAGCAGGGTGCAAAATTAAAACTGATAGCTCCCAAATAGTTTTTTTTTATTACCAGTTTCTAAAACCATGTATAAAACACAGTAACACATTGGATTGACTTAAGTGTGATTTTATAAATTGTGTTGTACCTTTTATCCAAATATAGCTAATTTTATTGTTTTAATTTAAAAAATATTTGAAATATATTGAAGTTGAAATAAAGCGAAAAACACTTCAATATTTGGCAAGCAGCTCCCCCCCCCCCTAAAAAAAAATTGGTGAGCGAAGGTTTTGAATTACCACTAATTTTGAGCTATTTGTATCAAATTATCGTGAAATTACGTTAATTTTGATTACCATCAGTAGCAATATTATTTCAGGCAAGATGGCGGGGTCTTCTTCACCATGTCACAAATAGTCATGGGTGGTTGATGGGTGATGGAGTTGCACCGGCCGGGTGTGAACATGGAGAGGTGGAAGACAACCCACAAAGACCATGGCTGGAACCTGATTCGCCACCTCATATTCGTCTGCGCGAGGTGATGCTGTCAACAAGATTCACAAACTCCTTAGACTACTATGTCAACTTCAGGTATTTCAAAATTATATGGTGTGTATACAGTATAAGCATGATAAGTGACATTTTTAATGTATCGCTCCAAAATTTATACCATAAATCCATTTCACTAATAGCTCGGATGAATTCGAAATTGGGCAAGATTCAGACAGAAACTAGGTCATGGCAGCCAAAATATTATCAGCCATTATTTTTGTACTATGAGTAATATCTGGAAAACGGGACCAGATAGCTAGACCATTACTATATAGAACAAAATATGCAGTTTCATTAGGGATATATCATGAAAAATTTCAAATTGTTCAAATTCAAAATGGCCAACCTGGGGCCACTTCCGATTGACAAATTTTCTCGGTAACGTTATTCACTCAACATTTTTTTATGTATTGCTCAAAAGTTATACCATATATCCATTTCACTAATATCTCGGACGACTTTCAAATTTGGGCAATATTTGAACAGAAACTATGTAATGGCGGCCAAAATGGCCAATTATCGGCCATTAATGTTTTAATATGCGTAATATCTAGAAAGCTGGACCAGATAGCTAGACCATTATTATCAAACAAAATGTGCAGTTTCAGGTAGTGAAATTCAAATTTGAAATTAAAAATGGCCGACCTGCGGCCAATTCGGATCGACAAATTTTCCCGTTAACGCAATTCATTTAACATTTTTTCAATCTCCACCACCCACTATGTGTTGGTGGAGACTTATTGTTTTTGCCGAGTCTACCCGCCGCCGCCGCTTTTTGTTTCTGCTCTCACTCGAAAACCCCTGCTCGGATTATTTCCAAATATTTGCAGTATGCATATTGGCCCTAGGTAATTTGCCCGGTAAATTTATTTGGTGTTTTTCAGCTTCTTCAACAAAATCCAAGACGGCCGCCAAAATCCTATGTCTCTCTAGAGCTTGAAATACTTCATGGATTTGTTTCATGTTTGGTTCAAAGGAAGAACCTTGCCCTAGACGTGTGCTGATTAATTTTTGGTGTTATTATGATAATAAAAAATTATATTTTTTTACTTTTTAGAAGTTTTAGCTGATTTTTCAGTTTTGCTCATTTTGGCTATTATCAAAATTTGATAATATAGCTATACAGCTGATCTCACATGTTATATTTTGTGTATGCTCACTGGCCCGGAGAAAATTTGTCAGGAGAATTGTTTTTCTTTTTCCATTTTTCAACAAAATTGAAGATGGCTGATGAATCACATTGCTCCAAAATTTATACCATATATCCATGTCAATAATAGCTCAGATAAGTTTGAAATTGGGCAAGATTTGGACAGAAACTAGGTTATGGCGGCAAAAAGGGCCGATTATTGGCCATTATTTTTGTAATATGCCTGATAACTGGAAAACCAGACCGGATAGCTAGACCATTACTATGGAACAAAATGTTTCAGGTAGGGATATACCATGAAAAAATTCAACTTGATCTAATTCAAAATGGCAGACCTGCGGCCACTTTTGACTTCAATATGCGTAGTCACTGGAAAACCGTGCCAGATAGCTAGACTATTAATAGGCCCTACTATTAAACAAAATGTGCGTTTTTTGTACGGCATGCTTCTAATAACCAGTTCTCGTAAAATTTCAATAATGGTGGTGGGCTATTGTCAAGTGTGCTCTTGTTTAAAATGATTTTCACTTTTAAACGATGATTAGAGGCTGAGGCTTATTTCCGTTGCGACGGGCCTTGTTATCCTTCAAAATATAGCCCTAATTTTTTTATTATTCATTTCAGACATACTGGGGAATTAGAGACATTCCATAATCATATACTCATGTATGCTGCAAAACGGTTTTCTTTTGGGTAAGTGAAATATTACTTTAAATGTGTTTTAGTTTTCTTGATGATAGTAAGGCCACAGTTTATTTATTATTGGTTCTCAAGAATTTTTATTCAAGATTCAGAGCGGACAGTAGGATGAAAAATTAAAATAAATTTTTTTTAATTTGATTTTGTAACAATAAACTTACACAAAAAACACTTTTTTTTAGTTTTTACTTATTTTATCTAAAAAAAATGCAATATTCACAGTATTATTTCAATTTATATAAATAAATAACGGGTCGGCAGTAAAAGAAAATTAAAAAAAGACAAAATTTTAATTTGATTTTTTTTGTGATTTTCTATTATCCAGACTCGTGGTCTTGAGAACCAATTAATCAACGAACTCTCGCCTAATGTGTGATTTATATAACCTAACATCTTTGTCAGTTTTTATGGCTATAATTTGATAAAATTCAAGACCGTTTTAAAAAAATTACAAGTAAGAAAAATTAATGGCTGCTATTACACAAAATACTCATTTAAATAAGCAAACAGCCTTGACCAGAGATATGACTTGATATGACATATACAGCGGAGCAAATACATATTTTAAACTATGATGACCTCCAATAACATATTTTTTTAATATTTAAAAATCACACATGGACATTTGTAATGCAGGTTTCAAGCCTTCCGTGCTAGGAATTACTTGGCCGCTATCGACCATCAATACCACAAGGACAGGGATGTGAAGACAGACATTTTGGGAAAACCAATGTAGGTGAAGCATATCTTTCATATTTATTATGCCTCCGCGAGGCATTATGTAGTCGGGTTGTCCGTCCGTGGGGAGGGGGGGGGGTGTCAAAACAAATTTGAACAAAAAAGTAGGGGGGTCAAGGCAAATTATTATTATTTTGTTCTATAACCTCCGTCTGGATAACTTTTTTTTCAAATGGGAGGGTAATGCAGCAAGGGGGGGATGATCAAGGCCAATTAAAAAAATTCAGGCAGGTCGGGCACATGGGGTCTTTTTTTCATTTATTGCAGTAGCCTCCGTGGATTACATTTATTTCCGGGCGGGTAGGGTAAGGCCGGGGGGGGGGGGGGGGGTGATTTGATTTTTTTTGCCAGGGGGGCTGTGGGGGGTTTAAAACAAATTTGAACAAAAAAGTAGGGGGGTCAAGGCAAATTTTTTTTTTTTTTAACCTACGTTCGGATTACTTTTTTTTCAAATGGGAGGAGTGGGCACATGGGGGGTTTTAGCAAATATTTATTTTATGTTTTTTTTTTCTTTTAAAGCAGTAGCCTCTCTTGATTACATTTGTTTACAAGTGGGGATAGTCAGGCCGGGGGTAGGGTATCAAGGCTAATTTGATTATTTTTTTGCCGAAGGGGGGGTTTTAGAACAAAATTGAAGAAAAAAGTAGGGGGGCCAAGACAATTTTTTTTTTGATTTAACCTCCGTTTGGAATACATTTTTTTGAATGGGAGGGTAAGGCAGGAAGAGGGGGGGGGGAGCCGAGGCATAGTCATCGACGCCTGCATTGATACACCTTTCTAGTTATTCTTAGAATACTCACCATTGTGAATCTGACTGGCCAATATTGAGGTCAATCACACTTTGGGGGGTTAGAACTAAGTAAACAATATAGGGCTATAGTTTCTATTGTTCATCCATGGGAACCCTACCATGGGCATACAATAGCATATTTATTTTTGCTGAAATTCAAAAATATAATATTGTAACGTGTAAATGCTTAGACATATGAATCTCTTACTGAAGAATTCACTTTTATATAAATATTCTTTGAAACTCAATAGCTTTGACCTTTGATGTTTTCACCGAACTAGCTAATACAATGAAGTAGTGGGGAGTGGGCCTTATATTATATTATAAATTATAACATCCGCTCTTTTGTTACTTCCCCAGGTACAAACGTCTTTTCAGCAAAAGATCCGGACGCTGGTCTGTTGCGCCTGTAAAAGAAGGGAAGACATACCAGTATGTTAAAAAGATGCAACAGGACATTGTGACTTCCTGCCTGTCTGACACACAGCCATTATACAGGAGTAAAGCGATTGAGGAAGATGACCCCAAACAAATTGCAACACACATTGCACCCATTACACCTCCGGCGACAAGAGATATTGTTAGTTTAAAGAAAAGTCGTTTCTCAACAAGTGCTGTCTGATTTTATTGAAGAGGTGACAAATAAACTATGATGGAGAAAATGATAAGATTTTATTCCAAGAGCATCACATAGTATATTGGATTATGAAAAATAAAATATCTGACTTTCTTGCATTACATTTTATGCTGAAATTCCTTTTGTTTATTCAGCCTAAACGAACACAAAAATAATCTGGATCAATACAGTTTCACAGTAGCCTCCCTGGCGTATATCCCTTATATTGTCCTGATTCTTCTGGGAATTTGTCTCTTATTCTCCACGTGCAGCAACTTGGTATTGGCACACGTCTTCCACTGCCAAGGTAGCCATGATTATACAGTATGTATTGCCTGTATGCCGAATGCCGCATTGTCTTGTTGTTGTTTGTATGTGGCAAACCAAAAAAATCATTCCTGTACATGGAAGCCAGCATTAAAACTCCTGGGTCCAGAATGTAAAGATCCATCTCCTACAAGTCAAAATGATTTTAAGCTTTAGCTGACATCAATATTGGAAGATTAATTTACCCCCACTGGCATCACTAACCTCACTGGCACCCTTAATAAGTATATTTTGTTCGATGGCTTCAATATTTTCCGGTTTACAGTAATAATTAAATATAAGTAAAAGCTATTATTAAGTTGATTAAATGTATGCCCTTTCTTAAAACCAGGAAATTTAAAAGTGTTCAGCATTATACCGTCTATGCCGCCGCGGGCATATGAGGAATTTAGCTCTCACTGAGAAGTTAAATGATGAATTTTGTTCATTTTTTGCAGACATGACCTATGCGCCTGGGCAATTTCCCCCCAAATATTGTTTTTTGTCACCACGCCATATAAGAGACCTTTTTCCAAGATGGCCACCCAAAAAACTTGTGGGCAGGATATCTTATTAGCCGTTGAATTGATCACATTCATATTTTATAGGGTGGTTCTCTGATTAACTTTTGGGGAAAAATTCATTAAAAACAATATGACATTTTGAAAAAATGACCACCCAAAAAATTGTGGGTGCGATATTTTATGAACCGTTCGCATTCAAATTTGTTGTGGTGGTTCTCTGGGTATTTCTGAAGATGTGATTAACTTTGGGAGAAAACATTAAAAACAAAATGGCAGACGGATGACATTTTGAAAAAATAGCCACCCGAAAAAAGCAGCGGCTATCTAGGCATTTATAATGCTCAGATTAACTTTTGGAAATAATTCATTAAAAACAAGATAGCTGATGGAAAACATCTAGAACAAATTACCTTGTTGGGGTATTTTTTTCACTTATATTCCTTTATTGTGGAAATCTCTCCCACGTTTGAGTTGACCATGTAACAGGGATGCTAATAATGACATTTATTTGTTTTATTGATCGGGTAGGCATAAGTTTAATAAAGAAACAACTTACAGCAGACAATGACAAGCAATTGTCTGCAGGCTGTCGACAACACACCATCTCTTCCAGTGTGGGCATCTGCTTACATCTCCCACAGGAGCACCAGTCTGGGACATCACCGCCAGGATGATGATGGTTGTCATGAGGTCTATGAAGAATTCCCAGCAGCATCCCTGGTTGCCTTTGCGCCACGTCAAACAACACTTTTCTGAGCTCCTCCAACTCCATCTCCTTCACAATATTCTGCAATTGTTTATATTGTGAAATAATTTGATTTGAAATATTTTTAAAGAATGACAGTTCAATAGGCTACATAAAAATGAAATGAAACGGGCTTTAGGCCACCTTTGTGCACATTTAGGCTAAACTGGGCCAGGAGAACCTCCTGAGGATGGTGAGATGAATGAGATGACACTGTCCCCCAGACACATGATTCGAAATTCGAGCCCTGGAGGCCTGAGGCTGAGCACGCTACCGCTCAGTCACGGAGGCTCCCCACAATACTGAGTTTTACACGTGGATGGGGAAGAAACATTTTTGTTTCTTTCAAACTGCCGACACCGGGAACCGAACCCGGAACTCAGTGGTGCTAACCACTACCCTAGGGCCCCCGCCCAATAGGCTACATACCTTCTATGGATGACTGAGTAGAAAAATTTAAGCATAAAAGTCATGATGGTCACATGCAATATCCCACTGTTTTTTAGTTTTCTTTGACTAGCCTGTCTGCCCTGATTTATATTATTTAAGCTATAGACTCAAGTCTATAAATCGCCTTTAGTGTAGGCTACTGGGCAGCACGTTTCTAATTATTTTTAAAATTTCAAATAAATAGTGACTAGTCAAGAATATATTTATTGTCACAAAGTTAACTTGCTTATTGTGCAATTTCAAATGAACTTTCAAATTAATTTTAAATTCCACAAATCAGCTTATAATTCTATTGTGAAACAGTTTGTCTTACATGTAAGTAATTATCTCGTGCTTGCTGCAAATTCATTATTCGCTCATTGTCCTGCTCAATTGACACTCCTTGGTTGGCTCCTCCACGACCCCTTCCTCTTCCACGACCTCTTCCTCTACCCCTTCCTCTTCCTCGCCCCTTTGCCTTACCACGACCACGTGGGCGGCCACGTCCTCTACCACGTCTGGGCGGTGATCCACTTCCGTCGATAGGGCTGTATGACAAACTACTCTGGAATAAAATCAAATAAGAATATTATTTATCATGTTAATTTGAATATTTACAAACAACAATACCATTTATCTGTTTATAACATGTTTATAACTGTTGTAGCACATGCACTGTATGATCAACGTCTGCATGAGTGGGCTTCTGAGCTCTGTCCGCTGAGGATAATAGGCCCTGTAGAAATTTTTATTGATTGAGTGGGTTCCGTGTCAATTTAAATATTATAATATAGGTCAGTGAAGCAAAGCGCCACAACTGCTTTTACAACCGATTTTAATAGACTAAATAGATGTAGATGTAATATAGGCCCCTATATTTTTTTAATCGACTTTATCAGCCCATGGTTAGACATGATTGAAGCTAATTTGATATGCAATTTTAGAAAATAAAAGCCTAGGCCTACACTAACATTACAACCTCACAACCCATCACTCACATCTTCCATATGAGGTGTGTGAAATATGACTGTAGGCCTATGATTATGTCTGCTGAGTAGGGCCATATTTACTGGTTCAAGGCCAGGGCATAGGGTTATCAATTGATCCTTTAGGCCTACCTGTTCACTGAAGATCACTGTGATATCCCGTCGTGAATTTTGACAAAAGACGGTCAGCTCAGCCTACATCATGTACATGACATACATGATGGTGGGGCTGATGGTGGGTATTTAAAAGTATAAAGTATTTGAAAAAAAAAAAAATTTGGAAAAAAGAAAAATGGAGAATGACAGATTATATCAATGGGAACTATAATAGAAGGGTACCTTTTTATAGTGAGAGAGTTGAGCTCCTGTATTAATACAGTGATAGGCCTACCACTTTAAATTTATTTAACAGGGTGAATGAATTTCGCGGTTTGCTCGGTGAATTCTGAACCATTCTTAATGCAATTTAACACACACTCGTCATGGTTGATGGGAAGGCGGCTATCATGACCATAGGCATAGATCAGCCTATGAGTGATTATGTAGGCCTAGGCCTATAGGCTACAAGTGTAGCCACTGTAGGGACTAGGCCTAGCCTATTCTCTTGCCAGTTGAAAAAAATTGACATAGACTTCCCATCAGACACGAGACTTTGTAGCAATGTTGGTTTAAAGTTGGACCAACGCTAAACCAACATTAATTCAACGTCTTGTGTCTGCTGGGTAGTCTATAGATTTTTAGCCATGACATAGATGGACAAAAAAAATTGATAGGCTATAGGCCTAGTATATAAGGCTAGCACAGCCTGGTTCTAAATCTAAGACTTGTAGTCTAGGCCTAGGCTAGTGCCAAGTCACACTTGTAGCGCATGTTTTCCAGTCAATTCTCAACCGATTTTCAAGGACTTCAGTTATTTTCGATTCCATCGCCAAACATATATTTATTAACAAATAGGGGTCAGTCTATATATATACATGTTAGGCCCCTAGTTCAAAAAATATTTTTTGTAAAATTTCAAGACAATGACAATCGGTTGGGAATTGACTTAGTCTTAGAAAAAACATGCACTAACTTACAATTTTTGACTTTGGCATTGCCGTGTCGTCCACTTGTAACGTTTGACAAAACTTTCAGGCACATTTGGGACTAACTTTGGCACTGTTGTCTTTTTACATATCACTAATAATAGCATAGGCAATGGTTAGGATAGTAAATGTGCGAGACAGACCGATGGCATGACCCTGCCACTGGCTGCCATTCCCTGCCGTGTTGTCAGGTTGTGGGCGATGCGCCGATCACCCGATGCGGCGATGGCTGGTGACACTCACTTCCCGCCACAAAACGTCGAAAAAATATAATTTCATTATTTTTGCTCAATGTTTAAACTTACCAATATTATACTATGGGTTACTTACACTTGGAGTATCCTCTTCGGATTCCATGTCTCCTTGAAACTATCACTAAAAATCAGACTATATAAAACTTCAGGACAGCAGGGATGATGCACGCACGCACGCACATCCGATGTTTGTAAATATAGCGCCACGTGACCTCCTTATACAGCAACGTCGCCCTGTGCATCCTGGGAAGTTGTACACACGGCCGTCTGAGAGGTATACGCTCCAGTTGTTTTAAAGATGGCGTCTCATTCCCACGAAAATCAAAGTCACTCAGAGTAATTTCCAACTGCTGTGCTCTTAGATTGTGTAGCGTGATCGTTTATATTTTTATGAAAGTCTATGAGACTTGCTTAGAAAAATACCGTATTTTCAAAAAATGGTTTTCCTTATCATTTGGGGCTGCTTTAACAACATGTTTAGAATAATTCATGGAACAGCCCCAAAATATTTACGAGATTCATTTTTCATGGTCAGTCAAGAACATGACAGATACACTAGAACAAGTGTGCAATCCCCGGTCCTACCACATGTAAAGTCTGCGGGTGCCAAGTCTTTTCGTTACTCAGCCAGAAAAATGTGGAATCGTCTACCGGTACATCTCAGAATGCAAGAAAACTTTTTAACTTTTAAACATGCTGTCAGAAAACACATGTGGACAGAGTTACAAAGACATGAAGATGGAGTATATATTTACTACTTGCTTTTCACTTTATTTATATTCAGTATTTTAAATGATTTTAGACTAGTATAAGTCTAAAATTAGCATAGTAGCCGTTATTATATTATAACATATTTTCTATATTTATATAGGTATTTATTCTACTCTAGCGGAGGTGTAGGCCTACCGCAGGGGGACGTGGGATGGGCTTCTTATTGTGTTTGCATGTTGTAAGCCTTTCTCTGTTCTCCGGCGTGGTTTTCTCTCCGCGAGAGTAGACTTGTTATCAAATTACTGTGATATTTCAATTTCTGGTGTGGTCAGTTAGACCAATTATTTATATATATTTATATTGACTAAATTATTTCTTGCCATCGCCATCATGGATCACTATCAAGGGACCGCCGTTGAAATAAGTATTCTCACCAGGAAACTTTTCGGTGTTTTATTCCCTGGTGACCATGATTGGCGACCCATGATTTTTATGTATTTGCACTACTGATCATGTTTTTTGTCCTATGTCAATGGGAACTGAATAAATCTAATCTAATCTAATCTAGACTTGCAACAATTAGGCCCTACACTAATTCTCTGGACACAATGATCTACATATTATATTCTATAATAAAATCTTATCCTAATAAGCAGTAATGCTCACAATCAATAACTATTTCAGTTAATTTTCTGAACACAAAATAAATAAGAATTATGCTTAGGCGTAGTTTCGGGGTGACTTTGGCCCACTATTAAAACAATTGCATAGCCTTGGCTTGAATTTTAAAACCTTTGCATCAGATGGTTAAATTCTTTTTTAGCATTATGTCTCTGTTTAAAATCACGGTTTAATATTTTGGGCCAAAGTCACCCCAAGTTAATTATTTTTTTGGCCAAAATCACACCTGCTTGGGATCACAAACTCTCCAGATTTTCAATTTCATTACTTGAGTTGGTTCAGAAGAGATTACCTTATTTAAAATTTCAAAACAACTACGTCAGAAAGTCAAGTGTATTTTAGCATTGTATAGGCCTATCAATGTTTAAAATCAATGTTTAAAGTTACCAAAGTGTGAAAGAATCGTCACCTCAAATTCTAATTTATTTTTTATAAATAGTGCTCTTGATTTACTATGGCTGCATCCACTAGAAACGTAAATTATTATAATATAAGTTCTGTACATATAAAACAGTAAAAAAGTGGGCCAGTTTACAGTAGGACTAATTGTGTGATGGAGGAAGTGGATACTGTCAAAACCATGCACGGCTGTCATCACGTTTCAATTTGTTTGCTGTAATCAAGACAGCGTCTGTTTGATAGCTTGGATCATTCTGAGAGTTCAACCGAAAAAAAAGTATATTTATATATAAATGAAAAACGAGTTGTAAGCATTGACCCAGTGTTGGGCCAACGTCTTAATTCCTAATGCGAACTAATAGCGTTGACCCGGCGTTGAGCCAGCGCTGTGGTCCCATAGCAGGACAGGGGCGGTCAGTGATTACCGTGGGGATGTGTTAAAGTACAGGTAGCATAATAGCCGGAATGATGGTCTTCCGCACAATTGTTAGTGTGAAGCTGGGCCAGCATCTAGAGATGGTGGACCAGTGTTGTACCAACACCGAAGCATTGATGTGGGCTGTATTCAGATGGTACAATAATTTGGCCAACACTGTGTCTTGCTTGTTGTAGTTGGCGCGATGCCGGCCTAGCATCCTAGGGGGGTGGACCGGCATCGTGCCAAAGCCTGGTTCAAATGGAAATGTGACATTTACTGATGAGAGGTGAAAGAGGGTATACAGCCACTAGGTTTAGGCACGGTACTTCTCTTTCACTTCTCACCTTTTACAGTGATTATGACTCAGCTTAAGAGCAGTAACTAGTTACTGAGTCGTGGCTAGTTACCGCTTTTCGGAGCATTTCTGGCTTTGTGGGTGACCATGTGAGTGGACGCAGGCCATTGATTCGCTCAGGCAAAAAACAACAAATGCATTCAGCTCATAGTGTAAGGCTGAGGGGTTTTTGAGTCACTGCTAAAGTCAAACCCTAGCTGAGAGGGTTGTTTTCATTTTCTGTACATATTGTAAAGCAGCTGCCTATCTTCTGTGTCTTAATACAATTGTATTCAGCTTCAATTGTTATGGACTTGACATGTGTCTCTGCCAAACTCCGAAAGTCATCATGAATCCCCATGACTTTTAACAGATAGGCCTACCTTTGCAAGGCAGTTTTAAAAAGCCAGGCCACCCTGCAAACATGATATCTGAATTGACCCAATGTCGGGCCAATGTTGGTCCACCGTCAACGACGCTGGCCCAGCATTGGCCCAAGATTGAGTCACGGTCTCGTGTTTGCTGGGAAAGTACACTTAGGCCTGGAATGGGCCAGAGTCCAATGTTATATGTGTTATTAGGCAAATAGTTGCGTACCGTATTTAAAAAGTGTTAAGAAAAACAAAAACATTTATTCACGATTATATTTGTGATTAGAGCTTAAAGGGTTTTGGTTGGCATAATTTCAACATGACTAAACCTTACTCTCGCAGGAACTTGTCTTTGGAAGAAAAAATAGCCAATTACAGAATATCTCGTGAAAGACGGGTTGTTGAGAATGCATTTGGCATCTTGGCTCTTCGCTGGCAATGCCTTCTTTCTATGATGCAACAGAAACCGAACGTGGTGCAGGTTATAGGCATAGTAAAGACTACCATGGTGCTCCACAACCTAGTGCAAAGCTGCTATCCGTGACAGAATGCAAACATGCATGACATGGAGCAAGTCGGAGGTCCTTCAAGGGAGGCAACCAAGGCAAAGACAGATAGGGAATACTTGAAGCTGTATTTCAACGGCCTGCTGGTACTGTACCTTGACAAGAGAGGATATATAATAGCATAGAGTACGATACTTCTCAATTTGTTTCGATAAGACTTTTTGTTAAGAATAATCATTTACAGGAATTATAACTTGTTTATTCCTTTGTAATTTGCCTATTTAAAAAAAAAATACCACCCAAAAAAGGTCAATTGAAACGCAAAAATTACTTTAAAATAAAAAGAATTGTGATTGTTTTCAGAAAGGTAATATCCGCAACTACATGTTAGCACACTTTTCATGCCCCATTAAAATGGGCATTTCTTAGTCTGTCAATTGTTCTTTTTTTAAGAACAAATATCCGCAACTAAATGTTAGCACACTTTTTATGCCCCCTACTATTGGGCATTTCCTAATCTGTCAATTGTTTTTTTTTAATACCATTTCTATGACCTGGATTATTTTATAATAAAATAAGAAAAAAATATTCAAGGGGTCCAAAGTGATGCATAGAGCAAGGAGCTTATTTTTTCATGTTCATTTCTAGAAATAATAAATGGCAGAGGAATGGGAATTTTTTTTTTTAAATGGAAACTTTTTATTTATTTGCTCTGTAACCTTACTTTGACATGCACTCATAAAAAAATGTAAAAAAATAAATTAACATAAGTCACTGCATCACTTGGGAAGAAATCTTTAAATTCGAAAGTCTTTCTCTTTTTAAATTCAAGAAAACAATGAGCCCAGCGTCATATTTATACCAATCGCAGCCTCGTCATCAAATATGCGCACCATTCGTAAGAAAATAGCAAGGCAATGGCAACGTTGATAAGATATTCGCATCATTCATAAGTACGTTTGTAACGTTGGCAAGCCCATTTGTAAGCATTCGCAAGCATTCATAACATTCGCAAGGCAGTCACAACGATTGCTAGCCATTCGTAAGACATTGGCAAACGTTGGCGAGCATTTGCAGTGCACTTGCAATATTTTCGTAAGGAGAGGTAGAAGGATGACCGAGGTGAAAATATTCGCAATTTTTGGGCAAATTTACTGCGGACGATTCATATTCACAATATTTGCAAGCATATTCGCCTATGTGTGAGAGCAGCATTAGGAACACAAGTTGAACAGACGATTAGCCATGGCCCACACTGATGACATGTCGATCTTGCAGACTGTACTATCCTTCATTGCCTACCAGAGCACGTCAGCCACGTCCTGGCACAGATAGAAGCATCGATTTTGTTAACATGCTCGTATTAGAAGTGGATGATGCCGATTTTATCTCAGAATCCAGAGATGTGTTATTCAAAGCGGCATGTGAGGTGTATGACGATCAATTGAAGGAAGCAAACATTAGAGATATGTCAGCACCGAGTCTTAAGCAACGTCGCGCTGGCAACACTATGCTAAATAACAGTAAATACATATTTGACCTACTGGCGTATACAGCAGGCATATCAGCATATTTTCTGAAATCTGTAACTGAGGATATGAAAGCTATAAATGACAAAGTAAAATTGTCGAATACGGTCCTTAGCTTCAAAGGGTTTGTGCGAAATCAGGGCCGTCAGCATTCACAAACAGAAGACTCAACAAGTAACAGCCAGCCCGAAATAAACAGCTCAGTGACATCCGCGAGAACTAGCACACCCCCCCCACAACGCCATCGTTTTCACCTGCTCAACCCGCCGACCAAAAAACTGAAAGTGTTCATAGAGACCCCAGCCAAGTAGGTGACGTCATCGAGGCGACACAGCCCCCTAGAACAGAAATGATATCACCGATCACAGGCGAAAACAATACACACCGTAACTACGTGTCACAGTGACCTCGAGCACGACAACTTTGATAATGACAGTAACCCCGACGACATATCACAGATACTGTCCGAACCGCAAATCGCAAAAGAACAGCTGGAAGCTATCTTTGGCCCAAGTGAACACTCAAATAGCCGATGATCATCTTGTACCAATAACAGCAGTAGCGATATCAGCAAAAATAGTAGGGCTGAAAGCGGACAAAATGAAATGGAACTGGCCAAGATATTATCCGAGCTGAAAGCAGCACATAATAAACTGGAAGCAGCTAACAAGAAAATAGACTATCTACAGCGCCAAATTGTTCAAAAGATATACGTTTATCAGCACACAAAAAAATGAAATGAATCGGGCTTTAGGCCACCTTTGTGCACATATAGGCTAAACTGGGCCAGGAGAACCTCCTGAGGAGGGTGAGATGATTGAGATGACACTGTCCTCCAGACACAGGATTCGAAATTCGAGCCCTGGCGGTCTGAGGCCGAGCACGCTACCTCTCGGTCACGGAGGCTCCCCACAATACTAACTTTCACACGTGGATGGGGAAGAAACAATTTTGTTTCTTTCAAACCGCCGAGACCAGGAACCGAACCCCGGACTCTGGCGTGAAAGGCAGCGGTGCTAACCACTACCCTAGGGCCCCCGATCAGCACACAAGCCATTACTGGCCTTACAAATAAACTTTTGAAGCGTAAAAGACAAAACATTAAACTAGATAAAGAAAGCCCTAGTATACGAGAAAATAAAATTAAAGAAACATCACTAGGACAGACCATACTAGCTAGTGATAAGTTAATAGACACAGCTGTATCTCTCAATCCCACAGCCGATGTACACATGGTAGCCTTAATTACCATACGCTGGGACAATCCGGAACTGAATGACAAACATATAATGCATTCTTAAAATACAAGGCAGACAAAATTCCACAAGTTAAAATTGAAGACAACAGCTCATTCCAACAGGAACGAAATGCCTATTATATGAAAATAATCAGGGGAAAAAATTGTTAGGCAAATACTTTGGAAAAGGAGAGAAGAGCTAATAAACGAGCAAGTAACTTAAATTGTATTACACGGCCAATCTTATAAAAAATGAGTTCTAATCTAATCAATATAATGTGCTGGAATATTCAGGGTATTTCCACAAAATGGCAAGATAACAGACTACGAGACTATCACCCGAATTTTTTCATTATTGGCTTCGTAGAAACAATGAAAGATGTTTTGCATTAAATATTAAAGAATCATTCAACTGCAAAATGCACATGCCTGGGACGGTCAAGTGTAGGCCAACAGTAGCCCATTGAGAACAGATTGACGGCATTAATATAACCACTGAGCTGATTACAAGATACTACTTGAACGAGACATTGATCCAATGCTGTTTTAATGATCCAATGCTGTTTTAATGCTAGGCCAATGTCTGCGACGCTGGCCCAACATTGACCCAACATTGAATAAATGTACAATGTTTGAGAGAAAGTCCTCCTGCCCAGCAAACACAAGACATTTGTATAATATTTAAACAACGTCGGCCCAACGTCTTCGACGTTGGTCTAACATTGCATAAAGTCATACAAATGTTTTGTGTTTACTGGGTGTCAATACAAGCTTGGGGTCAAGCAGTTTCCACATCCCCGCAGTCATACAGTCAGTGTGTTTGCAAGCCAGTGACCAAGTAGGGGCAAGGGCCGAGGGCTTTGAATTATTAACTCATAGATGTCGCTCAAGCATATATGAACTTGCTGTGATTTGAGAACTTGCTTTTATTGAAGCTTTGGGTATGAAACGCATATTTAGTATTATTATGGAATAGGGCCTTGGCCTACCCACTGGCACTATTCCCTTCTGGGGGACCCTTGTCCTGAGAATTTTGACAGCTGACCACACTTTTAATGGATTAGAGTATCATAAATTTCCACGCAAACATTGACATTCGCAAACATTGACATTCGAAAGCAAAATCCTAATTCCAAATGGTTGAACAAAAGTGTACAAATAAAACAAGTGAATGACAAGTGAATGCCTAGTCTGGATAACTATCAAACACACCTGGCTTACAAACTTAAAAAAAACCCATTATGATCATTATTGTCTATATATCACTACGCAAATCCTGTAACAAAGTGGAAGACGACATATACAATACGACAAATCTGAATTAGCAAAATACTCTACATCTTGTCACATGATGTTTTGTGGAGATTTTAATTTGAGAATCGGCTCGAAAGATGATTACATCAAAATCCCAAACTGTTCATAAAATCCTAGCTTAACCATTAAATAAAAAATAAATCGGGATGGGGTAAGTAACACACACGGTCGGAAAATGTAAGATCTATGCAAAAATACAGGACTGAGAATATGTAATGGTAGGTTAGGAGAGGATTGTGAAAAAGAGGACTTCACATTTTACTGCAGGATTGGCCGGAGTGTAGTTGACTACCTTTTAATCCCATATTATCTACTAAACCTTATATTTACTTTTTAAATTGGGCCAAAACATATTGATTCCGCTCATAAACCCATTACGTTTACATTGCAAGTTCCCTCGCATTTTTTAGGTGAGAAATCAAAACAGAGCACACCGCCACAGGGAAAAATCGATAGCAGCCTCCTTGAAAATATAAAAAGCAATATAAAAATTCACCATTTAATATAAAAGAGCAAGATATTGCGAACAACACACTAAATAACAATATTACAACATGTGAAATTATACATGCCCTGAATTTTTTTTAAAAAGGCATATCACTGAAATTCATTAAAAGTGATATGATAAGTTGCCATTGTTGGAATCATCATTTAACAATATCTTAGACACGGGGGATTTCCCCGATAGATGGGTTCAAGGGACAATCACTCCAATTCATAAAATTTGATGCGCAGAGAACTTTAGGATAATTAGTGTTATGCAAGCCTTAGGTAAGATCTTCGAATCTCTCCTAGAAACGCGTTGTCATACAAAAACGAAGTATGTGTGGGCGATGACCCATGTCAGGCTGGGTTCAAAAGAAATAGTAGGACCATCGAAAATATTTTCATACTACAATCCGTTGTATTCTCACAAAAAGCCCACAAAAACACCTTATATGCGTGGTATATTGACTTTACAAAATCATTCAATTACGTAAATGGAGACGCACTAGTCTTCCAGTTGAAAAAACCGCTTCGTTGATGGTAAATTCCACTCTGTTATAAAATCTATGTTTAACAAGTCTAATGGCAGTGTTAAATAGAAAAATGAATTTAGAAAACCCATTAAACAGTATAGCGTCCTACAGGGTGGAATTTTAAGCCCGAAATTATCTAGATAGAAGCTTTGGTGTCAAATTAGGGGGTATGGTAATTATGTATTTACTTTTCGCTGATTATATTGTTTTCTATTCGGATACAGCCGAAGTAGGCCTACTACAGAGACAGATCTCATTATTTTGGGGCTACACTAGCTTATGGCAACTAATAGTAAGCTTACCTAGAAGGAAAGTCGTCATATACAATAAAGGGTATGCAGATGAGATATGAGTTATGATAGGAGGGGAAAGATTAGAAATATATGAGTCATATAAATATCTCGGACTGTGGTCCAACAACAGCCACAAAAAGTTCTCTAAAAAAATACATACTTGTCAGAGCAGGCTAAAAAAGTATTATACACGATTAAAAACTGACAGCTTGATAAGCCCTATTCTAATGTATGGCTCTAAAGTACTATACAATGGTAGAGAGCAAAAGGACTTCGAGAAAATACTAGGCTCGTCTTATAGCTTTACCAGATGACCTCATCTTGAAAAACGGGTAGAATGATCTCCTAGGACTAGACAGTATGGAAAATTAGAAACCTAAAACATATAACACCTCGTTTTCCTTTTCGTAACTCGCTACATATGTAAGTGATCTGTCTGACACAAGACAAATCTGTGTGGTGGCTCGGCTTCGCCTTAGCTCCCATAATCTAGAAATAAAGAGGGGTAGATATACCAGACCCGAAACCCCTGCAGCTAATCGCCGATGTCAGACGACTCAAGTTGACGACGAAATTCATTTCTTAAGGCGGTGTAATATGTTCAAACTCGATAGAAAAGCTCTTCTCTCTGAGGCTGAAAAATATATCATAAGTTTTAATACCCAATGCTAGACTGAACAATTTAAATCTATCATGAGCAGTGAAAACCATGCAATAATCAACGCTCTAGCAAAGTATACTGTTTTGAGAAAATATTAGTTTGACAGCCTCCGCACTCACGAACTTGGTCAGGTGCAAGGGCTTCTCATAACTAGTGTTATATATGTGGCGCTCCTCAGCTCTAAAGACTGTCAGTTGTGCCTGGGCTTGCAGAGTATGATGTAAAAATATGAAACATATACGCATACTGGTTACTGAAAATTTACTGCAGTTTTTGGGATGTAAATATGTTATATCATAATGTGTAAACTTAGTTTTAGTGAGGGCGTCGTGTCCAGTCTGCAGGAATTCTGATGAGCTAGTTATATTTTACATTGTATATATTTTGTAGCATTTTTATTCAATAATGTATAGATCTCTTCTTTTAATCTCAATCTAAGAAACTTAATCATATTAATGACATTTCTCATGATCAAATACTGGGTATCGCCATATATTATCATATATATTATTAAGTGACCTTAAAGAATTGATCAGAGCTACTCTGTCAACTGATTATTTATTTGGGGTCTTGGAGGTTTTCACTCCCAGTGTAAATATTTAATAATATTTGGAGATATATGGCGTGACTGAGAAGTGCTCAAATAACGAAGTATAAAGTTAGTAACATGGCAAAGATCATAATAGCTATTAATGTTGTGCTTTAAGGCGAACTAGAAAAAATGTAAACTAGTTTCTACGCTTTTCAGAGTGTCTTTTCTGCTGCCACTTGGAATAACTTTTAGTAGCTATTTTATATCTGGTTTTGGTGCGGGACACAACATATACCCCACGTATTGTACATATACCATGTCATTGATAATGCTGTATGGTGTTTGACGTTATTTTACTAGTTATCATGATATTTTAAATGCCAGGTGCTTGTTTAAATATGTAAATGGCAAGCCGGAATTTAAGTGTACATACCATGTCATTATATATGTAATTCACAGAACTAACTATGCTAACCATCCATCCATCCATCCATCCATCCATCCATCCATCCATCCATCCATCCATCTATCCATCCATCCATCCAACCATCCATCCACCCATCTATCCATTCATCCATCCATCCATCCATCCATCCATCCATCCATCCATCCATCTATCCATCCATCCATCCATCCATCCATTCATCCATCTATCCATCCATCCATCCATCCATCCAACCACCATCCATCCATCCATCCATCCATCCATCCATCCATCCATCCATCCATCCATCCATCCATCCATCCATCCATCCATCCATCCATCCATCCATCCATCCATCCATCCATCCATCCATCCATCCATCCATCCATCCATCCATCCATCCATCCATCCATTCATCCATCTATCCATCCATCCATCCAACCACCATCCATCCATCCATCCATCCATCCATCCATCCATCCATCCATCCATCCATCCATCCATCCATCCTTCCATGTTAAATGCTGTGTACGGCATTGTACGGAATCACGAGTCAACAGCAATCATCCAAGGGCAGCTGCAGCCTCCTCGTATCTGTCCATAATCTTCTGGCAGATTGCCAGTGGCGTACCCGGGTTCCTCCACTCAACATCAGAGCCAACGCAGCACCTGCATCAGTGCATGCGCGGGTGTAGGCCGTGGTAGCCTTAAAAAACCGGCTATAGCATCTGTTAGCATTAGGTCTCTCACTGGGAATGAATGGAGTTACCCTTCCAATTGTTACTCTAGGGACTATTCGACCCGAGGATAGCGGAGCTGCGCAAAATGCCACGGAGTTTCAGCATTAAATTGCAAAGCGAAAAACAAGTCTCCGGCCGTCTGGGCATGTCTGAGGGTAGATCCCCTAGACATGCCGAAAACATGTGCCCAAAAGTGACATAAAACAATGATTTACTACTACTACCACTGCACCCACCCATGCAAACACCCACCCACTCATCATCCATCCTTTGACCTACACAATTAATAAATTCGTTCAGAATAGTTAAAAGATAATAAATGACCCTTAAATTGTATATTCACCTACCTACCTACCTACCTACCTACCTACCTACCTACCTACCTACCTACCTACCTACCTACCTACCTACCTACCTACCTACCTACCTACCTACCTACCTACCTACCTACCTACCTACCTACCTACCTACCTACCTACCTACCTACCTGCCTACCTGCCTGCCTGCCTGCCTACCTACCTACCTACCTACCTACCTACCTACCTACCTACCTACCTACCTACCTACCTACCTACCCACCCACCCACCCACCTACCTACCTCCCTACCTACCCACCCTTCCACCCACCCACCCACCCACCCACCCGCCTGCCTGCCTGCCTGCCTGCCTGCCTGCCTGCCTGCCTGCCTGCCTGCCTGCCTGCCTGCCTGCCTGCCTGCCTGCCTGCCTGCCTGCCTGCCTGCCTGCCTGCCTGCCTGCCTGCCTGCCTGCCTGCCTGCCTGCCTGCCTGCCTGCCTGCCATCCATCCACCCACCCACCCATCCATCCATCCATCCATCCATCCATTCCATCCATCCATCCATCTATTCATTCATTCATTCATTCATCAATCTATCTATCACCCTATCTATCTACTAATAGCCATATATGCCTGTGCCTTCCGCGTACCAAAAACAAGATATTATAATTAACAAACAATACGCCAATATAAACAGTTGTTTTCGGTCATTCTAGGTTTTTTAAACAGCTTCACTTTATGATAAATGTGCAATCATGAAAAGTGAAAACAACCAACATGACTTATCGCAGCAACAATATCGATATAACAATTATACTAATTAACAAACGATAGGCTACAAGGTCTAGGCCTATTATCATAATACTTAGCACACTATAATAGATTCCGGTACTTACAACCCCCAGTCGATGCAGTTTTAGCTACGGCAACGAGGTATGAATACTGAAAACATCCTGCTGCTTGCCGTATATCGTATTAATCTAACGGTTACAGCTCCAGTCTCTATGATGTTTTCGCTTCTGCTACGGGTTATGAATACCGACCACAACTGCAATATCTCGCTCAAATCGATCATCGAAAAAAACATATATATTGGGGTACTTTGAACACGGTATCAATGTAAAAACCGGATATTCTGTACTTTGGCTTTTAACAGCTCCACATAGAGTGTACTCTGGCCTTTAAACAACCACTTCAACACAAGACACCAACATTATCTGACAGTTCAGAAATACGCTGTTCGCCACCTCCTAGATACTATATATAATTATGAGTGTAAATGTAAAATATAAACTGTTGCTCCGGTATTGACACGATTGACCTGTACAGTAGACATCATCAGACATTCTACTAGATTCTACATCTCGCCTGCAATAATATCAAGAGCTATGAGATAAGGTTAAAAACACAGAAACTGTCACCACTAGGTTTAAAAATGTCTTTACCTCTATTTTTGCTGTAAGAACTGTACACTAATTTAAAAGTGTGACCGCCACAAAGATCTTGTTGGCAGCTTGCAATAAATGTATGGTTTGCTATATGTACATTGAAGGCTTTTATACGTTTCTTCGCTGTTTTTTTGCTTTTTATGTTTGTCCGCATCAAAGGTGTTAAAAAGACATGATAATAAATTATAGTTTGCATTTCTAATTATCTGTTTTTATGATAATATTCGTTTTTCTATTATCATGCTATTAACGCTTGACGGTAATGAATTATTCTATACTTTCATGATCGGTAATGTAATGTCCAAGAAAATTCTGTTTACTATCTAAATGAATTCGTTATCAAATTTATTAAAATTAATGATATCGGGGTTTAAATTGCAGGAAAATAACAGGGTTATAAACAATTTATATTAAATAAAATGTATGTGTCATGAATCATCTTCATCTCGCTCGTATGAAGCATGCAATTCACAAAAACACAACGTCATCTACGTTATCAAACTTTCACGGATCTGGTGTGTGTTCATATAGCTAATGAAATAAATTCCAACATGAAATGGTTGCTCCTGAAATATGCGACGATTTTATTTAGTAATGTGCCTGCTATATATCTAAATGTGCAGTTTACGTTATAGGTTTTCTACGTTATCGCTGTAGGTATGGAATAAAATCATGAGATGGACAATTTTACCACATGCTATTTTCATCTTTTGTGGTAATGATTTATCAGACAGTATGCATGAATAATTTAGATGGAATTTGTGGTATATTTGTACAGTTTTACGTAGTAAAACTCGTAAGTCAGGTATATCATGATATGTTCTTAATGACAATAAAATCATTACCTGTAAAATTTTCGTGTAAAGCAATAAATCACATGCAGTGACCAGGCCGAAAGCTGGTTCAAATATGCTCTGTATTACACTCTACTGTCTAAGAGTTACCTAAACCGGCGGTACAACATTTGTCCATATATTTTATATTGTTCCCTGGTGTGAATTTTAATGAGAATTAAAATATATGATAAGATTCTAAAACTATGTCTGTACGAATATGTCTGTACTATGTCTGTACGAATACTAGGCTATACATTTCCAGATATACATTTGGTCATTTCAAAAATTTAATGGCGGCCATTTTAAATTGGTAGAAAGTGTGTATCGCTAGACAAATCGAGCACTAACAATCCAATTTCAATTTGAAGAATGTTCCTGAACTATATGATCTCAGTCATGTAAAGTTTTGCATTGCGATTCACCTCGCTAGAAAACTATTGACAAATAACTGAAAAAAAATTATGATGAATTATATATATGTATTGTTTTTTTATTTTCTGGACGCCATCTTGGATTACACCGTTTTTGTACTTGATAATAGTCTGCATAATAATTGTATAATTACAAAGTTTGTTTAGATACATAGTTGATGTTTGTTAGATGATTCAAAGGCTAAACATGTTAAAAATGCATTTCAGGCTAATTCTTACGCTAACTTGGCGGTCATTTTGAAATCACCCAAAAGAATACTTTAGTCCATAATAATCAAGTTTACCTCTTTGATTCTTAACAAGGAGATATTCCTGAACAAAATTATACCACTCATGAAGGGTTCTGTTGGATAATCAGGCTTCAGTGTAAAACTATTGACAAAGCCTGGAAAAAAATCATAATTTATCCTAAATGGTCCCTACGGATTATATATAAAAAAAGGCTTATAAAATCGTTATCCTACAAATAAAAAATATGTTTTTGCTATTATATCTCCATTAATATATAATTTAATAAATAAAATCGACTGAGTCAAAAATTTATTAAATTCAATGGCGCTGGAGCGTAAAAGCTGCATTTTAGCGATTTTTTTAATCTAAAAATGGGGTATCTCTACAAAAGTGTCAAAATTTCGATTTCGGCAATGTCATCGACCAGACTCCATACCCAGGGACACCAGGGAACAATATAAAACATTCGTACAAATGTTGTACCGCCAGTTTAGGTAAAACGAAAATTTGGTCCCTCGATCTGCTGCTGTACTATTATTCAATAATGAATACGTAACAGTAACCCTATTCGAACGAATATTAAGGAATAAGTAACAGCTACTTATTCCTTATTGGACCGAATAAGGAATAAGTAACATAAACTTATTATTTATTGGAAAGAATAAGAAATAATTAACTGGTCACGCATTCCTTATTCGAATTTGGCTAAGTAACACTAAAAAACAAAACAAAAATAAAAGAAGCAAATGTATGTTCACGCTCCACAAAATATGCTGATATACTACTAGTTCTCTGCAGAAAAAAGTTAAATCACCAACCTGGCAATATTGATATGCACAAAGAGCTTCAAAAGTATATTCACTTATTCAGATTTGAATAAGTAATAGGCCGAATAAATGGTTACTTATTCCTTATTCGCGTTTGAATAAGCAATTGCTACTTATACGACAAAAACAGTTAGAAATAGAAGAACACATCAAGAATACGCTTAAATTCGACAAAAGACGCCCATATTTTTGTATTTTGAGGAGATAAATGAGTAAAACACAAATCTGATCACTGAAAGAGTAGTACAAGTCTTGTTACTTATTCGGTTTTCAATAAATAATAAGTCACTGGTTACTTATTCCTTATTCGCGTTTGAATAAGTAACTGATACTTATACGGCAAAAAAAACCCTTAAAATACCAAAAAACCATCTAGAATACTCCCAAATCCGACAAAAGACGTTCATATAGGGGAGGCTTGGGAGAGTTGGGTCACTTTTTATATTTTGACATCGTTTGCTTTTCCCATTTGTCAAATTATACTGTTTCCTGTGGTTTTGCGAAGTACAGAGCATGCCAAACAATCTGAACTTAATTTTATTTTATATGCATTATGTTGCATAGGAAAAAATGCGATTAAAAAAGATGTTCTCCTGACTCAACTTTCCCAAGGAGTGGGGGGGGGGACTTGGCCATGGTCGGGGAGACTTGGACCTTGCCTGAGAGGGCTGGGTCATATAGAGTATGTCTGCACAGATGCGTCAAAATAGACACAACACAAGTAAAAAAAACAGGAACAATTTAATAAGGAACATCTTATTCACTATAGTCATGGATAAATCAAGTTATCGTTGCATGGCCCAACTCTCCCACATAGTGGCCCAACTCTCCATATGTGGGAGAGTTGGACCATGACCCATTACCCATGACCATGACACAACTCTCGCATTGTGCCCAACTCTCCAATATATGACTGTCACAACTCTCACTATATCAGCCATTTTTGTTAAAATCACAATCACAGAATGGCTTTTGAAGATATTGATTCCTTAAATGCCTTGATGACGGAAAAGTATCATAGGTATATTACACACCACATAAGAACAATACACTATGTACTATTGATATGCTAACAAACTGCTTACCTTCGCGTCAATTTTTTACAAATGTTTCAACATAATATATTTCTTGACACAAAATCTTCACTGAACATGGGCTCGAGAAGCTGGTCACATCAAGGTAATTTATCGTTGATTCGTTAGACGGCAGCACCTGGTCTTAATGTTTTAAGTTACTGTGTAGTTGGGGATGGCCCAACTATCACTTCGACCCAACTCTCCCCTACTTGTAATTTTAGGAGATAAATGAGTAAAACATCAATAGGATCGCAGAAAGAGTAGTTCAGTCTTGTTACATATACGGTTTTGAATAAAGAATAAGTAACTTGTTTATGGCAGGCCATGGGGGAAATAAATCCCACAATTTACGCGTACCTGAGCCGAACTATGGCTACGCATACCCAAGTTCAGCAATGCATAAACAATGTTTTGGCTACGCGTATGATCAACACTTACGTGTATTTCAGTATGTTTATGTGTAATCATAACAGTTTATGAGAAAGTATATTATCAGCTACGTGTAACCGACTTCGGCTATGTATAGACAAGATCTCGGCTACGCGTAAGGTATCTCCACCACGAGTAATCGAAGTTGGATAAGTGTACCCGAGATCTCGGGTATGTGTAAGATATCTCGACTACGCGTAAGGTGTCTCGCTATGTGTACTTGAGATCACGGGTACGAGTAAGGTTTCTCTGCTACACGTAAGGTATCTCGGATACACGAAGCTGAGATCTCGGCTACGCGTAAGGTGTCTCGGCTAAGATCTCGGCTACGTGTAAGGTATCTCATCTACGTGTAAGGTGTCTCGGTAGATTTCGGCTACACGTCACTCGTCACGGCATCAAGCCCTCGCATAAAGGCTTGATGTGGAGATCTCGGCTACGTGTAGCCAAGACACCATACGTGTAGCCGAGATCTCGGCTACGTGTAGCTGATTTCAGCTACGTGTCTCCGCGACACCTTACGCGTAGCCAAGATACCTTACGCGTAGCCAAGATCTCGGGTACATGTAACCAAGACACCTTACGCGTAGCCGAGATACCTTACGCGTAGCCGAGATATCGGTTACGTGCAGCCAACATTGGTTAAGCGTAGCCAAGATACCTTACGTGTAGCCAAAGTCGGTTACATGTAACTGATAATATACTTACACGTAAACTATGATGATCACATATAAACACACGGAGTTACCCGTAAAGTGTTGATCTTACATTGGCTACGCATAGGCGAATTCGGTCACACGTAGTCGTAGTTTGGCCGTAGTTCTCACCAAAATATTACATTATATACAATATATGTTATTTTAACAGCCCACCAGTCCTTGCCGCTAAGCATTTGTGATATAATATTAATATATATAGTATTCTATCACTGTAAGAACTTGAGAAGTATCAATGCATGATTGGATGCCATAACTAACATAAATTCGCCACAATATCTGGCTGGTACAGGGGGCTGATAATATTGGTCGGGAAGTTTCACTCTACCATTATCGTATTCCCACAGCTGCTATGACTCAGCAGTGGCGGGTCCAGGAATTGACTGACGTAGAGGCGCCGATTTTTGCAAGACTTTACACACACCACAGCTGGCATTTATATGAAATCTAAGGCCTCAAATGACGCGTTCTAGACTATATTTGGGTGGAAATATAGTCGTTTTTGGGGACCCTCAATGCCCCCCCCCCCTCCAGATCCGCCACTGCCAAATACCGTACAGTTCTCATCAATATTCCCCCCTCCCCAGGAATGAGTTGGATATTTGGAAGGTATTTTGATATATGCACTTGTTGGTCAGTTACGTTGGTTGGTTGACACCAAAATAATTTATGCATTTATTTATTTATTTATTTATTTATTTAGACATATTTATACAGGGTGGACATTATTAGCAGTCAGGCTATTTTTCATATGTGCCCTGTAGAGATTTTATTATATGAAAAACAAACATTCAATTATATGATATATAATACAAGTGAGCTTTATAATACAGATAAAAACGCCCCAAGGTTAAAACACATAATATAGAAATGTTGCCCGCCAAAACCAGAGATAAAAAAAACTACATATATATTATATATTAATATTACTATGAATAGTAGGTAAAATACCCTCTGGAAAGCGTAGCAACGTACAAAATTACTTTTTAAAACATATTTTTTTTCTTTAAAGAATGTGTTTACTATGAGAACAAGTAAAATATAAATATATATTTACATACATACACACATACATATACAAAACATAACGTACTTGTTAGCTTTTTTTAAATATACATACATTGTTTTACATACATCGCTATAAAACAATTAACACCCTTAGTTTAAACTGTTCCACATATTTTAAACAGGTGGTTTTGATTTTTGTAATTTCTTCAGCCGAGATTTAAATGTATTGTATGTTGGCGGATCTCTGATGTGCATACCAGATAATTTTTAACTGAATATGGACCTTTTGGCTTTTTAATATGACCATATGATGTAGACATGTCCATAAACTAGAACTGCAAAAAATATATAATTTTCGTGGTGCGCATTTATCATGCATGTTCGAAATAAGAAATCGGAATTTCGTCTCTATAGGGGCCCAATTAGGCTGACTGGTAAATTCGCAACACAAAAGTTAAAAAAACTTTTGCAATTCTAGTCTATGGACATGCAAGTCTGCATCATATGGTCATATTAAGAAGCCAAAATAAAATAACCGATTTTTTTATGATGTTAGCCTGATTGATTCCCTTTAACAACTTTTATTCTGTCTGTCAAATTACTTCCGCATTACCTCCAGATGATCATTATATTTTGCTGATTCCGAATCACCTCCAAATAACCACATAATTACCCACTGTAAAATACCTTTAAATAACCCTGATCCACTACTTCCGAATCACCCCTAGATGACCAGTATATTTTGCCGATTCGAAATTATCTTCAAATACCTATTTTAGGTCCTACTGTTCAAATTAACTCTTAATAGAGGGTAGCACGGCATAGAACACGGTTCAGAACACACCATGTTAACACTGATTACTCAGGCTAATTTAATCAATGCCGGGCCAGCGTTGTAGGTGGTGCACCAGACAGACATGAAGCCATGTGGGGTCAACTAGTGTTGTTTTGCTGGGCTTGATTCACAGAAAATCAACGATCCATGAATCGGTCTATGAGGTGAGCCATAGGTCAACAGGTAAGTACAACTTCACAGTGATAGCTTTGTACCTCTTTTTAGCAAACACGACAATGTTGGTTTATTGTTGGGCCACCGTCTGCGACGCTGTCCCAACAATAAACCAACATTGAGTCAATGCACCGTGCTTGCTGTGTTGTTAGGCTTTGATGATTTCCACTTCGCAGTAGTCTCTCCCTATACCTGTTATTATAGGCGTGATGTTGGTGGAGTTATAACAGGGGCCTGATTTTTGCTGTAAAGTGTGCTTATAAAAATAGAGAAACTGTGAGTTTATCCTTATAATATTGTAAGTCATGACTTAAATTATATATCTCCCATTTGTATAATGTATATACTGTGTATATAGTGTGTATTTAATCATCTTAACAAATTCTCAATTTAATATTCACCTTGCGATTTGATTTGATGACCTAATTCCAGATACAAAATAATCTACATATATGAATAAACTTACTACAATGTGCCAAGCGAAAGATCAAAACATTAAAATAACACATCTTGAGATCTGTTTTTGAGACCCAATTTCAATCAGAAGGTGGATTAAAATCACCCAGTAAAACACAACTGTTTACCCAACAAATCTAAATAATTAGACCATATCATAAAAAACTCAACAATTCTTTTTAAAACAAAATGTTTCGCCATTCAGTGTTTTTAATCAAGCTCAATGTACTGCATTGTTCATAAATATGATAATGGTTCTGAAAGTGTTCCAAAAGTTATGTAAAGATTAAACGATTGAACAAATAACGTAGGTCTGAAAGGGTTAAGCACGTAACTTGGAGCAGAAAGGGTTAAACACGTAACGTAGAGATGAAAGTGTTAAACACGTAACGTAGAGTTGAAAGGGTTAAACAAGAAACGTAAAGCAGAAAGGGTTTTTAACACGTAACGTGGAGCTGAAAGTGTTAAACACGTAACGTAGAGCTGAAAGGGTTGAACACGTAAGGTAGAGCTGAAAGGGTTAAACACGTAGCGTAGAGCTGAAAGGGTTAAACACGTAACTTGGAGCAGAAAGGGTTAAACACGTAACGTAGAGATGAAAGTGCTAAACACGTAACGTAGAGGTGAAAGGGTTAAACACGTAACGTAAAGCAAAAAGGGTTAAACACGTAACGTAGAGATGAAAGTGTTAAACACGTAACGTAGAGGTGAAAGGGTTAAACACGTAACGTAAAGCAGAAAGGGTTAAACACGTAACGTAGAGCAGAAAGGGTTAAACACGTAACGTAGAGATTAAAGTGTTAAACACGTAACGTAGAGATGAAAGTGTTAAACACGTAACGTAGAGGTGAAAGGGTTAAACACGTAACGTAAAGCAGAAAGGGTTAAACACGTAACGTAGAGCTGAAAGGGTTAAACACGTAACGTAGAGATGAGAGTGTTAAACACGTAACGTAGAGGTGAAAGGGTTAAACACGTAACGTAGAGCTGAAAGTGTTAAACATGTAACGTAGAGCTGAAAGGGTTAATCACGTAACGTAGAGCTGAAAGGGTTAAACAGATAACGTGGAGCTGAAAGTGTTAAACGCGTAACGTAGAGATGAAAGTGTTAAACACGTAACGTAGAGCTGAAAGTGTTAAACATGTAACGTAGAGCTGAAAGGGTTAATTACGTAACGTAGAGCTGAAAGGGTTAAACACATAACGTGGAGCTGAAGGTGTTAAACACGTAACGTAGAGCTGAAAGGGTTAATCAAAAAACGTAGAGCTGAAAGTGGTAAACATGTAACGTAGAGCTGAAAGGGTTAAACACGTAACGTAAAGCTGAAAGGGCTAAACACGTAACGTAGAGCTGAAAGGGTTGAACACGTAGCGTAGAGCTGAAAGGGTTAAACAAGAAAAGTAGAGATGAAAGGGTTAAACACGTAACGTAGAGCTGAAAGGGTTAATAAATATATTTAACTATAAAATATATATATTTAACTATAAACACGTAAGGTGGAGCTAGCTTATTTTTAAAATGTAATTCATAGAAGAGAATAGCAATCTTAAGTGGTAATATGTACTAAACAAAAATACATTTATCCCACCATTTGGTAGAACGTACCAAACAAAAATGTAAATCAATGAATTATGTAAACTCTATTCATCCGGCTGCATACTATTACCTAGTGTAGGCTATTTAACTGTCCGGTTAATATGACCACCAGTAATTCACAGTTTTTGCATATTTACTTACACTAAAAGTGTTCTATTTTTTGTTTTGATATTTTGTACCACTGTTGTACCACCTCGCAAACACATTGAAATCGATTTGGTGTGTTTCCAGGGTGAAATAGATGGCTGATCACGAAATATTGACATGAAGATGGACAATTTTGTTGATTTTATTTCAACATTGATAAACCTGCTGCGTCCAAAAATTATCTGAAAATACATTTTTGTCCAATGCATCAAATCGATATCCCACCTACTCAAATATTATCCGCAAAATCTGCGATATCCAGTATTAACTGAAAGGGTCCTGCTTTCTAACAATTCCATTTGTGGGATGTTCTGCTTTCTAAGAGCAAGTGACCTGCTTTCTAAGGAAGGACCAAAGTGCTACAGGTGATATAGCAAATAAGTAGAGATTGGCGAGTATTCTTAGTATCTATATTTATCACTTATCTGTAACTGTAACTGTATTTGGAAAACTGTGAATTACTGTTTCTCATATGCGCGCTTATTGACGGCTCATTAGAAAGCAGAACACAATGTGATAGAGAGTATCACGCATGACACCATGTTAGAAAGAATATTTGCATGACAGGTCTACAGAGGGTGATGTGCAGTGATTCAATAATTATTAAAGGGTCCTTTCAAAAGGGTAGAAATGGAATGCAATTAATACACAGAACAAAATACACTTTTACTCCACCGACTGTAGTGAAAGCATGTATTCAAACTTGTGTATAGCATCCCTTACTGTGAAGCCTATTCAGTTGACAGCCATATTATTTGATGAAATCAGTCCTAATCTATTTCAGATTTTTTGAAACAAAAAAATAAACGCAACACCACTTTATGTGTATATTGGTCAAAATATTTCATATGTTTCAAGAAACTGAACTAAGCCACTTATTACTTGGTTATTCTGTGAAACTCAATGACCATGACCTCCTTTGTTTTCACCGAGCTGGGTAATACAATGAAGTATGGGGGAGGGGTATTATATAACCTTGTTTTCACCGTGTGACGCTACTGCGTTCCACAGAATGAAGTATGGGGGGAGGAGGTCTTATATAACCTTGTTTTCACCGAGTGACGTCACTGCGTTTCACAGAATTGGAGATGAGTATCTGCCAGTTTTTTTGACGTGGGTCACCCACAGTAGTGCCTGTGACCCATTTCTGCATGCTGCACTGCAAAACAGAGTTGACCCACACAGTCATCTATTGACTTGTGTCTATTGACTTGTGGCTGCTTGGCCCCAATGCGTTATGTTAGTGTCAGTGCAGAAACACACGTTTTTGTACCGCACAGGGATCTTCAGTGCATTATTTTTTCCATTTTTCCTGTCCTAGTCTATCAGAGGTTTATTCGGTGTTTTAAAATCTGGTGTTAAATCTCAGTATTGCTAAACTATTTTTTTTGCAAATTTTTTTTTTTTTTGAAAAATTGCAATTTGAGCTGTAGCCAGACCACCTCCCGCCATAGCAATACATGGAGAAACAGGCTAAGTCCGCAGTATTGTCAAACGAGGCCTTTTCATCAACACATCATTTTTTAACCAAATAACCCAAATCTAATCAGACAAAGGACTTTTTGTTCCCCCACCCCAGCCCGCATAATTTCTTAATTTCAGATGATCCGCATATTGAGATCATGGTCAGCTGGCCCATGACCTTGAATTTTCAATTTGCAGAGCATTTGTCCGTTATTGAGGTAAAAAAAACAAAATGTGGGTAGGGCCATACACACCAACATCATTTAAGTCAATCGAATGGTTCTGACTAAAATACACAAAATAAGATCATTTTTTAATTTGTTGCATTTTTTTTGTGCCAAGTATATCAATAAGCCATTTAGATGCCAGTAACCTTAAGGCATGTGGATAGTTAGTGATAACTGTAAAGTGACAAAACAAAATGTGAAATAAATAAATGCAATTCGAAAGTAATGTGGTTTGCAGTAAAGTATTTGTCACGTTGGGGGGGGGGGGGGGGGTGTGACCTCCTCGCAATTCAACCTGGGCAACTTAATACAGTGCTAAGTTCTGTGGTGTTCGATATTGGCTGAAGCATCGTCATATGTGCTTAATGTTATGTTAATGTATGAGGAACTGTTGAAGTATGTGTATCCAGACATTGTTATTATTGCATTACTTAATTATATTATTGTTAGTATTATTTTGAAAACATACATTTCCTGTGTGTAAAGTCTAGATCCGGTAACAAGGGCCCATCTGCAGACAGTAAACAGCCGACACTAGAAAAATAGGGCATACCACCAACGTTATGTTGATGTTATACTTTCAAATTGTTAAATCGGTAAATTGTCTTCCCGGGGACCGTACTAGATAATATATCAGTATGTAAACATAGTCAAGGTCAAGACACAGATTTAGTTTTTTTCGACATTTATTGTCAATTGTTTATTTTGTGTATCTGCGCAGTCGCTGTTACAGGTTTTTAGAGTACTTGGAATACAGCTCAATATTTAAGACTTGTCCCAGGCATCTCTATTTTAGCAAATGAATGAGTGAGTGAGCGAGTGTGTGAATGAGTGAGGAGTCAGAGAGGGTCAAAACGTCGTCGTTTTGATGGATTACGAAATTTTGCCATGAAGTAATATGCCACGTAACATCACGAGATGCCCGATCTTAGGTGAAATTATCGCTAATAATATGATGTGTATTACAGTATAACTTCACATATGAATATTGACAGGTTACAACGGGAAATAACAAGATGTCAGAGTGTCAATGTAGACTGGTGTATATGTTATATATCCAGATTTTGGTGGTGATACATCAGATATCAGGTAAGACTGTCTGAAATAATTTAATTTCTTGATACCCTTCAGAGATATTGAATAGTACATTGAGATGTTATTTTCCAGAAATAATATTAATTGGCTTAATTGTATTTACATCATTGCCTGGTGCTAATTATATGTGTATTAGCCATGAAAAACAATATCACTCCGAACAGGTAAGGCCCAGAATCAAATACACCTGCGCCATGAGGCCCAGAACTGAGTGATATTGAGATATCTCATACTGCTACAATGCAGTCTCAGCATATGAAAACTACTACTAATATGACATTGTTACTATTTAATATTATAACACAGTAATTGTGTGACATACTAGTCCATTCAAAAAATTAAATGACCAACCAAACATTTCAAAAGGTTTATTTTACCAAAAACAAATAGGAATCTATGGAAGCGTTGAAACGAAATGACAAAAATATATTCTCGTTATAACGACATTTAAGTCGTTAAATCGGCAAATGCTACGTTATAACGACTTATACATCGTTAAATCGACTTAGTATAAGTCGTTATAACGACTCATAAATGGTTTATTTGTATAAATCGTTTATTTGACTTAGCATAAGTCGCTATAACGATTTAGTAAGTCGTTAAATCGACTTAGTATAAGTAGTTTAATCGACTTATGCCAAGTCGTTATAACGTCTTATACTAAGGCCTTTTAAGGACTTATAATTCGTTATGACGACTTAAACTAAGTCGATTTAACGAGTTATAAGTCTTTATAGCGACTAATACTAAGTCTACTTACTTCTCATAAGTCGTTATAACGACTTATACTAAGTGGATTTAACGACTTAGAAGTCGTTTTAGCGACTTGGCATAAGTCGATTTAGGAACTTATAACGACCGACTAATACTAAAGCGATTTTACGACTTATAATTCGTTATAACGAGATGAAAAAGATATTTGTCATGTCATTTTAACGCTTCCGTAGGAATCACCAATAAAGACACATATTAAATATCCCTTAACAACATTGAATGAGGAGGGCTGTTCCATTTCATCAGGAGGTCACATGCACCTGTGGAATTGATTGTGTTTTTCTCAATGACCATTGTAATATTGTGTTTATATCAGCTGATGTATGTAAGAATGTACTTCCTCATGGTCAGAAATGTGTATGATAACGTTATGAACAGTAATAACATTACAAATTAATTGTTCACCATCACACAATGACATGGTGGAATCCCTCAGTGATACCTAACCTTTGTATTATGACACAGTAATCGTGTACCATCTCACAGTGACATGGTGAAATCCCTCAGTCATACCGAGCCTTTGTATTATGACACAGTAATCGTGTACCATCTCACAATGACATGGTGAAATCACTCAGTGATACCGAGCCTTAGTATTATGACACAGTAATCGCTTACCATCTCACAGTGACATAGTGAAATCACATTATAACACTGAACCTTTGTATTATGACACAGTAATCGTTTACCATCTCACGATTGCATAGTTGTACTTAGACTAATATCGCGGATTTCTTTATTCATTGTCATTATAAATAAATATAGATTAGGATTTTTTTTTGTTTCAACCAATTACTATTTTAAGATTATATTTCAAGGAAATGATGTGTGTTGGACCATACCTCTCCCGTGTCACCAAGGATGCGATGCTGTGAACAACAGACCAATCTGCAGCTGTAACCATGGATACAAGCTGGATAACGATAATGTGACATGTAGAGTTGTCAGCGGCAAGTGACACTAAAATATATAATGTAGCATAAAGAGATAACAAATACGTCAAATGCAGAATAATCTTTATTAATTAGCATGCATACCTATATTGTTTTTCAGTTTATTATGGTAAGAAAATCATAAATTGTTCCCAGTCGCCTTGAAATTAAACTTAAATAAATAGGGCCCACTCCTAGCCGCTATCAGTCTTTCAAAGCAAACCGGCCAATATCAAGTCAGTAATGTGGTGTTGAAGGTCAAGAAAATCCCATTCGAAATAATCTTATAATATAAGTACACATATATGACACAATCTCGAAGTTACATAATAATTAAAGATATGATAAAAATAACAATAATAATAATAATAAAATCTTTATTTAAAGGTGTCAACCCAATGAGCATTTTCCTTGGAACCCCCAAACATTCCAATATACAAAATGCATAATACATACGTAATAATAAATAAAGTAATAAAATATATACAGTATAATCAGAAAAAAGTATTTAAAACATGCATATTTTCTGCCGTGCAAAGGCCAATGGCAGCATCTGCTCACTTTACAAGTAAGTATATACTGCTTCTTGCCTTTGCAGAGCAGTGTAAGCTATGTACAAGCAATAATGACAATATATATAAAAAAAACAAATGAATAACATAGTTGTTGAACAATATATGCTACACTGTTTCGGCGAATTACTTTATGTTATCTATATTTATTTTCGTCTAAAGTTTTTTTACATACAATTTTAAAAATAAGGATTTATGATGTGTTCTAGGAACGAATAATTTTTTATTAGCTGAAGATGTTAGTGAATAATTTGAGTGGTCTTTTATATTAGTAGACATAGTCTGCATATATTCAGGCGCATTACCAGTAACTGCTTTATAGACAAGACTGAACTGCTTAAATTTTACTATTTCATCAAAAGGTAACCACTTTAGCTGTTGAAACATTTGTTTACTTGGGGTTAGGGAAGGTGATTCTAGTATTAATCTTGCTGCTTTATTTTGGATTTTAATGATTTTATGCTGATTTTCTTTCGAGCAGATACCCCAAACTGAGCTACATTATTTAATCAGTGGTTTTACATAATAATCATAATATTTAATTCTGGTTTCTAATGGCAAGTATTTTCTAATTTTTCTGAGGAGGAATAAACAGTATGAGGTATATTTTTTTACCTGAACTACCTGCATAGTCCAGGAGAGAGTATCGTCTACATTAACCCCTAGTAGTTTTGTACTGTTTACTTCATCAATTATAGTATTACCTATTTTTACATCTGCTAAATTGCAATTAGAATTGATCTGAACAGATTTCTGTCTATTAGATATAAATATGATTTTAATTATTTTAATGCTGAGTACCATTTTGTTTTGAAGGCACCATCTATCTAAACTGACATTCTTGTAGTTTTTTAATTATTTCATCTTTGGTTTTGTGTTCTACTCTCTCAACAGCATTATCTGCGAATAGGTTGAAGTCACTTAAGTATTTTTCTAGAGATAAATCGTTAATGAAAATAATAAAAAGTAGTGGGCCTAGGATCGATCCTTGAGGTACCTCTGATTTTATATTTAATGGGTTTGATTTTGTACCATTTATTAATGCAAACTGTTTTCTATTTATAAGGTACGATTCAAACCAGTTTAACGCTACGCAGCTACATTTGTGAAGTTTAAGTATTTTAATCAAGATATTATGATCTACTAGATCAAATGCTTTGCATAAATCTACTAACAATAAGCCAATTTCATTGCCTCTATTCAATGCTAAAAGCCACGTGTCTACCATGAGAGTAAATGCAGTCTCGCATGAATGATTGGCTCTAAAACCCCATTGTTTTTGGTGAAGCAAATTGTAGGATGTCTTATATTCATAAAAATAAATTGATACATGTTTTTCTAATATTTTTTGAGGCTATCGGTAAAATTGATATGGGTCGGTAATTAGAAATGCCATCTCTAGAAACAAATTTTATGGATGGAAAGCGCCCAGTTTTAATGCTTCAATTACAAATCTTCACTATCGAATCCGTTACATAAGGTCCTGCTAATTTGATCAATCTTGCACTTATATCATTATCACCTGTTGGTTTGTTTCCTTTCAGATATTTAATGAAATTATAGACAAACTGGTGACTAATTGAAAGAATTTCAAAACTGTTATTTGGAGGAACTCTCTTTTTAATAAATTGCTCGAGTATAATTGGATAAAATGTATGATTTGTTTGTGAAAGAATAGTTAAATATTTGTCTCCTATATTCACAAAATTGTAGTTGAATAAATTAACAATATCTGCTATATTTTCAGTAATGACGTCATTGTGCTTTATTTTACTTATTCGCTCACGATTAACATTTTCAACTCCTAATTCATTGAAGCACTTTGCTAATTCTCTCGGGTCATTCTCACATTTATCTATTGTTTCTTTAAAAAATGTAGTCTTACTCTGTTTAATCAATAATTTACATTTATTGCGAAACGTTTTGTATTCATTATGATTGTTTTCTTTTTTCTCACAGTCCGTCCTACGCATTAAATCAATAAAATGCCCTATTGCCCTATTACACCACAAAATGCCCTATTGTCGCATTATCATAAAAAAAACTACGCAATATCTTGCTTGAGTAGTATTAGTAAACTGTTGCTTTATGTTACGTTTCGTCACTAATGGTCATCTGAGTGACATTATAATCGATAAAAACAGTGCAGTCCTATGATGACATGAATGATATGCAGATGATGATGTGAAGGTGAGGGGATAGTAGATCCTTGTTCACACACACCATTGGTTTATCACCTCTTTGGAAAAAAATAATATACACCTATACTATTATTTTTATCATTGTTGTAAATGTATAATATCATTGCATTATATTAATTCATATTTATATCATGTCCTTTTGGGCAAATTATAAGGGTTATTATTATTTGCCACAAAATGTGTATTTTCAGATACCACACCAGAACTGCTGTTTAGTGAATATCATGGTGTAAATAAATCCATCAGCAGAATGAACCTGGACGGCAGTATGTATAGCAGCACATCACATGACATGGTGATTAACTTCTTGGATATTGACACTGTGGACAATATGTTTTATTATTTTGATTGGGATGATCGTTACATCAAGAGAGTTCTCATCGACAATACTACAACTGAAAGTCTCTACACACATGATGGACTTTATGTAAGGGATATATCAGTGGATTGGATAGGAAGGTATTTTCCAAGTTCTTTAATATCATTATATTGATATCAATGTTACACGAAATGTTCCGAAATCTCTCAGAATGGTTATCATCACAACACTGATTCAAATACATGCAATACTGGTAACAATATTTTAATGTTGTTTGTATCATATTATGATCAAATATATGCTATGGAAAATGGGATTACACCAAGGGGGAATCTTCACCGAAATATATTATATAAAAATTGGGACGTAACATACCGATCCAAAAGATTAATTCCGAAAGACAAAATAAAAAAATTAAACAAAAAGAAAGAAAACCACTCACTAGCGACCTGGACAACAGACAACATGCTACTCAGCAGGCACAACGACGTTGTTTCAACGTTGAAACGACATTGAAAGATAGTAAACTGACGTTGAAACGACGTTGAAGAAAGGTTTCAAATGAAATTTGTTTCAACGTCATAATTTCAACGTGATTTCAACGCAATTGCAACGCGATTTCAACCTGATTTCATCATCGTTTCAAGCATGTCGTCGATACGACGTTGTAATGATGTCGTTTTTTCTTGTTAAAACGACGTCGGAAATACGACGTCGATGCGACGTTGTATTGAGGCTAGGCGACGTCGCAACGTGATTTCAACCTCATATCCACGTTGAAACGACGTCACATGCGAGAAATTGCCTGCTGGGTAGTGATAATCACGGTGATGTTGCAAAATAAAATTCATAATAACACTCACCACATTTCACAGCAGCCATCGTCCATCCTTAAGGTAGCAGAACGCAAATATAGTTAGACTTATGACGTGAGTGCCTCCTGTTACCTTGAAGTTATCACACTCACGCTGACCACGTTAGATCCCCAGATTTCAAAGATGTTTGTTCTTGATGAACGAAAACAAGTGTTATTCGTCAACTGCCAACACAAACTTTTTAAACAGAATATCATTTGTACAATACACATACATTCAGATACAAACTCATACAATCGATGGTCAGTGATTACACACCGAACTCATATGCACAAATAGGTGTAGCCTGATAAATCAATATCTGCTGGCAATGTTGGGACAGCGCTGGTCCAAATATTTACACCTCATACAGTAAACATAGTAAAAGTGCAGTAAATTACTGTGAAAGTACATTATATCAGTTTATGTAACTAAATCAATGTCAAGATATGTTAACATATTCCTAATAAGAGTGTGCCAGTACGCATACATACACATATATATATATATATATATATATATATATATATATATATATATATATATATATTTATATATATATATATATATATATATATATATACGATATTGAGTGCTATTATATACCTCAAGAGAGAATCGCGTGGAAGCGATCCATATATATTATTATTAAGATGATTATTACCTTAGCATGGATGTATAAGACTGCCCGCAAGCAGGCAGAACGTTATGTATAACACACACACTGGACATGCCAGGCACGGCTAGTGCACATACGTACATGCTGGGACCGGGAATCAATCACATAACTGTTTACTATGTTTCTGATTGCCTATAAGCCAAGCCTGTAATTTTGAATGGCTTCTCAGTATCACATATGTATGACATAACAGGGCACGCTAATTGCCGAGACGGGCAATCAGCGATAACCAGTATAAAGATTGTTAAAGTCTAAGTATACATTTCCTTAGTATCAAAGAACTTGGGTAAATACCATTGTTGAGCATCATTGGCTATTGTTTGCCCACGCAGCCGAGAGGCGGCCTATGTTTGTGACACCACCTAATTGCCAGTGAAGAACGTAAACCGCACTGTAATCCGTCTACAGATGTTACGTTTATAATTGTTGGAGTTGATCATTTCCTGCTGATATCACGATATTGGGAACCCGGAGCTGACTAAAGAAGAAAGTCAGATGCGTTGTTAAGATTGTTTAACCAGACCACCGATCTTACAACTCTTACAAGCAGTTATGATATAGTTATGAAATCTGGACATGTTTAAAGCTAAGCGAAGACAAATAAATAAACCCAGAATAATTTATTATGTTGCTTTATAGAAAGTTGTATTGGATCAGCGTTGATACAGGCTCTATCTATGCATCTAATCTTGACGGGACTCATCCAGTAGTCGTGATGATTCAAAGTGATCCCATATATGGGATAACAGTGAGCCCCAAAAGACGGTAAGTAAAAACGTTGCTACTAATATTTTTTAATGAATAATTTTACTGATATATTTAAAGCGCAATGAGCTAATCTTCAGCTGTAGTATACTGTCGATAATTATATACGCATTACTGATGAAATAGTAGAAATATAATATTATGCATTATAATAGCTAAAATGCATTTTTGTTACAGATTATTATACTTGGGTCAATATCGTGCTATTTGTTACATGGGAATGGACGGGTCTAACATTACAGACATAGTGACAACAGATGTTATATATCCTTATGGTCTCACAGTGGACCTCTACTCTGACAGGATATGGTGGTGTGACTACACGAATGACCGCATTGAGTAAGTATTAATATAGGATTTTAACAGTATGATAATTGTGTTATATCACAGCCTGTGCGCCTGTATTAATATTAGTGACATGTGAATGTCTTTACAGACATGACAACAACATATTTGAAAATATATGTCCTAAAATGTCGTAGAAACATCATCCCTGTAAACACAAATCATTGACCTAATGTTGCCTCAATGTGGGCCCCACAGACAGTGCGTCACTCTAGCGTCACACGAACGATTTTTTCATGTGATAAAAAAATCAATTTTATAGTAAATCAGTGTGCCATAATGCACAGGAGGTGTGCATAAAGCGTCAGTCGTGGGTTTCTGACGCGATGCCGACACATGATCAAATCGAATCGTGTGGAAATCCTGTGAGTGACGTGGGCAGTAAGGTATTTCTTAAGGTCGTGACGATCCCTACAAACCACAAAATGTGAAGAAGGTGCGAAAGCTTTTAACGGTTTTGATGGGGAAAAGTCATTTTGGAGGTCCAAGGGAACTCCTCGTTGTACAATCCAGAAGACGTCAATCATCCTGATACACAAATGACAACGAGAATCGGGTATACAGTGGCGTCATATACAGGGGGCTTTATGGAAAAAGTCAGTTTGTCATCATGTAAATCAATCATCTTTGACTTATCCCCACTGTAGCATAGGGCTGTAAACAAATCTTTGATTATCCCTGTTCTGACGCATGATTGAAAAGGTTGTGAACACACAAAAATGGTATTTTGTGATTTATCTCCGCTTTGACATATACCAGTATGACCAGCTGACCTATTTAACCCTTTAAGCCCTGACGATGCATTAACCCTTTAAGTCCTCACGCTGCATTAAAGCATCATTTTAAATCCCTGTGAACAGATTTAATTTTCCGACAACTCAGGGTTTTAGAAGGAAAATTTCTATGAAACTCTTTTGCCAATACGTAGACATTTCTTTAATTTTTCACCCAATTCAAGTCATCTTCATTCACTATAAGTCGAGAATTGCGACAGCAATTCGCGGCTTGTAGTGGATGAAGATGAGAATGAAAAACTCAGACTTGAAAGGGTTAAAGCATCATTTTACATCCCTGAAAACAGACCTAATTTTCCTACCACCAAGGGTTTTACAACGAAAATTTCCATGAAACTGGTTTACCAATACATGGTAATTTTCTGTATTTTTTAAACCACATCAAATCATCTTCATCCACTGAAAGTCGAGAATTGCGACAGCAATTCGCGGCTTGTAGTGGATGAAGATGACAATGATAAATTCAGGCATGAAAGGGTTAAACGGTGTTTCAAGTAGTTTCTAACAGCGCACACATGCTTGCCACGTACCCCGTCAGTTAGTTAATTTTCTAATCAGTGGCTTCATAATGATATACAGTATTGGAGTGGTGTTGTTCTACAAGGCTAGATAGCATACCAACATTGAACGGGCACTGGGCTACACCTTTGGTAACAGCAGCTTGATGCTTTTGGCGTCCCTTTGTTCTGGGTAAGAGTGCGTGCCTGTGACTGTGACACAGGTTGAATTTTAGGTACGCAGTTAGTTACTCAGTAAAAGTAGTATCTTTGTTTAATTCTAGCCTGGGTAGGGCTTGTGCCTTACCCAGGGCGGACTATGTTGTACTATTGGAAGACGTGAAATGAACCTGATATTGCAATGGAATTGTGTATCACTTGTGAACTGTGTGCTAATATTTGTATTATACATAAAAAACAATACAGAATGGAATCGATTAAGAACGTCTAGCTTGGAATATAATTTTCTAAACCTATGAAAGAATATAGACCTCAGATCCCCATATGCATAAGTGCTGCAATGCAATTGCATTTACACAGGTATCAATCAATCAATCAATAAAACTTCTATAGCCCTATATCCTCAGCGGACCGAGCTCAGAGGTACACAAATCCTTAGCGTGATCATGTGTCATAATCGAGGCCAAAGCAGGTTCGTTAGTCAGGAGCCGGGCTGCTGAGGGGCTAGGGTGGGAAAGCCAGGTCAAATAGGTGAGATTTAAGTAATTTCCAAAATGTTAAGATTGTTTTGGCATTACGTATTGGCACAGGCAAGGCGTTCCATAAGGCTGGACCAGATATAGAGAAAGCTCTTGACCCATCCTTAGTCTTTATACGAGGAACAAAAAGTCTATTTGAATTTGTGGAGCGTAGATATTTTGAGCAATTCGGCCAAACAAGTAGGTCAGCCAGATATGCAGGTTGGTTGTCTTTTAGGGTTCAGAAAGTTATTGCGCATATTAAAAAAAAATGGGGCCTTGGTTACCACTCTTGCAAGGCAGTTTTGGACGCGTTGTAATCCTTTTCTGGTATATTGTGAAAAAGTGAGTCACAATAATCTAACTTACTACTTCCCTACGCCCTACATGTTTGAGATATGTGTTTTTGGAAATTCAGACTAATGCCGAATACTACACCAAGATTTTTAGCTGATGCAGACGAATTTGTGTCTTGACCTAGAATTAAGCATGGGAAATTATTCAAGAATTTCTCTCTTTCAAGTTTGGTCCCAATAAGAAGAAATTCTGCCTTGCCAGCATGTTAAGCTTCAGTTTTGACCCTATAATCCAGGCCGACACACCCACTAAACAATGTTGCAATTTTTCAAGAGATTCCTCAGCAGATTCCTGAGTGGTGTAGTGTATAAAGTAAGTAGCACAGAGCTCTGTGGAACTGCATAAGAGAGGGTGACTTTATCTGACAGAGTGTCTTTATTTTTTACGAGTTGGTGTCTATTTTGTAAATGAGAAGAAAACCAAATTTGAGCCTGGCCAGTTATTCCATACCAATCAGAAAGTCTATCAGTTAATGTAGCATAGTCAATGGTGTCGAAAGTGGCCGACAAGTCAAGAAAGGTCAGAGCCGTAACTTCACCCTTGTCCATACTGATAATGATATCGTGGTGTACTTTCAGTAGAGCCGATTCTGTAGAATGATGGGAGTTATTAATATGCAAAGACAATTTTTTACCACGCTTGACGGAATGGAGTCCATATTACATAATTTTGATGATGAGCTCAAAATAAGCTTTTTAATTCCAAGTGTCTAGAGATAGTAAGAGTATAAAACAGGGACATGAACCGTGAATATCGAAAATTGTAGACCCAAAGCCTAAAAAACTAAAACTAACCGCCATTGGAGATTCAAATCTACGTGATCGTGGCAGTAGACTCAATAATATCAAAGTACATGGCACAGCAATGGTTTACCCCGGTACTAAAATGTGCAATATGGCTTCCAGAATACAAGACATGGACGCTAAGGATGATGCTATTAATCTGGGAACCAATGATGCACTTAATACAACAGTTGAAGGACATGCACTTCTAGGAGTTGAAAGCGTCATTGATAAAGTAAAAAACAACCTCAATAAACCACTCATCATTTGTTCTGTCCCACCTACGAGAAACAAATACGCCAACAGCACCCGCCGTATGATAAATGACTATCTCCAATTTGAATGTTCACGGAACCCTGAGCGGATGCACTTCGTGGATACTCACATAACAATGACCGAAATAGGAGGAGACGGCATCCACCTTAAGCCAACAGGAAAGGATAAACTCTGTCACGCCATACTAAGAGCATCTATGGATTTTCCTCAAACTGGCAAGCGAGCAGCGACGTGATACATACAAACACTGAGTTAGAAGCAAAGTCTCCTAGACCTACATGTACAACAGAGACATTCAACAATGATTTAAATGTAAGTGTTGAAATCCTCACTGAGGATTTATCCCAAAGTGTATACAGTAATGACTCTAGAGACATATATGATCGACATTGTAGTAAATTATCACCAGATACCCTGTGTGAACTGACAAACATTCAATCCTATGTTGCTCAGGAACCCGAATCTGTTGTACGCTTTCAATCAGATAGTGTCAAATCATCTGTATTATTCAACCAATCTTTAAGCTTTGATTTGCAACTTATTCTATCATTTCTGGTTGTATTAACCATAGTGCACACTTGTAAGTATTTACTGTACACGTCAAATACTCCCCCCCCCCCCCCCCCTGGTTCCCTGCTAAAGGTTTAGGTATAGCTCACCTGAACATTAATCATATAATGGGCAAGATTGACCAAGTTAAACTTATCTTAGACAATGAACCACCAGGCATTTTCTGTTTAGGTGAAACATTGCTCAATGATGAAGTTGATGATAGACTACTATATCATGAAGGTTTCGAACTAGAACGAAGAGATACGATTGTAAAAGCTGGCAGAGGCTTGCTCTGCTATATCCAAAGCGAAAGAAAGAATAACCGATCTTGAAAATCCCACTATACAAATAATCTGGCTAGAAATTAAATTTGCAACCTCAAAAAATATACTTGTAGGTTTCTTCTACCGCCCTCCGAACTCTAACTCAGAATGGCTCGACACATTTGATGAAGATACAGACTAAATTCAGGGAAATTTCAATGAAATCATATTAATGGGGGATATGAATATAGACCTAGCAAATCACAAGAATAAGACACATGTACTCAGCAATGCGAAAAAATATCCTGGACAGCTGTAATTTAACACAAATAATTTCGAGTTTTACAAGAATCTCTTCCACTAGTAAAACATTGATTGATCATGCATATGTTAATAACAATAAAGAAATCATCCACACCACTGTAGGCCTACCCATCTATGGAATCAGCGATCATTATCTCATCTGTATTACACTATTGTTTAATAGGAAACTAACTAATTTTGACACAAACTGCTTTATTGAAGATATGTGTGGCTGATGTGAAACATTGTCTTACTCCAGACGAGAGTTTAGCTGTATGGAGCACACTATATAATAATGTCCTAGACAAACATATACCTATTATACAAAAACAGTAAAACGTTCACAACAACCCAAATGGATGAATTAAGAAATAAAATTTGCTATTCACACAAGAGATTACATGAAAAAAAGACATAATTTTATACATTATAAAATATGGCGAAACCGAGTTGCTAACATGATACGATCATCTTAAAAATAATTTTATCAGGAAGCCATCCAATCAAATAAAAGAAATTCTTCCATATTATGGAAACACTTAAAGGGAGTTTGTCCTGATAAACAACCCAAAGCACTTAATATCTTAAATATCGACGGCGAGGCTATCACAAATGAGTCTGAGATTGCTAATGCTCTAAACTCGTTTTATGCCAATGCTCCCTCTAAATATACACCTGTGCGGTCTACCGATTTACATGATGACATAGCTATAAATATTAAAAAATCATGTCAATGCCAAAGTCAATGGGAACACTTTATTTGCGCTACTAGAAATGTCTATAGATTTTGTGCTAAAACAGTTAAGAAGTATGCCAAACTCTAAATCGACGGGATTAGATGGCACACTTAAATTGGCTGCCCCTGCAATAGGTGACCCAATCACTTATATTTGTAACCTTAGCATCAAAACTAAATCATTTCCAGAGAAATGGAAAGAGGCAAAAGTGACACTGATCTTTAAAAAGGGAAAGACAGATGACTGTTCTAACTACAGACCCATTTCAGTTTTGCCGATTCTCTCAAAACGTTTAGAAAAACACGTGTATATATGTTTATATGACTTCCTCCAGGCCAAAAAGCTACTGCTTGATACACATTCCGTAAAAATCATTCATGTCAGACTGCACTAATTACACTCACTGAGGAAATATACAATGCTATCCAAACTGGTAATTTATTTGGTTTACTATAGTTAAATCTAAGTAAAGCATTTGATCTCGCTAACCACACATTACTATTGGAGAAGCTTAAACTTTACCATTGTAATGCTGTCACAATCTGTTGGTTTCAATCCTTTCTTGATTATCGGTTAAGAGCTCACTATCACATCCACAGACAATCAACTCTGGGGTACCACAAGGGTCGATTTTAGGTCTCCTATTGTTTTTCATTTATATCAATAATATGCCACTATTCATTAAGCGAATCAACACAATGTTGTATGCAGATGATGCCATCATATCAGCGTCAAGCAAAAATATTGTAGACATCGAAAATACACTCTCCGATCGTGGGACCTCTGCATCTGGCTGGTGCCTCAAGAATGACACGATTCTCAGCCTGCCGAAGTGTAACACATTGATCATTATTCCAAATTTGTCAACAACAAAAATACTTGGAGTTAACTTCAATAATGCTATGAGCTGGGATGAACATGTTAAAGCTATTCGTAATAAGATTACAAAAAACTCTATCTTCTTCAGCGAATAAAATCATTCCAGGAAATTATTTGTAAACAGTTATATTCTGCCACATATTGATTATTGTTGTACAACAGCATTTTTCTAAAACCTAATTGTAATGGTAATCACTAAACATTAGGTGTGGAACGTTGTCCATCTGGCTCGAATCTTGGACGGCGATGGGACATACTTGGCAAATTTGTAATGGTAATCATGGTAATATTAAAAATTTAAATTTCGTGTGGAACGTTATCTATATCTGGTTCGAATCTTGGACGGCGGCTTTTGCTGATACGTTTGAACCAGAGTGACCTCCTCCACGTCTCGCATGCCATCAAAACATTTCGTGTGGAACGTTGTCTATATCTGGTTCGAATCTTGGACAGCCGCTTTCGCTGATACGTTCGAACCAGAGTGACCCCCTCCATGTCTCGCATGCCATAGTCCCACTTATAATTCTACGTTATCTTATTTTGTGTTGTACAAGCACAATCATGATATGAATATAATAAAAATACAATTTATATTTGAATGTACGATTCGTAGTACTTTTAGGAACATATCAATTTGGTTTTTAACAATATTTTAGTTCAGCTCAATAGTTTTTTATTGTCACAGAAAAACAAACAACAAAATATAAGTACAATGTATCAATACATTATATTATGCTAAGTGACAAAAAGGAACTGACGCCCAGTGGCATTACCCGGTTTTGTGGAAAAAAATGTGTGCAAAGTGCAAAAAAAATATATAAGCCTACACCCAGCAAACACGAGACGCCGTCCCTCGTTGGGCCAAACGCTGGGCCAGCGTCGTAGACGGTGGATCAGAGCTGGCCCAACACCGAGACAACTTAGATAGATACTTAAATACACATAAGTTCTAATTAGAACTCTACGCTTTCCAGAGTTTCTTTTTTACTACAACGAATAATTGTATAATAAGTTATGTAGTTATTTTATTTCTGGTTTTGATGCGGGAATAATATTTACACAACATGGCATCAGTTTCTTTTCCGTTACAATCACCTTTAATTAATATGTGAAGCCATAACTGAATAATCTATAAGAATAAAAAAGTAATACACTTATGATGTACATATTCTTAAATAGTCATGATGTTTTTGCAGTGTAAATTTTTGTATACAATTTTAAACATTGTATTATAGTTTGTATTATATCTTGTATTATATTTTACCTTTAGTTTTGTACATATTTAAATCATTGTCCTATTGCATGTGTGTAAGGAGGGCCCATTGAAAATTAGTACGATGTACTAAATGGTCTACCCTCCATAAATAAAGTTTATTATTATTATTATTATTATTATTATTATTATTATTATTATTATTATTATTATTATTATTATTAATATTATTATTATTATTATTATTATTATTATTATTATTATTATTTTGTTATTATTATTATTATTATTATTATTATTATTATTATTATTATTATTATTATTATTATTATTATTATTATTATTATTATTATTATTATTATTATTATTATTATTATTATTATTATTATTATTATTATTATTATTATTATTATTATTATTATTATTATTATTATTATTATTATTATTAATAATTTCATCGTCTGACGCACGTTCCAAAACGTTCATTTTGGATCTAAATTTTTTTTTTGCACCTGTGGAATATTCTGTACTTTACCTGGAAATTTGGCGCGGATAGTTTAATTTTATCCACAAAATACTTACAGAAATGATCACAAAGTTATTTTACTGATGTGAATTATGGCAGAGCAGGAGGTGGAATTCTATGCAGAATGTTTTTTGTTGAGTTCTATAAGCGACGGAGATTCTCCAAATTTTCTGAAATAACATCAGCTAAATACTTCGATTTAGCTTTTGTCATCATCCTATTACACAGGTGGCATTGATGTTGTAGCGAGAATGATCTAGATATGTGTGAGATCTGCGCCACGTTTGTTCGAAATTGTGGCGAAGCGTTTTAGCCTTCATTATTTGCCCTCGCCTTCTTAGGGGACGGGCTGCAGATGCAGATGAACTGCTATAGCTGCCACTGCTGCTACAGTCACTGTTGCTGCCATCAGAGCTGCTATCGGCTTTTGTAATTGTACTTTCCGGTTTATGAGGCTTAACAGTTTTCTTGACGACATATATGGTTCACCAGACAAATCTCATAGGTTTCACATTTGACCTCATTCGATACAAATATCAAGCATCCTTACGGTCCTTATAAGTAGCACCACAACTGGCACATATAGTATTAGTATCATTGCCGAGGCATAGCAGGCATAGAGATATATATATAATGCACGTAGTTAATAGTGACATGTGGAATAAGCTATGTAAATTTTGATGGAGACTTTAGGCAGATTCACCAATATTTAAGCACTTATTCAGCCAAGCAACGTAAAAAGCCAAGTAAAATGTCTACTGCACTTTGATTAGCATCAATGTCCGTGATGACTGTAGGTGGACAGTCATAATATGACAATCAAACTACAAATGCGACTCAATCTAGAAAAATCTTTGTAGCCATTTTATGTCTACCATAAAACCGAAACATAGTTTGACTGACTTTTGGCCAGCAATCTCAACAAAAATAACAAATTGAATAAAGAATTAGCAGAAATAAGCACTTGGTTGAAAGTAAACAAATTATCACTAAATTCTGCTAAATCGAAATTCATGATATTCAGAAAACCACAGAAACAAATTAAATTACCAATTGTCAAAATAAATGGAATACAAATTGAATGTGTTGATAATTTTAACTTTTTAGGGGTGATCATTGACAAGAATCTTACTTGGAAAAATCATTTAAACAAAGTCTCAAATAAAATAGTCAGAATAATAGGTATAATGAACAAACTAAAATTCACCCTTCCTCAAAATATTCTCATTAATATCTACAATTCTCTAATAATACCACATATTAACTATTGCATTCTTTTATGGGGCAGCGAAAACAGTCGAGTTTCTAAATTGCAAAAAAGAGCAGTACGAATAATACGTAAGGAATCTCGCCTGTCTCACACAGATCCGATATTTAAAGAATTGAATCTCCTGAAAATAAACGACATATATCGCCTTCAACTATTAAAATGTTACTTTAAATACGAGCATAATTTACTCCCAAAATACTTTGATGTATTTAATCTTAGGCTCAATTCTGAAATCCATGCTCATAATACAAGAAATCAACATAAATTACGCATACCTTTTGTAAAACATAATTTTGCCAAAGCTTGTGTTCGATATCAATTAACAAAAACTGTAAATAGCATGCCACGATCAATAACCGATAAAGTACACACTCATAGTTTTAACGGGTTTTCAACGTATGTCAAATTTATATTTTTAGACACATATGCTACTGATTGTAATATCTCAAACTGCTATGTATGCAGTATCAATTTGAACTAGTGAATTCTGCTCTGTGGAGCCAAACGGCAGGATCAGCCTATTTGTAAAGCAGGCAGATGCTGCCTTTTGGTTTTGCACGGCAGAATCAAAGTTTATTTTTTCATACTTTATTTTTTATATAACTACCACGTCTATAGGTTAAACTTTATAGTAAAGCTATTATATTCGCTCACTTCACATGTATAGCTCATATGTTTAGTACTCATAACTTCAAAATGTTATATGTTTATATAGATGATATCATGGGTGGCCTCCATGCTAGCGACCTTGTGGTCTTAATGGAGGTCTCCCAAACCACCCTGTAAATTTCATTTCACACATCTTTCATTTACTATTTTTTTATGGTTGAATAAACACTTCTTCTTCTTCTTCTTCTTCTTCTTCTTCTTGGCCAGTAAGATGAAAGACTGACATGTTGATGCTACCATTTCTGTAGTGAGTACGTCAGACCAATAAATTGGGATCATAACTCGAGTGCATCGTTACTAATCTTAAGATACTCACTACACGACCCTTCATTTGTATCAGGTGCAAGTGGCAAAATGTGTCTGATTCTCCTCAAAACCAATGTATGATTTAATTGGTATCAACCAACTAGCTACTGCCATGTCAGACTTTCCACGCATTCACAAATAGAGTGTTATATGATAGGTCACTCCACTGTTAAATAGAGACAAAGCTGATGTTTTCATAATCCTTCTTAATCCTTCAATAGCTTGACACAAACTACGCAAAGTGGAGTGATTGCTGGGACAAACTTGTATGCGAAGTATATTCATCTGGCACAGAGGTTGGTGTGCTCCATCAGTTGATGACGCTTGTTTGAAAAAATCATTAACATAATCTGATACATCGCCACCTATGATGAGAGTGATGATGGAACTGGGGGGCGTGTGATAATTTTGTTCAAGGAATTTAAAAGTATGCTAATATCTTTCCGGTGAGAAAGTTATGTAAGCTCACAGACATAATATTTCTCAATGGTCATCAAGGTCTTGTATGACTTACTTCCAATCCGAATAATGAACTTAGCTCTAGAGTTCGAACTGTAGAATCTGGCATACCCCTGTGGTCACAAGATAATTTGCAACATAAATTACCATAGTGTGCCAACTCCGAAATCAACATATGACACTGTACTACTATGGGGGGGGGGGGGTCAGTTTTGCCTGTTTAACTCACTATTCATCTTGACCCAGTCTAGTTCACTGGCATGTGCACAGGTGATATAAAGCTACATTCATTTATTTTTTCATCCATTCAACATTGATTGATTTATTCATTCAAAATGTCCTTGGTCACTAGGGGCACACAAGTGACATAGCCACATGCATTTATTTATGCATTCAACAGTTTTTTTATTCATTCAATATTTTTGTTTTGTTTATTCAATAATTAATTATTATTTTTTCCATTAATTAGTTGATTGATTAATCAGCACATCATCGGGATACATGCTGGATCTATTTGTTGAGAGATAGAATCACACTTGTCTAGATCTATACTATGGTGGTTGACTGTTTGTATTATGTTTTGTTAGGAGTGTGGATTCGGACGGCGGCAATCGTCAGGTGGTGATAACCGGTGCAGGTAACGCAGTAGGAACAGCTATCTATGAGGAGTATATTTACTGGGCATGGTCAGATGAGTGGGTGTCAGGTCACAGGATTGAGAGAGCTAATCGCTTTACTGGCCTCAACCGTCTGGTGATATACAACTCTACTGGACAGATTTATAATATCGGTGTCAATCACTCCAGCAAACAACCAACAGGTTGGTATACAGAACCATGGAAGTGTACAAAACATACCACATTACTAGTGTACAATGCAAAGTGAGTGTCCAACAACAAGGACTATCATGCAAGTGCTCAACACATATGACGATGCTAGTGTACAACACAGACCACTATGCAAGTGTACAACACCACATACCACGATGCTAGTGTACAACACAACTTAACACGCTAGTGTACAACACATACCACGATGCTAGTGTACAACACATACCACCATGCTAGTGTACAACACATACCACGATGCTGGTGTACAACACATGCCACCACGCTTGTGTACAACACATATCACCATGCTAGTGTACAACACATACCACGATGCTAGTGTACAACAACCATGATGCAGGTGTACAACACATGTCACCACGCTAGTGTACAACACATATCACCATGCAAGTGCACAACACATACCATGATGCTGTACAACACAAAGTGAGTGTCCAACATTACAGACCACCATGTAAGTGTACAACACATACCACGAAGGTGGTGTCCAACACATACCTCCATGCTAGTGGACAACACATACCACCATGCTAGTGTACAACACATACCACCATGATAGTGTACAACACATACCACCATGCTAGTGTACAGCACATATCATCATGATAGTGTACAACACATACCACCGTGCTAGTGCATCCAGTCTAAGATATTAATTGATTTAGTTCATTCGACCTAGAGTTGGTGGTTTTCTTATTCCTCATGGATAATAAATTATGAATAGCTCCGGCTGACATAATATCGGCTGCTCTGAGATTATGTGCAATTATTATGCTATTCCTAAAAGACCGGTATATCATTACAAATGAGGTGAAGCAGATTGTCATGAGTTCCCACAACACACTTCTGCATAAAGACAAACACATTTAAATAAGAAGTATTTAGTTTCACTACAAGTGAATTTGACTACTGCAAACAATATAATTACTCTTTTGAAAAAAGTTATTTGTGGTACTTTTAAAGCATTGCTGTGATACCTGGTTGCCGATAGTATGGCCAAGTTGCAACTCACTGGACACGGAGCTGATCATTTGATTATTAAATAATACTGAAGTATCACAGTCATTGTCATTAGTAAAAACAATATAGCAAACGGCACGTGATTTTGTCAAGCTTATCAAGCAAATTATTGATTTACAGACCAAACAGTATAGGTGATAAAACCCCATCCTGCTACAAACCGGTACTGATTGAGAACGTTTTGGAGATAGAAGAACCCCATTCACTATAGGTGTCTGACTACTATATAGGGTGGCAATTAACCTGCAGATAACAGGACAAACAACACTGGACAAAAGTATTTTGAAAAGATTTAGGAATAAAGAAAACCTCATCAATCAATTGTATGTAATTAATCATAGGGATTGTGTTTAACACAGGATTCAATCCATGTGGCAGGAACAATGGGGAATGTTCTCATCTTTGTCTGCTGTCTCCTGAAGAGCCATTCTACTCCTGCCATTGTCCTCCAGTCGCTGAAAACTGCAGTGAGCAGCCTCTCACATACCCAGCCTCCACAGCCACTGTGTCAGGTATGGTTAACATTTTGGATTATAATGTCAGTAACAACACATTGAACCGCATGGAAGCGACTTTTAACAAAGCCTTTTACGGGTCTCCCTTGTATCATTATTAAAAAACACGCTTTAGACAACATATATGTATTAATTGTAATTATTTGGAGCATGAATAAATGAATTTGAATTTGAAATATACTCTTCCTGTTTTGAAGTAGCTGTTCATGCCACTACTCATATACTCATATACATATAATGTTTATTTTATACAATTGATGATTATAATAGGAAAATGGTAGTTATAACAATATACTGATTCGTGACTTGTGTACCGCCACAGACCTAATTTTTAGCTGTTCACAGAATAAAAAAATGCCATTGAATAGATAGTAGTATATAAATCATTTCCAGTCAGCCTCAACATCTTTTCCACGTGCCCTCTGTGAAATAGTAGAAACTCTACAATAGCCACGGCATCAATGTAGACATCATACTTGTGTGCTCCCTTTCTCCCTTCATGTACACATCTATGGAACCTGTTACCGTTCTGAAAAAAACTCTTAAATTAAAAGTTCACAATACCCAAACCTTTTCACAGATGTGATCAAATTATTCACTGTCAAATTAAGTTAAAGTTATCTTTACTAACGGGTGATATATATAACCAATCTTGTTCATTGAGTCCCATGTGTCCTACACGTGGGCCACAAACCCGGGCCACAAATCGTATAGTCTAGTCATTATTTTTTGCATTGCAGCGCTTACACATTTCAAAGCGGAACTATGCTAGAAAAATATGCATGTTAATTCAGTCAAAAATAAAAACAGATTACGAGCTTCTTGTCTCAAAATCGTTAATATCAATATGAAAATATGTTGTGCAGCACCCTGTCTACACAACGGAATGTCAGTGAGAAAAAAATGAATTGTTATCTGTGCTCGGACCACATGTACAATACATGTACGAAATCAGCTAAATAATCAAAATATATCAAAATTAAAAAAGCTATTTTAAACAAACGTAAAATTTAATATATTATGTGTGGTGGTCATAGTTATATATATGTATCTTGTATGATGATAGTCAATAATAAATTAACTAAATTCTAATCATGTCACATAAAACATAATGTTTTGTTATTCAAATACTGCTAAGTTTATCATGAGAGTTGAAGGTGTAGGTGGTATTGCACACACACAAAGGCAGATGGTCACAAAAAAGGGGCTGATTTATTATTTGACCGCAATCAATATCAGCAACGTGTTACGTAACATCAATACAATTCCAATGTAAATGTGTTGGAGACATGGAGAATGGTAAAGCTGTTGGTATCTTCTGATCAGCAAAAGTCCATGTACCCTAAACATGTAAATATGTTTCCCGGTCATGATGGAACACTGTTCAATAGTGACATAATTTGTAATGGGAAGGACCCAAGCTTGAGCACCGATTAGGCCTAGTTTGTTAATCTGTTAACAAATCACAGTCACTGCATATAGTGTTTTTCATATGATTATCTTTTGTGTCCGCCCACAGTTCTACATTGATTAACTAAACAATTCCATTTGACCTGATTTGTAATGGCATACATGTTTATATCTAGAACAGTTCCTTAAGCAAATTATTTATTTCACGCAGGGACTACTCGAAATTATTTATTTAAAAGATACTACGAGACAAGCATAGTGACTACCTACAATACTGGTCTGAAGCTTAAGCACCACCTTCACATCACCAGATTATCTATACAACTTCCACCTACTTAAAACCAGGTGACACCAACCCAGCCTTGTATACTTATATCGGTCACATAACCACTGAGATTAGTAAAACGACTGGGGGAAGTCTACGCTTAAAATCTTAAGCTTCCGGTGGTCTCAAAGTATATCATAACTGAGAGACCCCCAGTCCTCCATTACAACAAATTAAAAATATCTATATTATGTGGCTGTATTGGGTTTGAGTCCTGCTGCGGCCGATATATTTCCTAAGTGCATATAAAAAAAAGAAATAAATGAAAATGACGAGATGTCAAAATTGACATGTGACATGTAAAATTGACATCTAAAAGTTGAAAAAAAATATTAAAATTTTATAATGTGAATGATCAATTATATTTTAGAGCTTACTGAACATAATGTCATCCCTGCCATCACAGTGTGGATTGAAGAGAATGAAAGTATGTGATACACATACCTAACAATTGGTGTCTCACACGGGTCTGTGTTGGGACCCATGCTCTTCATCATTTACAATCTGCCACTGGCTGACATAATTAAAAATCCACAACGACATATGTATGAACATTGACAGTAGCAAGACCACAGCATTGGTCTTGCTTGACCTGTCCGCGGCCTTTGACACCTTGGGCCATAGCAGCATCATTGAGCTCTTGTCTGGCTGGTATGGTATTTCTGGAAAAAGCTCTAAATTGGGTCCGTTCCTACCTATCAAATCGAGTGCGAAGGGAGCCGTTCAAGACGGATTATGGTGTCCCCCAGGGCTCTGTCCTGGGACCACTCTTATTAGACCAGACGTGGCTGGGGGTAAGGTGTCACCCGGAATGGGAATTTAGGCCACAATCATTTTCACATAGCTGAACTATTCAGGGGCCAGAATCAACCTGTTGATCAGGTAACTGCCGCTGCTTTACTAAAATATGGCCAAAAGTGTACATGACCTATGTGCGATTTGTTCCAATTTGGAAAAATCTAGCATATTACACATTTTAGGCTATATCAATATGTTTGATATCAACAGAAAGCTACTGGCCCAGGCTTTCACGTGGATGTAACATATTTTCTATCCGATCTTTGAAAAATGCACAAGAGAGCTTCAAGTTGGTATTTTAACCCCTAATTCTACCCATTTTTCATACTTTTTTAGTATATAGTCAAAATACTTTTCTCTTGGCCGATTTTTATATGGTATATATGTTTAGTTTTGATTCAAACATGTTCTAGAACTGTTGTGGTCTTAAAATAAACCCATTTGGAATAAAAATAATGAGTTATGTGAAAATATTACACGCTTTTTTGGTTAGACGTAAAAATTTGCTCGCCTTTCTTCAGGCTCGTGAAAATTGACGGTATCTCACATTTTTTCCCCACTGAGTAGTCAAATTTTGAGCTATATCAATATATGTAATATCAATAGAAAGCTACTGGCACAGGCTTTTACGTGGATGTAACATATTTTCTGTCTGATCTTTGACAAATGCACCAGGGAGCTTGAAAATTGGTATTTTAACCCTCAATTTTAACCAATTTTTCAGATTTTTCAACAAGAAGTCAAAATACTTTTCTCTCAGCTGATTTCATGTTTATGCTGAAAACACTCAGCTTTTCTTGATTTTTAGTTGCTGTGAATACAAACATACAAGGGATCTTCCCATATCTTATTAATGTCGATACCCACCATATATTATTAGGTAGTGCTAATATTTCCCTTTGACTTCCAGGCCGGGGTGCATGCCAAGATCCAGATATACTGGTGTAGGAGTTCTATTTTTCGTCATTTGAAGCTGGAATTGCTAACGCAATTTCCAGCTTCAAATGACGAAAAATACATAAATGTAGTATATATTTGACGAAAATTTGTGTCATTTTATGGTTACGTTCATTGACGAATGACGACGGAAATTTCCGTCATGTATGGTAGTGAAAAGGTTAAGATATCAGCGAGAGTGAAGTATATCGGTGTGGTGTTTGACTATAAACTCAACCTCCATGGACTAATTGTAAATCGGCCTATCACCCCATCGACAGAGTCTGTAAATTATTGACCATTGAGCAGCCCAGATTGTGGTGTATGTACCAGTAACGTCACGATCTAAATGGACTTCCAGGCATTCAGCGCAAAATGCAGTTGCACGTTTGGTGTCAAACACTTCGAGACAGAAACACGCTCCTGCTCTGTACTGCATTGGTTGCCATAGACTATTGAATCTAATTGAAGCTCCAACGGTTACAGGTAAAGCTGTTGCTTGATATACCTCGATCAAAGCATTTTACGTGAAAGTATTCCACAAGCTTTTAGATAATTGTCTGTTTAGCAACACTTATACAAACTGTGATTGATGTTAATATACTTTGGGTAGCTAAAGCTAAAAGGACACTCTAAAATATCCATGATTAATTGATCGATTGATAATGGTTCATTGGTCAATACCCTTCCGATAACTCTTCGGCAATATGTCACAAATATGTTACAGAAGCTGTGGAACCAACTACTGCCTTTCGCGCCAGTGTCCCTGAAAGATTGAATACAGACTCTGTATGGATTGGAGATAATGAACGTAAGTGATATTTAACACTGTAAATAAATATGCAATGTCTGATAATTTTTCATTTATTGAATAATCTTATATTTTCAACCCAAATTAAAATTGTTACAGAAGTTACGGAGCAGTCTACTTTCCCCTTCCATGAGTTTTCAGGATCTGATCTTCCTACTCACTCTGTGTGCATTATCTGTGTAGCCTTTGTTGTTCACTTTGCATGGGCAGCATAAACAGATACATTCCTGCATAGTGTAGGGATTGGCAAGTTCGGCTGAACTAACAGCACAGTCAGTCAAAGTGGGTTTTTAATATAATGTTATTGTATTTAAATTCATCATATTATTATATGCCTGTCATCAATAATTTTAAATGTATAAATGCTGATAAAGATCATCGAAAGAAATGTTTGAATAGAATACAGAATACAGAATGCCATATAGAATACAGGGATATGATTTAAATAGTTGCAAGTTCGGTTCAACGTCATTCAAAGTGGGTTTTTAATATCATGTTATTGTATGTAAATTGATCATATTATTATATGGCAATAATTGTAAATGTATAAATGCTGATAAAGATCATCCAAATAAACATATAGTTTTGCAAGTTAATATTACCATAATAATGTTTTTGTATTTTTACAATCATGTTTTTGTCAAAAAAATGATCACAATGAGTTTATCATTTGATTCATTACTGCTCATTCTGAGTTGAACAATCTAGAAACTGACTGTTATCGGCAAAACTGACTGTTATAAGCGGTTAACTCAATTATATAAGCTCTATATACTTATACGTGTTGGGTAAGAGAGGTTATTTTTATTATAGTGCTACTAAAATTTGCGAATTCTAAACTTACAGTTCTACAGTATTACATTCCTAGCTCTGATTTGTTACCAATATTTGATACTTGTTTCTGAATGATTAGTATTTTCGTTTTTAGATCTTTGAGGATGTGTGTAGCATAGTTTGATGTGAAGTGCATAACCAACAATTTTAGTGTTATTATAATCATCATACACATACGTTGTTAAATAGCATATTCAAATGGACAAAATAGTTTTGCAGTAATATCTTCTGCAATTTTCTATCATATCTTTTTCAGGATATAGACTAAAAATACAGTGAGATAAACTGCCAAGTGTACTATCATAATATTGAAGGGTTTGTCCACAACAGAAATTCACAAACACACACTTTTGATGTTGATATTTTGATATAGCCCGAGGTTATATAACCATGACCAATGATTATAATGTTACTATAATCAACATAAGTACTGGCACACATACGTGCAAGCATGGTATGACACAACAGCTGTTAAAGAGCATATTCAAATGGACAAAATAGTTTTGCAGTAATATAATCTAAAATTTGCTTTCATATCGTTTTTTCAGGATATAGATTAAAAATACATAAGATATGCTGCCAAGGGTACTACCAATGTGATATCAAAAGTCAAAATTTAATTTCTAAAATGTTTTTCTATTTTTGTCATGATATTGAATGGTTTGGCTTCAATACAAATTTGCAAGCACACACTTTTGATGTTGATACTTTGATATAGCTTGAGGTTATATCTCAGATGTCAGAATTACCCGGAACATCCTGTGTCCAACAGTGCTTGGTCAAGACACGAGATGTCGAAAAGTCAATTTTTTTTTTAAAGTTTAGACAAGTTATCGAGTTAAATGTGCAACTCGAGTGAGCTGTTACAATATAATATTTAATGTCTGGATATAACATTTTAATGACAGGGTATTGCAATGTGATTTTGATGTCAATATCTTACGTTTTCATCTTTGGCTTGATGTCTCATGTTTGAAGGGTATATTTAGTTATAATTTTGTATTATCATTATAGACTTGGCCCGATGCTGTGCCATTGTTATGTCAGCATCTGTTGCTGTTGGCACAGCTTTGGTATCGGAGCTGTTCAGAGTCTTGTGCTGAAAAATGAATAACTTTATCCATCATTATTGTATTATTAAAATTATAATTATTTTTAGCTTATTATTTTTAAAGTTGATTACAGGATGATTAAAATGTATTATTATTATTAACCTGATTATCAGATTAAAGATGAAAAACTTTTGAAATCCGTAGAGTTTCATATTTTTTGTTATCTCGCGATGTATAACTTGTTATACATGTTATAGCTTGGATTTTGTACCCAAGGGGTTAATATAGGGTGTTTACTGTACTTGTACTAAGAGTTTACTGTATTTCATTTTGGTTTACCGTATGAGATGTAAATATATGTTGGGCCAATGTTGTTCCAACGCCAATAGTGTTGCCAGGATAGAGATAGGCCTACGTGCAGAAGGACTACGTACAGAAGCAGTGAAGCATGATTAACTCAGGCCGTATGAAAATTGTATAAACCGTATGATTGTGTACAACTGGTTTTTGTTCGTGTCAGCGTTATGAGGCAGCACTTTTATGTTTCGGCTCTCGGGAACAAGACCTTTCGAAATTGTGGGCCTAGCGTTGGTCCATTTTGATCATCGCGTTCTGCGACCTGGAGAATAGACGAAGAAGACTGAGATATCGTGGTGAGTGTTTCTAGATTTACCACGATGATCACTAATCTATTTTCCAGGTCGCTAGGGTTTGGGTATTATTGTTTTTATTATTTTGTTGTGTGTGCTGATGAATGACTGATGTGTGATTGACATAATTATATTATTGTTAACGAGAGTGTGATATTGTTAACATTGATATTGATGTTTCATATAGTTTAGTAATGTTTGTACATCTTTGCCAGATAAGTAACTAAATCTCTTTTATATTATTCTGCATAGGATTATTTAAATTTATCTTTGGAATAGTTTAAGATAAATATTTTATGAAAATATTATCTGCGTTAACCACGCATTTTGAGTGATTGTCAAACTTGAACGTTTATTGATATTTAATGCATATTTTCTATGTATTAAAGTTTGCTTCTCTTCTCATATTCCGAACTGTTGAAGATATTAAAGTGTTTGTCGAATCCACCACATTGTACTGCTTATATGATTCATGAAATTAAGATATCAATGAATGTGAATTGTTTTGCTCTTATCATTACCGTCAGTTCAACCTCGTTTGTCTCATATTAGTCTTTTGGATCGGTATGTTACGTCCCAAATTTTGATCTATACATTTCGGTAATTAATCCCCCCTAGTGTAATTCCATCATAAACACCCCCGTAACAATGTGTTAAGCATAACGTCATTAAAATATGGAGCGATATTCTTTATGGTAAGATATATCATTAAAATATCATATTACACAATATAAAATCAGTATATCTCAGTTTAACCTCATAATGTAACAAGTTAGCGTCATTATATGTTATAATGATATCAGAATATACCATTTAATTGTCAAGATATGATAGTATATCGTCAGAAGATGACATTTTAATATCAGGATATGTCACGATATTCAGGATACTGTATTACTATTTGAGGACGGGAATTTGGAATATATTAATATGGTATTAAAATATCAAGATATAAAATTAACACCAACTTTTTTTTAAACCTTGATATGTCCAAAGCATAAAATGAGATGTTAACAGCAAAAAAATAGGGACAAACATAATATGGGGGTACCCTCTAAAAATAAGGGGTAAGGTCACACGAACGTCTGTTTTTGATGTTCTGATTTTCCAATCTGCACTTGCGATATATCATATAACAGATAGTTAAATTCCCGTGTTAATGATATATCACACATTGCAGAAGAGTATATAGGCATGCTTTTTTTAAAAAAAATAATCACAATGAAGAACAAAACAAACGATTCAACATGGTGAAAGGAAACAACTTAATAAAACGTAATTATTGGACATATCCATAGCTGGCTTATATTTTCTGACCCCATATGTGTGTATGCCTAAAAATGAGTGTTATTTATATTTGTAAATGTCATTTATTTTTTTTATTGAATAATTTTGAAGCCTTTCATTAAAATATGCGTATTTAGCATGGGCTGAAATCTGAAACATGATTTTTTTCTAGGAATTTGTATGTATGATTTTTTATCCACTTGTTTTTAATTTGGGCATGCTGCACTCAAATCTGTCGGATAACACCTTCGAATAGGCGAAACAAAAAATCGCCGCCAAAACCACATCTTTTCAATATTTGTGTTGCACAATAACTGTATGATTTGTCATATTTTTCGATAAAAATGACCTATAGTTGACCTTCAAATTTAGAATGGTTACCGCCAACACACAAATAAAAGCGTTTTTCATACATCTGAACTATTATAGAAAAACAGCATTTATTTGATGGCAATCTAAAAAATAGACCAAGTAAAACGGCAGATTAGGCTTCAAGGCATTAGAAATTCTGTTTGGGCACAGTATATTCTAACATGCTTTGATGTGCTTAGTATTTAGAATGACGTTATTATTTCAATTGTAAATATTTAAAATGAAGTCAATCTTGGATTTTACGATAAAATATACGTCACACGATAAACAATGAACATCAGAAATGTGTGTTTCGGTTCCCAAATCATACAAAAACCATTAGTTTTGCAATATTGAACTACAAATAAAAAAAAATTAATTTACATTTAAATTTACTCGTCAGTAATTTTTCTTTCAGCTCCACTAAGTTATTACAAATAAATCATATTATCGTCAACACGTTTAGCGGTATAATTATAGTAACAGTAAATATATAGAAAAGCACGGACATCTTGCATTTAAGGGTCAAATAAAGATTTTTTATTTCTAAAGACACTAGAAAAAAATTATATAATTAAAATCTTGCAGAAACCATCAATTGTGCTTTCATGTGCGACAAACCATAGCAAATATGGGGGTTTCTTTACATATTGTCAGCCATATTGTGTTTGGCTAATTTAAAGGTGAAGATTGCCAAAGATTGAATGTTATCTGACAGATTCGAATTCAGCACACACTAATTATGTAAAATCAAGTGAATGAAAAATGATACACAAAAATTCCGAGAAAAAAATCATGTTTCAGATTTCAGCGCATGCTAAATACATATATTTTTAGGAAACGCTTCAATATTTTTTCATTAAAAAATATGTGACATTTATAAATATAAATAACACTCATAGTTTAAGCATACACATATATGTGTCCAATAATTACTTTTTATTAAGTCATTTCCATTCACCTTGATGAATCGTTTGTTTTGTTGTTCATTTTGATCATTTTATAATAAAAAGCTTGAGCTTATGTGGCGAGAAGATTACTTATTCTACTGCAATGTGTGATATATCATTAGAAAGGAAATTTTATTATGATATTTTAATCAGAACATCAATGGCAGACGTTCGCGTATCCCCACCCCCTAATTTTAGACGACATCGAGAGTACCCCCATATAAGCGGTCAAAATATAATGTTTGTCCCTATTTTTGCCTGTTAACATCTCATTTCATGTTTTGGACATATCAAGGCTGAAAAAGTTGGTGTTGATGAGTTGTGGGGTGCACGTAGGCTGGTTGTAGCCCAAGGCCTAAAACCCAGAGTTCAAGTAAACGGAGCCGACAGGCTGATTGAAGACTACTAGTGACGTGTTTTGTCCACTGTTCGCAGCTTTACGAAAACGTGAATAGTCCGTGAAGTCACGGCCTTGAAAATAATTTAATTTTGTCAAAAAGTAAAGGAACAAACCACACTTAAAATCCAATAAAGATGGTAAAAATGCAGCATGCTTATTTTATATATATCGGGGCAAATGTGGGGAATAGAGAACTGTTGATATCCTAGGTGTCTAAATGTTAGACCTAGGTTATATCATATGGAGGTGGTAGCAGACACATTGCAATGTGGCACAAATAGTTTATGCAAAAGCTTGTATACATTGACCGATAGTTAAACTGGCTGGTAGTTATATATGAAGAGTTGTAAATTTAATGGCAAAAGCATGGCATTTACATACTGTGAGAAAAGCATAGAGAAACAAAATGGCCGATCAAATATATACAGTATCAATATATCAGCTTCTAATTCTCTTACAATTGAAATATTAGCATCTATAATATAATTTAAAGGGTGCTGATAAAAATATTTTTAAACAATTTAGTCAAACCGAACAAATAAACTGTGTGTGGGATTATCTCGGCTTATAATCCACATATAATCAAAATATTTTCATCTAATATACATTTTTAAAGGCACTGATTATAAAAAAGTTATTTTTAAACACTTTTGTCCAATAAAATACAATTCACTCTATTAAACAAAATGGCAGCCGATTATTTATAATAGTAGTACCCCTTCCCACAAGAGTTTCATGTGTATTTTTTCGAACTGCCATGAATATATGCATCCCACACTACATTTATTCTATCAAAATTGCATAACTGTGCATTAATATTAACTTGTGTGGTCATATAGGATGAAAATATGCTTGCCACACCAAGCTTCACCCCCTCCCCCTGAAATTGAGAGGTTAGGGGTCTTGTCAAGTTAAAATTAAAAACAAAATCCGATCCGAGAAAGAAATCGGATTGACCAGTCAACACACATACCCCCCCCCCCCCACCCCCTATCCATTTTTAAAATTTTATTTTGGAAACCAGCACAATAAATCCCCCCTCCCCAAACAATAAAAAAAAATCCGACTTGGGGCTTCGAACACCCACCCACCTCCGAGTTTTTCTCTGATTTTTGGACTTTTTTAACTTGACAAAATCCCTTATATAGAGGTGATTTTGAAGTCTGAATTCATTGGTTGTCCACTATACAATGACCACAAATGACTGGTTCGCGTGTTCTCTTTCTGGTATGAATATGTTACTTTAAAATGACCAGTCATTCTCGAGGACTTCTAAATGTCTCCCAAATAACACTTCTTTATGTACGTCTAAATAACTACTAAATAACCATCACGTTTTTCCAATAATCATCAAATAATCACCCTTTTGTCAAATTATCACCAGGTAACCATTATATTTTTTTCAGATTCTTAATTTCTTCCAAATAACCACATAAATACCAACAGTAAAATTATTACTATTATTATTATTAATAGTGTACTTATAAAGCACATTATAATATACATTTCTGTGCGCTGACAATTATAAAATGCTCCGAAACGAAGATTGAAAAGGTGAATTTTGAGTTTTCGTTTAAAAGTTGTTTGTGACTGGGTTTCCCTGAGGGAAAGAGGGAGATTGTTCCACGGCCAAGGGGCCACAAACGCGGAAAGCATTGTCACCAGCTACAATTTACCGGTGAGTAGATCGTACAGATAGAAGCATACCTTCAGTGCCAGACAGAAGAGCTCTCGGAGGTGCATAGTGAGCGACTAGTTCCTGTATATATGATGCACACGCGTCACTGTGCATGGCTGAATGGACAATGGAGAGGACTTCGAAAACGATACGTGATTTGACTGGCAGCCAATGCAGGTCTTTCAGTACAGGTGTGATGAGGTCGTATTTCTTCGATTTCCTTACTAGCCTTTTAGCATTGTTCTGCACAACTGTAGTTTATTCAGTCTATAACACCATACAAGGCTGAGTTGGCATAGTCCATGCGTGACATTACCACTTTCACGAGTGTGGTATCATCGAAGTGGTGCCTTATTCTGCTAATGTGCCCCATATGTATGTACATGCTGCGGATAATGTTTCCCACGTGAGTGGAGAGGGACATTTCTGCATCAAGGGTCACACACAGGTCACGTACTGTCTGACTAGGAAATCCTGGTGTGCTTCCAACTCGCAGGAAGGGGCTCAGGGCAGCGAATTTGGCCTTGTAATGACGAGGGACTATGATTTGAAACTCAGACTTTCCATCATTAACCCTTTGAGTGCGGGCGACGCTTTTAAGCGCATTCATACTGTTTTTCCACAACTAAAATTTTACAGAAATTGAACAAATATGCATGTATAAATCTTGAGTAAAGCCCCCATTGTGAAATTTAGCAAGTTTAATTTTCAAGTGAGGAGGTATTTTCCTTTCATTTGAAGTTGGCAATTGCGTGAGCAATGCCAACTTCAAATGAAAGAAAAATGTTAAGTAGTAATGAAGCACCTAAAGAGTTAAACATCAGTCAGTTACGCACCATCCATGCACGAATCTCCTTGATACATTCTTCCCGGGCCAGTGAAGCTTTCAGGAAAGACGACATATCCTGTCTTTATAATTCCCTTGAAATAACAATTATTTTTCTTCCTGTCGAATTACTTCCAAATTACCTCCAGATTACCATTATAATTAGTTGATTCCTAATCACCTCCAAATAGCCATATAATTACCAACTGTAAAATATCTTTAACCCTTTGAGTGCGGGCGACGCTTTTAAGCGCATTCATACTGTTTTTCCACAACTAAAATTTGACAGAGATTGAACAAATATGCATGTATAAATCTTGAGTAAAGCCCCAATTGTGAAATTTAGCAGGTTTAATTTTTAAGTGAAGAGGTATTTTCTTTTCATTTGAAGTTGGCAATTGCGTGAGCAATGCCAACTTCAAATGAAAAGAAAATGTTAAGTAGTAATGAAGCACTTAAAGAGTTGAACAGTCGCTATTAATCCTCCTGCCAAATTATTTTTGAATTACTTCCAGATGACCTGTATATATTGCCGATTCTGAACCAGCCTATCTATAAATAACCAAAAAACACTGACTTGAAAATTACTTCAAATTACTATAACTATTCTTCCCGTCAAATTAACTCTTGATAACGGGAATAGTTAGTACGGTTTAAAACTACCTATACATAGCCACCAGGATGATGTTATCGGCAAAGGCCGACCTGTGAGTAGTGAGTAACAAATATACAAATACATACATTTGTTTATAACATTTAATAGCATATCATCATACAAAGATGTTAAGTACGTTTAAATACACTGGTGGATCAGCGAGATCTCCTGTGTCCAGACCAAGGAGTTCATTGATATTGTCAGTAAAAGGATTTCCCAGCAAATCATTCACACTGCTTAGAGTCGTAACTTTGCTATTGAAGGTCACCTGTGTGCGCTTTGTCAGGTCATGATGTTGCAGATCAGACTCGCCAGGTTTCCTGGTAGACTCTAAAACTCTTCTATGAAACGAGATATCTCTAAATAAAGTAAATAAAGAATATTCAAATGACAATTATTTAAACTTGTTTAGTCAAAAGGATTCATAGAGTTGGGTTGCTGGTGAGCATCATCATCACGATGACTCGGTGCGCTATAACACTGTGTTTTAATTGTGAGACACAAAAGAAAGAAAAACAATGATCTTTTGTGCATCCGGTGTATGAACGTTTGAAGGTGGCAGGTTTAGTCCCAGGTTGATCAGAGAACATGTTGACTAACAGTTCTGATTTCTTCTCAGCTCACAACTCTGGATACACCACGCTAGGAAAGAATAACAAAGTCTTACAATAACATTGTAAACTGTAAACTGATCTATCACTCTTCCTGATTTTCACCTCCATTCTAGGATGGTGTTTTGGGAGTGGTAGTGGACTGAGGTATAGGGGTACTTCCACTTGAGCCCTCTCTTGTATTGGAGTCGGCTGTTGATGCACATGGATACCTCCACTAGAGCCCTCCCTGCTGAACAATCTGCCTGGCTGCTTTCCAAGCAGGGATGGAAATATCTGCAAAGATAAGGTGTCAACATGTTAGGTAATGATTGGATCGCAATCTCGACATATATCAATTCAAGGCAATCCTATTGATAAGTCATAAGTAAAGAGTATAAGTTACATCAATTTACCTGGGTTGGTTGTTGCTCTAGCAGTCTATTGGACTGGTACGTCAATGTTTCTGATGATGAGAATGCAGCAACTCTCTCTGGTGGGGGTCGTAGTGTGGTACGTCAATGCTTCTGATGGTGAGAAGATAGCACCTCTCTCTGGTGGGGGTCGTATTGTGGTACGTCAATGCTTCTGATGGTGAGAAGATAGCACCTCTCTCTGGTGGGGGTCGTAGTGTGGTACGTCAATGCTTCTGATGGTGAGAAGGCAGCACCTCTCTCTCTGGTGGGGGTCGTAGTGTGGTACGTCAATGCTTCTGATTGTGAGAAGGCAGCACCTCTCTCTGGTGGGGGTCGTAGTGTGGTACGTCAATGCTTCTGATGGTGAGAAGGCAGCACCTCTCTCTGGTGGGGGTCGCAGTGTGGTACGTCAATGCTTCTGATGGTGAGAAGGCAGCACCTCTGTCTGGTGGGGGTTGTAGTATGGTATGTCAATGGTTCTGATGTTGTGAAGGCAGCACCTCTCTCTGGTGGGGGTCGTAGTATGGTACGTCAATGCTTCTGATGGTGAGAAGGCATCACCTTTCTCTGGTGGGGGTCGTAGTATGTTACGTCAATGCTTCTGATGGTGAGAAGGCAGCACCTCTCTCTGGTGAGGGTTGTAGCGTGGTACACCAATGCTTCTGATGGTGAGAAGGAGCACCCTTTTCTCTGGTGGAGAACATAAATATGCTAAGAGAAATCTGCGAATGTGGTTCATTGAAAGACTTCCTGATTTTCCCGACATTTCTACCAGGGATATATATCTAAAATTATTGGCATAGTCTTTGGTAGTGCTTTAAATAAGAATAAGTCATGTATATTTGACATAGCTCACGCTTGCTACTATCATATACGAGACATAAGTAGAATAAGGTGCCTTTTAACACTATCTGTTAAAATAATTGCAACTTCGTTGAGAGGTAGCACGCTGGACTAATGTAACTCTGTTCAACCTCACTGCAGTTTACACAGAACTGTTTCACGTGGGTTGCGACAAAGATCCCTCGTTTTTGTCACATAACTTTTCTTCTGAAATCTTTGCACTGGTTACCTATTTGTTACAGAATACAATTTAGGTTGTGTTTCTTGACTTACCAGTCTCTGACCAGTGGACAACCAATATATATTCGAAACATGCTTCAGCCACCAAGAAGGGAACTGGCATTATATTCCAGTGATCTAGATCAACTTCATTTTCCACGGGTTGGAACTTTGGTAAGCCTTTTCTGTTGGTCCTTTTCTTTTGCTGCACCTAGACTTTGAAATACACTACATTTTAGAACAAGTAATTAAAAGAAGTAATTAAAAACATATTTTTTGCCAGGCTTTTTCCGATTTAGATCCTCAGTGGTCCTGTTGGACCAGGCGACAAACCCAAACTATTTCAGGACCACATGTCTGATTATGCTTATGTTTGTCGCACTTTTGAGCTCGGTTCACTGAGGATTTAGGCTTTATTAAAGTGTATTATTACTATTAATAGTGTACATGTATATCTTGCTTTATGTTCAGACAAATATTTTCTTACTTTTATCTTCATCAGATTACGACCTATGAAAACATTTTTTCAATATTAGTCTTAAAATGTGCTCACCTGAAATACAAAAGTTAACACTCAGCAATGTGAATTCTTTCAATATTAGTCTTAAAATGTGCTCACCTGAAATAAAAAAGTTAACACTCATCAATGTGAATTCTTTCAATATTAGTCTTAAAATGTGCTCACCTGAAATACGAAAGTTAACACTCATCAATGTGAATTCTTTCAATATTAGTCTTAAAATGTGCTCACCTGAAATACAAAAATTAACACTCATCAGTGTGAATTCTTTCAATATTAGTCTTAAATGTGCTCACCTGAAATACGAAAGTTAACACTCATCAATGTGAATTCTTTCAATATTAGTCTTAAAATGTGCTCACCTGAAATACGAAAGTTAACACTCATCAATGTGAATTCTTTCAATATTAGTCTTAAAATGTGCTCACCTGAAATACAAAAGTTAACACTCATCAATGTTAATTCTTTCAATATTAGTCTTAAAATGTGCTCACTTGAAATACGAAAGTTAACACTCATCAATGTGAATTCTTTCAATATTAGTCTTAAAATGTGCTCACCTGAATTACGAAAGTTAACACTCATCAATGTGAATTATTTTAATATTAGTCTTAAATTGTGCTCACCTGAAATACAAAAGTTAACACTCATCAATGTGAATTCTTTCAAAATTAGTCTTAAAATGTGCTCACTTGAAATACGAAAGTTAACACTCATCAATGTGAATTCTTTCAATATTAGTCTTAAAATGTGCTCACCTGAAATACGAAAGTTAACACTCATCAATGTGAATTCTTTCAATATTAGTCTTAAAAAGTGCTCACCTGAAATACGAAAGTTAACACTCATCAGTGTGAATTCTTTCAATATTAGTCTTAAATGTGCTCACCTGAAATACGAAAGTTAACACTCATCAATGTGAATTGTTTTAATATTAGTCTTAAAATGTGCTCACCTGAAATACGGAAGTTAACACTCATCAATGTGAATTCTTTCAATATTAGTCTTAAAATGTGCTCACCTGAAATACGAAAGTTAACACTCATCAATGTGAATTCTCACTTTTTCGATGCTCAATATTTTCTCCTCCGGGCTCGACCAGACAAACAAGCAAAGATTCATTGATTAAATCATTTTTATGCGAAAAAGTGTGTACAACAAGGATATTTTTTACATTTTCAAGATAGATTGCATTAGTCATTAAAAAATAATAGTATGGTTGTCAATTTATTCATACTTGATGGCATGGGTTGGTGGAAAGCAGCAAATTCTGTGGCGCTACAATCTGTTTTGTATCATCATAAAATTGTCTAAATTAGCCATTGTGCTGGTTTATGAAATGTGTCATGTACTCATTATAATTGTTTTTACTACTTACATCTTGATGCAAATTCCTGTTTCTGGCCATATTTCATTGCTTTAGGCTCAATTGTCAGTCATGGTGCTTGATTCCACTTACTGATTAATCCCCGCGGTAGTATTAAAAGGGTTAAAAAATCGCACAGAGCGCAGCGGTCTGCCAGTAACGGTATATCAGTAAGATTCATTGATTTGTTGATTTGTAAGGTTTTTTTTGCTCGTTTGTGTGTATGTTTGCTTGTTTGTTCGTTTGCTTGTTTGTTCACTTGATCGTTCGTTCGTTCGTTCGTTCGTTCGTTCGTTTGTTCGTTCGTTCGTTGTTCGTTTATTCATTTATTTATTTATTTATTTATTTATTTATTTAGTTATTTATTTTTTCATTCAATCATTCATTCATCAAATTCATTCATTCATTCATTCATTCATTCATTCATTTATTCATTTATTCATTCATTCATTCATTCATTCATTCATTCATTCATTCATTCATTCATTCATTCATTCATTCATTCATTCATTCATTCATTTGTTTATTTATTTATAACAATTTTGTTTGATCTGCGTATGTATCAGAATGGGTAGGCCCCTGTGTGTATATGCATACCTGACACAGTAGTGGATTCCGGGTAAGTCACTGGCTGCTCACTGTAGTCGTCCGCTGACTCAGGACAGAGACAAGAGTAGAATGGCTCTTCAGGAGACAGCAGACATAGATGAGAACATCCTCCATTGTTCTCTGCACACGGATTGTACCCTGTGTAAAACAAAATCACTTTTCTTTATTTCTACATTTAGTAAAAACATATAAAGACAGATGGGCTACACTGGACCAGAGTCACCTCCTGAGGGAGATGAAGTGATAAAGTATGACATCCAGTCCAGATGGGCTACACTGGGCCAGAGTTACCTCCTGAGGGAGATGAAGTGATAAAGTATGACATCCAGTCCAGATGGGCTACACTGGGCCAGAATCACCTCCTGAGGGAGATGAAGTGATAAAGAATGACATCTAGTCCAGATGGGCTACACTGGACCAGAATCACCTCCTGAGGGAGATGAAGTGATAAAGAATGACATCTAGTCCAGATGGGCTACACTGGACCAGAGTCACCTCCTGAGGGAGATGAAGTGATAAAGTATGACATCCAGTCCAGATGGGCTACACTGGACCAGAGTCACCTCCTGAGGGAGATGAAGTGATAAAGAATGACATCTAGTCCAGATGGGCTACACTGGACCAGAGTCACCTCCTGAGGGAGATGAAGTGATAAAGAATGACATCTAGTCCAGATGGGATACACTTAGCCAGATGGAGTATGACTGTGCCAGAGTCACATAACAAGGGAGATGAAGTAATCAGGTATAACATCTAAGCCAGAGCCACCTGCCAGAATGATATTTAAACTGTTGAGTTCACTACTATACAGAAAATATCCTGTATCCATACACTGAGAGATATACTGTGATCAGGGTACACTGAGCTGAGTGATGAACGGGTGACAGTATATCCTATCTATACAGAATACACTGAGAGATATACTGTGATCTGGGAACACTGAGCTGAGTGATGACAGGGTGACAGTATATCCTATATGTACAGAATACACTGAGAGATATACTGTGATCTGGGTACACTGAGCTGAGTGATGACAGGGTGACAGTATATCCTATCTATACAGAATACACTGAGAGATATACTGTGATCCTGGGGCCGTATTCTCGAAAGAGTTAAGATCTTAATATTTTAGATAATCGTAGTATTTACGATTATCTCCAATATTAGGATCTTAAGTTAAGATTAAGTGTAAGTGCTATTCTCGAAATATTTAAGATGCGACTGAGCGTAACTTTCCTCTTAAAGTTACGACAGCTCCCGACCTGTCGTAACTTCTACGACGAACTATACCAGCCCACCCTACAACATGTACAATGGCATTTATGCTTGTGACGTCATACTTTATGCCAAGTTGACTTGCGGAATGTTTTCCATAGTCTAAGAATTATGTATTTATATTATCATGAAAAATGGGCGTCGGGACAACATCACGCTTCCGTGTTGATCGGATCCACCCCCCCCCCCCATATCTATAGACTATCCATAATGTAGCCTATGTGATGTGGCATTTTTTGTCTGGTAGCCTAGTCTACACACTCATTAGTAGGCCCATTTTTAATAATATGACGCTGTGGTCTAATGGTAGAGTTGTTGACTGATAAGTCAGAGGTACAAGGCTCGATTCCCGTCGGGGCCCAATTTTTTTGTCTTAATTTTTTTTTTTTTTGGTGAACTACGGCAATTAGACTGGACTATGTCAAATACAGAAAAAAAATATAATTTATTTATTGGGCGACATCATGCGATATGACAAGGCACATTAGGCCCTATAATTAATTTATAGTAGAGTCTACACGTTTCCGTCACACGGAAATTTAGCCGATTTTTAGTAAAACACAGGGAGTTAAGATCTTAGCTAAGGTTAAGTGTAACTCGTTCGAGAATAGCAAATTAAGATCATACTTAGCTACGACAATCTCAGCTTGATTTAAGATAAGATCTTATCTTAACTATTATTGTACGAGAATACGGCCCCAGGTACACTGAGATGAGTGATGACAGGGTGACAGTATATCCTATCTATACAGAATACACTGAGAGATATACTGTGATCTGGGTACACTGAGCTGAGTGATGACAGGGTGACAGTATATCCTATCTATACAGAATACATTGAGAGATATACTGTGATCCAGGTACACTGAGCTGAGTGATGACAGGGTGACAGTATATCCTATCTATACAGAATACACTGAGAGATATACTGTGATCTGGGTACACTGAGCTGAGTGATGACAGTGTGACAGTATATCCTATCTATACAGAATACACTGAGAGATATACTGTGATCTGGGTACACTGAGCTGAGTGATAACAGGTTAACAATATACACTATCTATATAGTGTACATGAGATAATAATATACTAGGTAATCACCTACCTTACCAGGTGAAAAGAGAGAAGCACTATAAGGTTTATATCAGAACTAGTGCATAATCTCACGTCAGCCCCCGCGCTGCGCGCTCCTATGATGAATATACTGTGATTCTGGTACACTGATATATAGTTGCAATGTATCCATATAATCTGTGCAAGGCGTCTTCTTTTTGCATGTTTACATTTGTTTCTTATGTACACTGAGCAATATACTTACAATGTATACATTACGTCTTCTGTTCATATCTGTGTACACTTGTTTCTGAACGTATTGTATTCAATTGATATGATTGATATTTAACAAAAAAAAAGTGATGTTATGAGTTGGCATATGTCGTAAACTAACATAGTAGTATGTGCTGTATACTAGCATGGTATGGGTAGCATGGTAGCATGGTATGGGTAGTACAATAGCATGGTGATATGTGATGTACACTAGAATAGTGGTATGTGTTGTATACTAGGATGGTGGTATGCGTTGTACACTGTCATGGTGATATGTGTTTTACACAGCATGGTAGTATGTGTTGTACACTAACATTGTGGTATGTGTTGTTCACTAGCTACACAGAGCACTGTATATAGATTGTCCCAAACAGACACAGATAGCATGTGCCTGCACCCCCCCCCCCCCCCCGTCCATCACATGTTGAGACATATATGCCAGCCGATCAGAGAACTTGAATCAGACAGCCAGCCAAACACAAGCATTTTATGATAGGCTGAAAATGAGAGTGGGGGAAATGTGACGTCAGCCCATCTGCACAATGTACCATGCAGAATAGCAGTGTCTTTGGCGGGCAGTGTATGCACTAGCATGGTGGTATGTGATGTACACTAGCAATGTTGCATGTGTTCTACACTAGCATGGTGGTATTTGTTGTACACTATCATGATGGTATGTCTGTTTTTTTCTGTTTTTTTCTCATACCCAAAAATATCTTTTGTGCTATTTAATTTATTTTTTCTGGCTTTTAGTGTTGGTAAGATCACATAGGCTTGGAAACAATGGTGTTCCCACATTTTTAATCAGATTTTACTGAAAAAAGCCTATGTTTCCGGACTTTCTGGTTTTATTGTCAATGTCATTCTTGACTGGCGAATGTACATATATATATATATATATATATATATATATATATATATATATATATATATATATATAGATATATATATATATAGATATATATAGATATATATATATGTGTAGTAACATATATGTAGTAACATACTGATTACTGTTGATCCTACAATGTACTGCATGCAAGTATGAGAACTGTTTGTTCTACGCTATATTTTTCTGCTTGTTCTTTTTGCGTGCTTCAGCAGTAAACATATCATTCATTATAATTTCCATCTACTAAAAACAAAAGTAGAAAGGGTTTTTTCATTTTAATATCTTTTACTGATAACCCTGGCTGGTCGGCTACGTGCTGTCAAGACTTTTACACTGAATAGGCCCAGTGACAAAGTTAACATACCACATGTAATACTAACAACTTCACACTGTAATCCCTGTGGTGCTCCAATTCATACTCTTTGTTTACCAGCTGTTTCACATGTGGTGACACACTGTTGTTGTATATATGCTGTGTGGCGAATGTGCCAGTAATTTTGGTGATTATTGCCATTAGACAGTTACTGTAATTCTCTATGTGTTGTATTGTAGTGTAATGTCTAGCAGGTCTAGGACTTTCACACCCACTCGGGGCGCATACTGTCAGAAAACCAATTGCTTATCTCTAGGTATGCGAAAATTGTCGTTTTATAGGGTCGGACTCAAAATTTTTTTTGTACCTCTTTCTGTTATTTTTTATATCATCTTCGTGTTGTGTGGTACGAAGAAAGCATGTCATTTGCATCTGCTGATGGGCATGTTATGTCCAATCCAACACAGAACATGTTACCATGTCTGTTCGTATGCACACATCGAAAACTACCAACCTAGGCCAAATGGATCCCTGCTTCTCCTCCTCTTGCTATCAGGGGATGTCAGTTTAAGCCCGGGTCCAACAAATTCAAGTCACATAAGGATGGCGACAATAAATGCAGGATAGATACATCAGAAATATGCATCCTTTTTCGATTTGGTGACCACCAAAAATTTGGACGTGGTAACGATTACGGAGACGTGGCTGAAAGCTAAAGAAACATCGGCAGCCCTTGCAGGGCTATAATTTGATACACAAACCACACCGAGGTAAACAGGGTGGTGGCGTTGCAATTATGCAGCAGTCAATGTATTCCCCGACCCACCCCACCGCGGGGCAGCCTGGGGGTTACCACGGGGGTTACCTGGGGGTTTGCTGTTTGTTCAAGCCCCTGGGGTGTGGGGGTTTTCTCAAGCTTTGCCCCAGATTGGAATCACGAGATTTGTCTATATTGAAAATCTTTCTGACTATTCAAGTGACTGCTATAAAATAAAAGTTTTATTTCACAAAACATTGAAGCTGTCATGTTCAAGTTCAGTGGGGGTTGATGTGCGACAGTCATATATGTTCAAGGTGATGGGAGGGGGTGCAGGGGGTGTCAGCCATGTTCAAGGTGATGGGAGGGAGTGCAGGGGTGAAGGGGGTGTCAGCCATGTTCAAGGTGATGGGAGGGAGTGCAGGGGCGCCAGCCATGTTCAAGGTGATGGGATGGGTGTCAGCCATGTTCAAGGTGATTGCAGGGAGGTGAGGGGCGTCAGCAATGTTGAAGGTGATAGGAGGGGTGAGGGGCGTCAGTCATGTTCAAGGTGATGGCCGTCAGTCATGTTCAAGGTGATGACAAGGGGGTGAGGGGCGTCAGCCATGTTCAAGGTGATGGCCGTCAGCCATGTTCAGGGTGATGACAAGGGGGTGGGAGTGAGGGGCATCAGCCATGTTCAAGATGATGGAGGGGGTGAGGGGCGTCAGCCATATTCAAAGTGATGGGAGGGGAGTGAGGGGCGTCAACCATGTTCAAGGTGATGGGAGGGGGGGGGTGAGGGGCGACAGCCATGTTTAAGGTGATAGGGGTGAGGGGCGTCAGCCATGTTCAAGGTGATGACAACGGGGGTGAGGGGCGTCAGCCATGTTCAAGGTGATGGCCGTCTGCCATGTTCAAGGTGATGACAAGGGGCTGGGAGTGAGGGCCATCAGCCATGTTCAAGGTGATGGAAGGGGGGGGGGGGCGGATGAGGGGCGTCAGCCATATTCAAAGTGATGAGAGGGGAGTGAGGGGCGTCAACCATGTTCAAAAAAAATGAAATGAATCGGGCTTTAGGCCACCTTTGTGCACATATAGGCTAAACTGGGCCATCAACCATGTTCAAGGTGATGGGAGGGGGTGAGGGCGTCAGCCATGTTTAAGGTGATAGGAGTGAGGGGCGTCAGCCATGTTAAAGGTGATGACAAGGGGGGCGGGGGTGAGGGGCGTCAGCCATGTTCAAGGTGAAGGCAGAGGCTAAGGGGCGTCAGCCATGTTCAAAGTAATGGGAGGGGGGTGAGGGGCGTCAGCCATGTTCAAGGTGATGGGAGGGGGTGAGGGCGTCAGCCATGTTCAAGGTGATTTGAGGGGGTGCAGGGGTGTCAGTCATGTTTAAGGTGATGTGAGGGGTGTCATCCATGTTCAAGGTGATGGAAGGGAGGGGGGGGGGGGGGCGTAAGCCATGTTCAGGCCGAAGGGAGGGATGGGTGACGTCAGCCATGTTCAAGGTGATGGTGGGTGAGGCACGTCAGCCATGTTCAAGGTGATGACAAGGGGGTGAGGGGCGTCAGCCATGTTCAAGGTGATGGGGGGGGGGGTAAGGGGCGTCAGCCATTTTCAAGGTGATGGGAGGGGTGCAGGGGCGTCAGTCATGTTCAAGGTGATGTGAGGGGTGTCAGCCATGTTCAAGGTGATGACATGGGGGGGGGGGCGTCAGCCATATCCAGGCTGATGGTAGGGGGGCGAGGGGCGTCAGCCATGTTCAAGGTGGTGTGAGGGGCGTCAGCCATGTTCAAGGTGATGTCAGGAGGTAGCGGGCGTTAGCCATGTAGGACAAATAGGCCTACTAGACTAAGTAACCTAGTTGATTACAAATTGTATTCTAATTGTGTCCTAATATTAATTTAAAATGCTTATTTAAATGTTACGCAATGAGGTAGGTCTGTCGTCACATAATGATTATTATTGATAGAAATCATTTATAAATACAAACCAGGAGATTTATCCCACCCTGTTGGGTGGGGTTTTACCTGGGGGTTATCAGGGGGTTTTGACTTAAAATGTGCCCCTGTTTGTGGGGACTTTTGTGTTTTTGGGACACCCAAAAAGCAAATCCCCCCACATAGCCCCGCGGTGGGGGGTGTCGGGGAATTCGTTGACTGCTGCATTATGACCAACAATAAGTTTGAAGTATCACCTTGCAAAATTCCACAGTATGCCAGCTTCGAGTCAGTAGGCGGCAAAATATCAGCTTCGCTTTTTAGTGTACACGTAGTATGCATTTACAGACTGATAGAATATCCATGGTGCTATGATATCTACACTAGCATGGTGATATGTGGTGGGTACTAACTGCCAGGTATGTGTTGTACAATAGCATGGTGACAGTGTGTCGTACACCAGCATTGTGGTATGTGTTGTACACTGGAATGGTGGTATATGTTGTACACTAGCATGGTCGTGTGTGTTGCAACTAGCATGATGATATGTGTTTTACACCAGCATGGTGGTATAGGTTGTGCACTAGCATGGTGGTATGTGTTGTACACTACCCCCCTTTCCCCGGATTGGTGACTGTGGTCATTTATCAAATCGTCATTGTTCAAGGCATTAGAACAACGTCTTTTTACCGTCATTACCAATGACCATACCTTAAAATAACAAATGATTTTTTTTACCATTATTACAGCTAAAAAATTGATTTAAAATATATAAGGGCTTCATAATGTACAGATAATGTGTAAAATTGTTGATTGTACAGGTTTTAAAATATAATTATATCGTGGTCAGGAATTGTGACGTCATTCCGTGAGTTTTTGCTGGTATGTGTAATTACCATACAATAAAATTATCAATGAAAAGCTGATAAAAATAAAGAAGTTAGCTGATAGCAACAACCATAAAAATGTGTATAGATAAGAGTAAATGACGTAAATGGCGTAAGAGTAAATGACTATACTATAAAATAACCAGTAAAAAACTAAACATATATATTACCTATAAAAAATGTTAAAACATATACAAACATCATTTGTAGGTCTACGGGAAATGCATTAAATGTAATATACAAATATTAATATTGTTTGTGGTCGGCAAGCTGAGATATTAATAAATAATGGAATGATTAGTGACCGCGCAGATGCTAAATAGACAACAAAGAACTTATGAAGCTAACACATCAACATAAACACCAACAAATAGAAAATAGAGTTTTGTCATTAATGATTTAAATTAATTATTTGCTAAGAAATTGATATGTCATTTGGCGGCTCATTGATAGTATTTTTAATTTCATATTTGAATAGAAAATACGCAAAGGGTCTATGTAATATTATATGTGCCTATTATCAATTTGTTACTGTTTGTGTATACGTCATGCACGTGTCTTGAATATCAATTAATGAGTTGGAAAATAGTGTTTTGCAAAGACTAATTTTAATGGTAGCAATCTGATGAGATACCTATCTGGGCCAGCATCGCAGACGATGGAGGGAAATTAAACCGACCTAGATGCAGAGTTTCGTGTCTGCTGTACCTGTATATTCTGCACTGACGCACATTTGAGTCAATCTACTTTGTCCACCGGACTCGTATATCCCCTGAAAACGCAATATATCAATCCAATTCTGGGTTAATGCCGGACTATCGCCTTCGACGCTGACCCAGCGTGAAACCAATTTTGGATGGACGTAATTTGTTTGCTGGGTCATCTGTATAGAATTGGGCAATAGTTCACCTTAAAGGTGTAGTCAACTGTCAAAATTCGCGGGACAAGGGTCCCCCAGAAGGCAATAGTGCCCGTGGGTGAGCCAAGGCCCTATTCCATAATAATACTAAATATGCGTTTCATACCCAAAGCCTCATTAAGAGCAAGTTCTCAAATCACAGCAAGTTCATATATACTTGAGCGACATCTATGAGTTAAAAATTCAAAGCCCTTGTCTTTTGCCCCTACTTGGTCGCCTACTTGCAAACAAACTGACTGTATTACTGGGGGATTTGGAAACTGCTTGACCCCCAAGTTTGTATTGTCACCCAGTAAACACAAAACATTTGTATGACTTTATGCAATGTTGGACCAACGTCGAAGACGTTGGGCCGACATTGCATAAATGTCATACAAATGTCTTGCGTTTGCTGGGCAGGAGGACTTTCTCTCAAACATTGTACATTTATCTAATGTTGGTTCAATGTTGTGCCAGCGTCGCAGACGTTGGCCTAACATTAAAACAGCATTGGATCAATGTCTCGTTTGAGTAGTATCTTGTAATCAGTTCAGTGGCTATATTAATGCCGTCAATGTGTACTCAATAGGCTACTGTTGGCCTACACTTGACCGTCCCAGGCATGCGCGTTTTGAAGCTGAATGATTCTTTAAGTGTAGAACTTTGAAATATGCTGGTCTCTGTATAATAATTGGTTGAGATCATTACCCATTGATATTGAAAATAAAAGTGAATCACAACTTCAAGGATAGAATTATACTGACATGCAATGGTTTTGGGGTGATACTGTTAATAATACTGGAATAATTAAATATAACACAACACTTGGTGATACAAACTTGGACACAAAACACAATAAATAAAAAATACAACTAAAATCGGATAATCTCTCGAGTCTGCCCACAATAAATCGTGACTTCCAGAGTGACATTATATCAGAGAGTAATATAAGGCGGAAACTGATTAAAACACCTCAATTTCTGTGAAAATATATTTAGCATATTTTTGGTCATTTACAAAATAATATGCATTGACATTGCAAAAATCCAACAGCACAAAAAAAAAGAGAACACAAATTATAATTTATAAGTTAGCAATACATATCATGAAAATATTTATCATGGTGAGAGAACATATCAGTGACTAGAGTTAGTTTGGTATCTTTTATAAATATAGACTTTGATGAGATCCACAATATTGATAGATTTTACTGGTAACGTTGACCCTAATAAATATGCCTGTTTTTATGTATGTATATTTGAACTTATGTTGTTTCTAACTCTAGATATACATTGGCTCCAAATATCACCATTTACACAAAATGTTAGGTTATTTGTTTAAATATGCATGATAAGTACACTAAAATCTCGTTGAACAGCATTTTCATGTGTATTTTTCATTTTTTTTTCTATGCTAAATGCTTGAAAGAGGTCCTAAATATTTTTCTTTAAAAGTATTCCACTTCCTTACACTTTATCGTTGGAACTAAAAACCACAGAAATAGTCCATTTTTGTCATTATTATCATAATTATTGATTCATTGACTGGTCAGAACTGGGTAAAAATGCGCTATATAAAAAATGGAGTAATAATAAGGTCATTTTCTAAAACAAAATGTGATGCAGTTGATTGCTGTGCAGACTGGATTATACAGGTGTTGGTTCGATTTATAAAATCTCTAATAATTAGGAAGCTTTATGAGGGTGTTAATGTAATGTGTTAAGTACATTTCAACGCTTCATTATATATCGTTTTGTGTTTTCTACATCTATTTTCAGCTAAATTATGATGTTCATGAGCAAAATGGTTTTAGGAAAAACAGGTCATGTAATCACATTTCTAGTTGTTCAGACTACTATTATATGTGATAAATGACAAAATTTACTACTCAATTATGAATATGTACGTAGATAATATTGCTGGTGTCAAGGTGAATAATCTTTTCACTGACTGGTTTAAAGTGTCGTCAGGAGTTCGGCAAGGTGATAACCTGTCTCCTATTCTTTTTAATCTTTATGTAAATAAACTAGCAATAGAGGTAAAAACATTGAATTATGGTGTTGCTGTTGGCGGTAAAACATCTTCAAACCCAACTAGACTTTATTGATCAATGGTGTAAAGAATGGCGTCTCAACATTAACTATAACAACTGGAATTTACTTTAGAAAGTGTACTGATCGCCAGTTTAATTTTGTATTACTTTCCGGTCATTCACCTATTTATAGTGTGCAAACATATTTATATCTGTGAGTTGTTTTCAATTAGCATTCAACATTTTAAAAATGCATTAAAACCTGCACTGCCGCGGCTGGTAGGGCTTTAGGGGGTTTAATATCAAAATTTCAAAAACTAAAAGGCTAGGGATATAATTATTTTTGTAAATTATACAATTTTTCAGTTGTACCAGTTCAAGGCTATGGGGCAGATATTGTAAATTAAAACACAGCTGTAAAAAACATAAAAGACCAATGAGATATTATCTCGAAGTTCATAACCTCATTCCTCTTCTGGCTCTTTATGAGAAAATGGGCTGGTCAGCTGTTATATCATGTATTATACACGTAACCGTAACCCTTTCTGGTCTATTATTGCATATATAATACTCTATTTGTGTATAATGTCTGACACTAATATGAACTCAAAGCCTCTGAGATGTATAGCCTGGAACAGTCGAGGTATGAATGCGGCTAAACCTTACTTGAACACTTTATTAAAAGATAATGACATCGTTGTTATATCTGAACATCAGCTGTTCCACGAAGAAATATATAAACTGAAAGAAATCTGTGATGTAAGTGATTTTCAAGTGTATGTAAAAGCTAAACCAAAACCTATTTTAAATACAACCAGATACACACCTGGTAACTGTGGCATAGCTATAGCATGGCGAAAGTCACTTAAGTATAAAGTGACACCGCTAAAAGACATAAACAATGATAGAATGTGTGTTTTAATGTTGCATGTCTCTCCTGTTCGTCATATATTTATCATTGGGGTTTACCTACCCCATAGAACATGTATAAAAGATGATATTTGTGACTATTTGAGTGTAATAGCAGCTTTTATTGAAAGTCACAGCGGGTGTGAAATATTAATTATTGGTGACTTTAACTGTCATATTGGAGATGAATTTAGCGGAAGGTCATGGGGTCAAACATGCAGTAATGGTAGAAAACTCCTCAAGCTGACTGATTCGTATGACCTTGTTATTAAAGATTTGTATAATTCAAGTACTGGGCCAACATTTTCATTTCAAAATTCATGTGGTGGTACATCCTATATAGATCATTGTGTCATATCACGCTCATTAGTAGATCAAGTTCGGATGTGTGGCGTTATGGAGGAAGCGACTGAAAATACTTCAGATCACCTACCTGTGTTTGCAGTAATAGACATCTGTTTTGAAAATAATAATAATGGTCGAAAATCTATGCGAGACGATATAACCTGGCAAAAATTAAGCGAAACAGATATTAGATCTAAGTACACTGATAAATTAGAGAGCTACATGTCTGATTATATTTTGAAAAATTGCATGTTTACTACTGAAATATCAACGCATTCTAAAAATGATATTGACAAGTGTATTAACGATATCAAAAATATGATGTGTCTAGCCAGCAAATTACTTCCCCGTCAGAAACCAAAGGGTCATGCTCGACCATATTGGTGTCCAGAGTTAACTGTTCTGTGTCGCGCTAAAAAGCAGGCCTGGCGTGAGTGGGTGAAAGCTGACAGGCCGCGAAATGATGATAGCCCATTATGGCTCCGCTACAAGCTGACTAAAAGAGAATTGAGGACCAGACAGAGACAGCTACATTATCAATATGAGCTTAACTACATTAATAAACTTGACAAAGCTGATAATATCGACCAAAAACTGTTTTGGCACCTGATAAACCGGAGACTCAAACCTAGGGCAGGTAACGAATGTGCTTTTAAAAGGCCCGATGGCCAATACGTAACCGACCCTATAACTATTAGAGATGAATGGCGTAGTTATTTCGAGCACATTTATACACCAAATTCAAATAACCAAGACAAAAAGTTTGACGAGCATGTAAAACAGGTGGTAGCTGATTTCTCTACTCATATAAACACTGATCGCGAGACGCACGTTTGTAATGATGTTATAATGCCAGGTGAAGTTGAAATTGTGTGTAAACAATTAAAGCTTAATAAAGCCTGTGGTTACGATGGTATTCGTGCAGAAAATCTTCGGCACGCAGATAAGACTACTTACTTTGTGCTTAGCAGAGTTTTCACCGCAATGTTTTTAAATGGATACAGACCTGAATGTATGAAACGTGGTATTATCATTCCTATACCCAAAGGTATAAAAGATCATAGTGATCCGAATAACTACAGAGGTATAACCCTCCTTAGTACACTTAGTAAGGTATATGATAAAATCCTACTAAAGAGATATGAGAATTGGTTCAGAACCACATTATCTAATCTGCAAGGGGTAGCAGAGAAGGGTGGCTCCAGTATAAATACTGCTCTGTTACTACACGAAGCTTTTGCCCATACTGAAAACACCTATGTAGCACTCCTTGATGTAAAGAAAGCGTTTGATAGTGTCTGGATAAAGGGACTTATGTATAAACTTATTAATCTAGGAATGGATAAACGGCTGTGGTCCGTTATATATGATAGCTACAATGGGTTCAAATGTTCTGTGAGGATAGCTGGAGGCCTATCCAATTGGTTTTGTCCCCAACAGGGAGTACATCAAGGTGATGTCATGTCTATGTACCTTTTTTGCATATACAACAATGACTTGTTAAATGAACTGGTTAGCATAGCCTGTCCTATTTCTATTGCTCATACAATACTTACATGTCCAGCCTTTGCTGATGATATCGCTGTTGCTGCCAAGTCAGAATCTACTTTACAATATATAGTTGACGAAGCTGTTGAACACAGTATTAAATGGAGATATAGTTTTAATTTGGACAAAATTCGAATACTTGTTTTCTGTAAAAATAACAGAGTGCGTATTGTTAATATCACAATAAGAAACCAGTTACTAAAACAGGTTGACAGTCACCTTCATGTAGGTATCCCACTATGCAGCACAAAAAAAAAACAGATAAAGACTTTTGTAATGAAAGGATCACCTGTCACAAAAAGCTTGTAAATATGATTTTAAGTATAGGTAGCAGTACTGGTGGTATTAATCCTATCAGTGGTAGTAAACTGTACTGGGCTGTGGCAGTGCCTAAATTACTATATGGGTGTGAGGTGTGGTCAATGAGTGAACAGAGTGTATTAATGATGAAGCAGGCTCATGTATGGGCAGCACGCGCCCTACAGAGTCTGCCAAATCACAGCTCATGTCTAGCGGTCACTGCTTCACTTCGATGGCTGAGTATTGAGTCACACATTGACATAAAACGGTTATGCTATGTACACAGGTTAATTTGTGCTGAACCTCGCTCCATAGCCCGTAAATTGACTGTTCATGTTTTTATGCAAATGTATATAGATAAAGATATTTCTACATATGAGGGACCCATTGCTGTTTTATATAAAACTTGTAAGAAATATAATCTACTGGATATCGTGTACAATGAATTATTTTTTAGTGCAACTCCCATGTCATCTACACGTTGGAAAAAATGTGTTTATAACTCTGTAAGTCAACAGCATATTGCGCGTTGGAATATGTCCCGCATAATGTACACAAGTTTATATTTGTTTAACAAATGTGTGAAATCTGTGAACTGTTTATGGATTTGGAAGGTTGCAAAACGTAATCAGGCTTTTTTAAGTAAATGTAAAACTGTTGCTAGGATTTTAATCGGTAGCGGATGTATCTTTTATAGTTTTTCAGGTGATAATGTCCGACATTTACAAATATGCTCTCTGTGCGATTCTTATGACAGATTAACTGTTGCTCACGCGTTGTTGAGCTGTGCGAGTCTTGAACCTCTTAGAAGTGTCAGCTGGGCCGCCGCTACTCAGTCTATGCCCGGTCCCCTGGCTGAGTCGTTATGCTCGCTTTGTGACAATGAGAAAATGATTATGTTATTGAGCGGATTGAATTGTCCTTACATTACAGAGTGGCAGATTATATATGAGGCCATTATCACTTTTCTCGCCACAATGTACACCAAGTTCAAGGCGAATTTAGATCGACTGTGATTTTCCACGAGCTGTTCACAATACCTTGAAATGTCACAGTAATCATACGAACTTGAGCCATTTTGGGATTAGAGTTGGACCCACCCCGGCCGGCCCAGTGCGTTGGCCCTGTGTTGATCTGATCTTGGGCCAATGTCGTAGACGCTGGACCAGCATTGGATCGACATGGGACCGACGTATTGTGCCGGCTGGGTGGTTTCAGGCGGTGTACCAGCCTTGTGCCAATTTCGGCTGTACTTTTTCGTTTGTACTTTTATAAACACATGCTGCAATGTTTCACCCTCTGTACATAATGTTAATAATGTGTGTATTTGGTAAGTTTTTCAATAGAAGTTCTGACGCATTTATGTAATGTCAAATAAAAAAGAAGATTTATTAACATTTATAATTAAAATTAGCTACGCAATTAATTACTTATTTATCGGTTATAATACTATGTAGAATTGTATTTGTATTGTCTTTACTGTATACCATGTATAACACATGTACTTCAATATGGAGGTGAATAAAGACATATAAGCTGTTGAATATAGACATCACGGGCCCATATTAAGATTTAGAATAGGTTAATTAAAACTCCTGGACATAAACATGTTTTTTCAAAGAGACCTGGTGTTAAACATTAAACCTAATTGGAGCCATGAAGTATTAAAGTCATTTAGATTGTATGACCAAGTGTGATAAAAACAACCCTACTATATGTACTAAATTTTCCCGTGAACTGTCAGAAACTAACTGGTTAAAAGAAGTAAATCGAAAACCTAAATCAGGACCTATATCTTTATAAAGAAAACATTAAATCCATCACAGTATGTAAAACGTTAGATGTCAAAACATAAGCGCAGATTAATGGCACAGTTTCTATATTGTATTGTCCCATTAAAAACTCAAAGTGCTCGTTTTAAAAAAAATCTAGATTCATCATCTGTTGAACTCCGATGTTTATACAGTTAAAAAAAATCATGAAATACATTTTTTATGCTCATGTACCCTTTATATATCGCTTAGGAAGCCACTTTTTGATGAAGCAATACAATTTATTGTTAAATTCCAATCCTTTTCTAACACTAATAAATTCATTAGGCTAACTAACAACAAATAGACAGATGTCGTTAAATTTTTGTTAGCTGCATGGCAAACAAGAATCAGTGTACTTTCTGTTAAAATATATCATATTATTAGGATTGTACTACTCTGTATACTGCTCTGTTTGCCAGATGTTTACCGATCGGTACTTATATAATGTTCTGACTGTGCTGACAAACGTTGATTCTCTGTTACATGTAACCTAACATGTGACGAAGAATCAACGTGACGGCCGGCGTTGTAAGTTTACAGCAATGTATATTATTATATTTTTTTTCTATGCCAATATAAAAGTGGGGCCAACTTCAATATGTTGCTTCATTGATGGGCAAGCCGAGCACTGTAGAAAATAGATCAATATTAAAATGACATTAGATCAATAGCGTCATTCCACTGGTCGTTTTTCGTCTGTTGTGCAGTGATCCAGTTTGAAACGGTGTGGTTAATCGTATGGCAATGTTATAATGACATTCAATAGCAGCCCGTCATTTCGTAAACGAGGCTGCCCATAAAGTTACATTAAAGGGAATCACGTACGATTAGCCACTGCCTTTAAAAAAACGTTGGCGACGACAATGGCCCAGTCGCTAGGTTTATGTTGATATACAGTCTGGAATGCTGTCCCAACATTAAGCAAAGATTGGTTGATACTATCACTACATATCTGCTGGCACCCTCTGTATTACGCAAACAAAATACTTCAGATATTTTTTAAGTGAATAAAACGTCTTGATACAAATATTTTTAATCAGCTGGTGGGGTGTTGTGAAGATAGCAAAAAAGAATACTTTAAAACAAGTCTACAGTATTTGTAGTCAAAAGGTGTTTCCAGCTGCCTGTTTTATCACGCCACATGCTGACGATGGACAAATATCATAACTTACATTGCCGACTGTGGAACATTAAACCGCAGCATTTTTAGTGTACTTTGGCATCCCATTAAACACAATACGTGGAACCAATGCTGCATTAATATTGGATTGCCGTCTTTAGCGATGACTGTGCTAGACGTATAGCTTAGAACAAAGCAAATCGAGGGTTGTGGGGGTCGAGGGATTTTTTCATGAAACCCCAGATATTGCTACTTTAATTATATCACAGCATACATATATCACCATACATCTAGACACAATGTTACAATGTCACAACGCTGGGCATTATTGTCACATGATATCATTATCTCACAGTCAAAATGCTTGTGTGATTGCCAGTAGTGCAAGCACTTTAACAAACCCTTAACTAGCATTATGTACACTTAAGCAACCATAAAATCCCTGTATACCCTTGAATATAATTAATTAGGCCTACCCTTAAAACCTTGCAAAAGTACCCTACAGGAACCCAGTTTTGTCTATTTCGTCGAATACATGGCTTCACCAGTTGTTTGTCATGGCAAAGGTGACAACCAAGATACTTTGATCCATCACTCTCCCAATTTCTAACGTTATTGTGCTTGCTGATCTGGCTATTTTTAGAACGTCACGTCTTTGTCCCATCATTAACTTTATATATCGGTTGAAATGGAAAATGGAAATGGAAAATCTAGTTTACGTTCCCATAGACGGATCTTTCCTGCAGATGCAGTCCACCAGTAGGCATATGCATAATGCTGTGCTGACCGGCAGAGATTATACGTAGTAACCAGATAACACATGATATATAAGCGACACATGTGGGGGTGATTAATTTCTCCTATGATATTTAACCCTACAATTTACTTCGAAGTAAGATTTAAATTTGAAAATTTTCATCATAGCGCAATTTCAATTGATTATAAAGCCTAGGCAAAATGTCAGTATTTAAATTATAAATATCTAAAATACCGTCTCTTCCAACATGTGTTATGCTTTAATATGAGTTGGAAAACTAGAAGTTACATTGCTACACCTTACACAAGAGGCCCCAGATAACTGTTTCGGCTAAACATGTAAAGGAGTGGATTAATTACCCCCAATCTGTTATTCAGAGAGTAGAATGTTTTTTCTATGATTTAATTGTACTCATACCATTTTAGCTCAGTGGGTAGTTCTATCAGTCAGTATTAATCAGAAAACACAATGTATATTATTTAATATTTAACGCACTACAAACCATCTGCAGTCATCCTGTAGTCTTCAGAACTATTCGTTCATTTGAGTGTAAAGGAAAAAATGTTTCTCCGTCTATAATGCGGCATCATGCATTATTACATATTCTGAAAGGCGCCTACACCTGTCCATTAATACTAATGACCATCATTCTGAAGCATGCGTGGTTTACCTGAGCGACATCTAACGTTATTTATTTGTATAATAATGAACGACCAGTGATACAATGCAATTTAATGTCGGCCCATCATCTGCGCACTTGACCCAACAATATATCGGTATTGGGTCAATGCAGTGTGGTTGCTGGGTATGCGTTTTTTCTAGTATGACAAGATCACACACACACACACTGGTGAGTCGCTTAAGAAGCTGTCGGAGGGGAGGGGGTGGCTACAATAACTTGAGATTAGCCAAATGTTGTTTAAATGTAGGCATGGCGTCTTCAGGCGCGGCCCAAAAACATCATTGGATTAACGACACTTGTTTACAGGGACTGGTGCTGACCTCATTCTCCAAGACTAATTTTTATTCATCATCGTGATTCGTTACAAATAACGCTAAATATGAACCGAATCTATTTCAGATAACAACGGGCCATTTCAAAAGTCCATACAGTAAGAAGAATTATAGTTGTTATATAAAGGTAATTTTAAAGTCGAAAATTATCATGTAATCTGAAAAAAATAATGGTCACCTTGAGGTAATTCGACAGTCAATAGATTGGTTATTTTGTGATTATTTGGAAGTCAGCAAACATGATGGTTATCGAGAAGTTATTTAGAATCAGGTAAATATAGTGGTTATTAGGAGGTCATTTATAAGTCCTCGGGAATGACTGGTCATTTTAAAGAAACATCATCATACCAGAAAACAGACACGCAAACCAGTCATTCTCGGGTCAGGGTCTGGTAGCCAACCTTTGATTTCATACATTAAAATACCCTCCAAATATCCAACACATTCCTGAGGGGCGGGGTAGTATGATAACATATGTTATGCACTAGCATGGAGGTATGTGCTGTGCACAATCAAAGTGGTATGCGTTGAACATGATTGCATGTGTTGTGCAATACCATTGTGGTATGTCTAATGCACTAGCATTGTGTTATGTACTGTGCAATAGCATGGGGATGTGTGATGTACACTAGCATGATGTTATGTGTTGCACACTAGCATTGTAATATATTTATACCACACTAGTATGGTGGTATGTGTTGTGCACTAACATGGTGGTATATGATGTACACTACCATGGTAGTATGTTATGTACACTAGTATTGTAGTATGTGTTGTACACTAGCATGTTTGTGTGTGATATACACAACCACGGTAGTATGTGATGTGCACTAGCATGGTGGTATGTGTTGGATGCTGGATGATAGTGTAAGGTGTACACTAGCATAGTGGTATGTGTTGTGTGATGTGCACTAGCATGGTGGTATGTGTTGTACACTAGAATGGTGATGTGTTGGGTCAATAAGGCGATTGGGCAATAAGAGGTGCAAACAGACATGTATAGTTTTAACGCCTCTGAACAGCTCAACCAAGACACACGGAAGTGCTAAATTAACTATGTTGACACCACGGACCAATTTGGCCAGGATAAATCGGGTTTACCAGTTTACTTTTATCAATCCGGACCTGTCCGGGCCTGTCGCGCTCAGAGCTCCATGATTGGTTGGCAATGGTAGGTGTCCAGAACCTGGCCAAGGGAAGCCTGATATTTGGTTGGCCGATTTTGATCACCAGGGGGCGGTGACCATGGGCTAGAGAGGAATTGGTGCCCGTGTAATTATATTTTGGTAATTTACGTTGCTAAGCCAGCTTAGGTTTTGAATTTGGGTTTCGGTTCTCAGTTTAAGTTAGTTTTACACAGTTAAGACAAGGGAGAAAAGCTGTTAGTCTTGATATACTCTGAGCTGCATATGTACCAGGAGAGATACTAAAAGCCGGAACCTAGTGTTTGAAAAAATCACAACGAGAGGTACGAAAATAAATTAAGAAGAAATTATATCGTCGCCTCGGAGCTAAAAGATCCTATCTGCCACTCTGACGAGTGTCAGATAGGATCCTTTAGCTCCGAGGCGACGATGAATAAATTGATTTACATCATCCTGATCAATCTGCTGCTGTCTTAGTAGCATATGATGTGCACTAACATTGTGGTATGTGTTGTATTCTAGCGTGGTGGTAATGGGCTGTACACTAGCATGGTGGTATTTATTGTACAATAGCATGGTAATATGTGTTGTACTATAGAATGGTGGTATGTATTGTAAACTGGCATGGTTGTACACTATCATGGTAATCTGTGTTGTAATCGCTATTCCAAAATGGAATGACAAGATGACTGCATGAACAAAATAAGAACACAGGATTGGCAGATCACCAAACTAACTAAATTTTAATCTGGAGTAATGTGTTTGGAAACAAACATAGATGTATTATGAAAACCTTTTTAAAGTTTTGTTCTAAACGCTGTCAATCAAACATGCAATACATATACATTTAAATTATCCACTAAAACTGTGACTCGGTGGGCGTGAGATAAAATAAAATAAAGATGTTACGTGTTGAGCAACTACAAATGAGATGTAAAGTTTTTCACTTTCCTCTTGTTTATATTAGGGTTGAGCATATTAACTTAACCAATCACATGGTGAAAAAAAAGTAGAGCTGGTTTAGACCAGATCAACAGACGAGTGATGAGTAACGCTTGACTGCATCTGGATATCCCCCGTGCACTGGCGTACAGTGTAAGAGTATGTACACAACGATCAATTATATAAACGATAATAATGTGTTGTAAACTAGTATGGTGGTATGTGTTGTACACTAGCATGGCGGTATTTGTTGTACACTGTCATGGTAGTATGTGTTGTACATTAGAATGGTGTTGTATACTAACCTGTTGGTTGTTTGCTGGGGTGATTGACACGGAAAGTGTCAGTCCAGCCAGTAGCGTTGTATATCTCCTGATGGTTCAGTCCAGTAAAACGATTAGCTCTCTCAATTCTCAATCCTTTTGACTCCCAGTATGATGACCAGTAAACGTACTCTTCATAGATAGCTATCCCATATGGGTGACCTGCACCTGTTACCACCACCTGACGATTACCGCCATCCAAATCCGCACTCCTGGCAAAACATAACACAATAGTAAGCAACCATATAAGTCAGTTGAGTATTGATCTAGACAAGTGTGATTATGCACCACAACAAATAGATAACAATAATTCAGAATTTACCCCAAAGCTGTGCTAGATGTGGTATAAGTAATATGAAATGGGCAATGTCCAGGGGCCGAGTGCACCAAGCTGTCGTATTTTGCAGGTCGTGAATTTACAACGCCGGCGTCCCAACGTCGACGTATTGACGACGGGGATACGACTTCGGCAATACGTCGCGTGTACCAAACGAAAAATAACAGTGACGTGTCTACGTCACTGATACGACCACTTGTTGGGGGAATTCCCAACTCATATCCAAATCCAGGCATTCAGCATATGCGTGTTGGCTGTACTGCTAACATATTTCTATGAATAGTGGCAAAAGCGTTTATCACAGCAAACACCATACACTAAAACAATGTTGTTTTAACGACGGCCTAACCTCTTCGCCTCTTGCCCAACATTTAACCAACATTATTTCAATGTACCGTATTTGTTGGGATATTACGGCACATTGAATGGAATGTTCTCGCGAAAGAAAGAAGAGGAATAGCAGTGATATTGATAATTATATCAAGACCCTTATCTTATCTTATTGATAATGAAATCAAGACACCTATCACTGTTCCCGATGACATTGCTCAAAATCTACCCAAACCACATGATCTAAAGGATCGCCTTGGTAGTAGGCCTATATAATGGAAACCCATTCTAGCTGGTTGTAAAAAACTATTCTAGTCATAATTAATGCTAGGTCGGTGGCTCAGCCGTGGACTCCCATCCCTTCATTGGCAGGGGTAGTTCCCTATACTACAACTGACGTCTCTACAGGATGGGGACGCCATGAAAAATAAATAACACAAATAGGCCTATATGTGTTATATTAGGCATTATGTATATCATGGATATGGGGGATTTAAATTTTATTTCTGAATAGTAATTTCCCATGTACAATGTAGGGCGTATTTGTCATGTATGAATCTCCTGGATAATTGTATGTTAATTCATAAAAACGAAACTTTCAATAAAATTTGAGCTGTCGCCGAAGTATGTGTATTATATTAATTGTTATCACATTATATAAGAATCCACAGCCTTATACGTAGTGAAATTAAATCATCTGATGGGACATGAAAGGTTAATTTACACGTTATTGCAATATCATGCGATAAAAAACTTTTACAGTGACTAAATCCCGAATTATATCTCTGGCTCTAGATGTCCCAGATTAAATGTGGATTTTATGATGGCCAAACATTAGGCTAAACGTACGATAAAAATTTGTTTGGGCGGTAAGTTTTGTTGTCGCATTACACAATTTATATTATTAACTAAGTAAACTACATGTTATTTTAAATTGTCTTATTCGTTATTGCTGCTTTGCAAAATCAAAAGGCAGTAGGGGGCCTATAAGCTTACTCGTTAAGTAAGCAGATACTGCCTTTAGGATTTATATGGCAGTGTGATGGTATAAGACAATGTAAAATAACAAAAAAAGTCATGTGTTAGGCTACTCTATAAAGGAGAGGTTAGTAATGTTTTTTTTGAAAGGTTATTAGCAAGGTTTTGTGATAACTGTCATAAAAAGGACAATTGTACGATATTTGTAAAAAAACAAGAGTTGTTTGTAACCTTAAAATTTCAGCGGCATTATGTGTATTACTTTTCGAGACAATGTAAGATATTGTAAACCAATAAATCAACAATTGCGGCAGAAAATCTATGAGAGAGTGGTGAAAATTAACCAAAGTAGCCTATTTTAAAGGGTTAACTGCTTCAAGTTTATTAGGACGTTCTATATGTGTTATAGCCGCTGTCTTTAATGTACAAAAATCATTGAGGTAGCAAAATGTGGTCAGGAATTCATTTACGCCCCCGGTACACCACCTATCTAGTAGGCGTAAATTTAGGTCTCCATTTACCATAACGTAAAATTTCTGACAGCTTGGTGCACTCGGCCCCAGAAGCTCAAGGCCAAATCAATTAGAGCATCATTCAATTACTAGGGAGGGGGGGGGGGACTATTTTGCTTCCTGTCTGCAATACTCAATAGACCTACTTTATTTATTTTACACTCGCTTTCTTAAAAACAATTCCTGTCTACCAAAGTTAGATCATAAACTAGGCTTAGTAGCGATGTGGGGGTGCAGGTGACGAGAGAAGCGAGGCTTGAAAAATTTAGTCGAAGATGCGAAGCAATTTTTTTAGGGCCATTAAATATCTATTTATAACATTTTCTTCAGACAGTTATTTATTTCATGAAAATTCAGTCTCAAAATATTTATTTCAATAATACCCGCATCCACCTAGCTATCATTATAGGCATACTAGAGATGCATACTCAAAAGAGAGAAAATTATCAGCCACAACAAGGTTACTGTAGATCCACCCTAAAAATCCACAGTTGGCTGCCGGACTAATAATATTATATTTGTCTGGCAGTGGATTATTCAAAAGAAATACATTAACAGTGTAGGGGGCTATAGTGGTGAACAGTATTTGTATTTCAAAATAATTATTATTATAAAAATGCGTGACATATTTATTTCTATGTGATTTATTGTCTTTGTATATTGCAATATTGATTAAATTAAAGGCGTACTAGTATTATGCCTTGAGAGAATAGTTCACATTCACGTACTTTATAATATAGTTCATGGAAGGCTACACCAAGATTTGAATTTATGCATATGCCTTATTATAGGATTAGTCTTGATGTTTTTATAGGTCAAATTTCGATTCTCAATGGTCTACTTGATGTGGATTATACACTATACATCGGCATGGGGGGGGGGGGGGGGTCAAAGGGGTCCTGACCTCCCCCCTTGAGCTGCAGATTTTTACAACTTTGCAGGGATTTTCGGAGAATTTCCCCCGGAACCCCCATATTTTTCTTAAGTTTACCTCTTTACCATCCTCCCCCTTGACGGAAAGCTGCGCACACCCCTACTAGATGTAGGACCTTTAACATATAGGCTCTTTATATTGACACATTTGGTGTCTTAGAGTGTTTTGAGTTCCAACAGCATGTGACTTTTTTCGGTTTTAGAAAAGTTATTTCAGTTTTTTCAGGGATGTAGTCTAGGTCTTAGTCTAGTTTTGCCGTGTGACATGACATTTTTTGTGGCTGGGCTTTAGCCCTGGCACGTTATTGACAGAGTCTGGTAGGACATAAAGTGACGTCATGTCATTCATGAAACTGATAGATGGGTGAATTCCATTCATAAATCTGACCATTGGCCTTAGTTTCGTGGACCCTATCAATAGAAGCAGATACGCATAGAGCTTCTTATATCAGTTTGATACAAAACAAGACTGTTCGATGTTGACGGTCCCTAAACTACTGGTAGTAGGTTAGTGCTCAAGTCTATCCGAACAGAAATATCATCGGTTGATAAGCAAAAGCCCTTGTCCAGCATAATTAATCAGCTATGTTCTGATTGGGTGCAACTTATGCAAATAACAGTGCCCGGTAACAAGCATTACAATAGCTGACATCCATCTCCAAATATGGTAGGCCCTATTGGTCTCAAGGATCCCCCTCCTGCGACATACTGCATGCTGATTGGCCAGCAATGACATCATTAATAAAACATAATCTCTATAGCTGACCTAGCTGAGGTCAGAATTATCTGTACACAGGGTTTCCCCTAAAGCTCTACGCTTGCCGTAAGACTACAGACGACGTCCACTACACTAGAGCCAGCGCTGGGTAAGCCTTAGCAGAGAGGTGTTTGGTGTATACATACTGAGCGCGAGCAATGTTTAACACAGGTGAAGCTTGGTCAGCACACTTTCTATCCAAGCAAACACAAAACATTTGTATAACATTTGTACAACGTCGTCCCAACGTCTTTGACGTTGGTCCGACATTGTACAAATATTATACAAATGTTTTGTGTTTACTGGGATACTGCATGCACTGTGGCCACCTTCCAACACACACGAGACATTGACCCAATGTTGAAACAATGTTGGGCCACCGTTTGCATGTGGTGAATAAGTGTGTCTGTAATATCGGCTGTCCGCCGCGTGCCGAGTCAGGGTGTCGAATGTTCTGGGAATAAGCAGGGCTATCCACGAGTGTGGTACTTTTCTAACAACATTTTCACAATTTTATTTGATTATGTCTAATACATTGTCCGTAAACTATTAATGATAAAAAAAAAATTATTATCTGTACATTTCAAAAAAAGTGTAGGGGCCTACGTAGTGAGTGAAGAATCTATAGGCCTAATAGATCGAGACATATGCATGATATGCCACGGAAGCTGACATTAATGGAAAGTTACCTTGTAAGGCCTATAACTACTCTGGTTCCCAGAGCCACACTACGCGGGGTGGCCGAGCTTCATGTAGCCTCTGGTATGCCCCAGCAGCGAATGTTTGTGACTTGTTGCTATTTTTAGATGATAATAAGGTAATCCCCGAATTCAGGCATTTTTGAAAGGTCACTTCCACGGATGAAGAGTTGTTCATATTATTGTATTTCCACTCTGACGCATTTCCTATGACTTGACCCAGAAAATTATTCACCGGCCTCAATAGCACAGGCATGAAGGTCACGTGACTAAGAAACTTGGCATATACCCGGCCATAAATGAAATTGGCCAGGCTCGCCAGGCAAGCCTATAACATCCATGTACATGTATAACACTTGTTTCAATTCCAATTAATTACAGGGTTGGTTTCAGTATGCGGGATCCCATCCTGTGGTCTTCATAATGGGAACTCCTGGAAATTGAGAAGTTAAGTTCGCACTATTATTATTTTGTATTTTCAAAATATCCCTTATTTTAATAAGGATACAATAAAATAGTTGAGTTTAACCACAGATGGCCCGCAGCATTATCGCCGCGCAGCAACACTGACTGGTTTAGAGACGAGCGTGTCTTGTCTGACACAGGGGCGGATCTAGCTTTTCAGTGAGGGGGAAGGGGGTAAAATTTGTGAGTCGAGGGGCCCGCCTCCGGGGAAATTTTTGATTTCCAAAGGTTTTGTCATGCAATCTAAGGCATATTGCGCACTGTTTCTCACTCAGTATGTCACCAAATAATAAGGAAACCCCTTAATAAGGTGATGATTTTTTTCACAGTTATTCTACTGTCTGAGACGTTGGCCCAACACTAAACCAACAATGGCCAATGTACGGTATATAGTTCCCATTGTACGTCTTATCGATAAACCTCCTAGTTTTATGAGCAAACCTGCTCAGTACTGGCCATTGTTATGTGTTTTGTTTTGTAGGCCCCCCTATTCCTTTAAAAAAGTTATAAATATAATTCATGATATTATACATGAAATATTTTCAATTAATATGTTTTTTTTCAACAAATTAAATAGGTAAAATAATCTATTCTAGATATCCCCAGAAAGCACCAAATGACACCTTATTAAAAAAAAAACACGCTTACATTTATTTCTGGGGGAAACCCTGGTACATATAACACGTAACTCTACTGCAGATGAACTGAGGGAGGGGTGGTCTTCATTTACCATTAATATCGTTATCCCGCAAGGTTTCAGATCAACCCACCAACCACGATACGTTGACCCAATGCCGATACAATTTTGGTCCGATGTCGCAGCAAGGGCCAACATTAAATCGCATTGGGTCTGCTGAGCAAGTGTAATCAATGTTGTGCTGTTACATCTGGTATCGACACACATTAGCCTATAGTCTACCCAACATACACAAGACATTGAATGAATGTTGGTTTAACGTTGGTCCAGCGTCGTCGACTTTGGGTATAGGCACTACACACCACAGCTGATCAGCATGATCTTTGAGTCTTTATAAAAATCTAACCATGATCATGGATAGTGATTGTCACCACATAGACATATCCACACCTTGTTTCCCAATTTCCCTGTCGTAGGCCTACATAACACATTGTAAATAAGTTGTAAATACAATACAACGTAGCTAAAAAAAATTGCATCTGAAAGTTGTGGACAGACCTTGGGTTGTCACTGTTGGTGTGGGCTCTTCCAGGGCTACACCGTGGCTCACCCCTGTGGGGGATGTTGTAGACCTACTAGCGTTACTAATAAAAAAAAGAAAAAAAAAATTGTCGCCACAAAAGTCAGAAAAAATAATTTTGTTGAAAATGTGGTCAGAAAAAAAAGCTTGTTGTCGAAATTGATGAAAAAATATGTTGAACAGAAAAAACACCAAATGGTAACTGGTAACATACATGTACATAATAGGGAAGGCATACGACAAAAATATATATTTCAGTTCTTAAATACAAATTTAAAAAAAAATTGTCGGACGTTTATCGCCAAAAAAATTGTTTTCTTGCAGAGGTAAAAGAAAAAGTTTGCAACCAATAAAAACTCTAGCCGCCCCCCCCCCCATATATCTAATGGTGCGTCCCTGACTCCTGAAAGATGTCACTGTTTTTTCTTTCAAAGCAAGACCTGGCAGTGACCATGGAAGTTGCAACTAAGACTTAAAATTCAAGTACAATGCAGACCACTTGATATCGTTTAGTAACATTGTTATATAGCCTAATTCTGTTTATTGTTAATATACTATAGATATGTATGAATGGCATAAATTATAGGGACTGGGGCACCTTGAGACTTGAGACACCTTGAGACAGGCCTGTTTGACAAAAATTATATTGCGATTTGTTCGCCAGCTGGTCAAGGGTACCAAAACTAACCAATTTCCATTTTCCACCCTGTTTAAGCTTAGATCTATATTTTACATGAAAATTACTTTTTGGGATGATCATTATCTTTTACATGAAAATGTCTTTTTCGGTATGAGCAATATCTGTGTTTATAGATCACGTAATAATTGATTTCCCTATGATTTTGGTGGTATCGTACACCTGTGCTATCACTTTCTTACTGATGTATAATGGTTTACTTCAAATACACCCCACACACTGATATGATATCAGATATGAGGTCAGTCAGGGTGTCTCATGGGGCACCTTGAGACTTGGGGCACCTTGAGATAGGCCTATTTGACAGAAATTATATTGCGATTTGTTCGCCAGCTGGTCAAGGGTACCAAAACTAACCAATTTCCATTTTCCACCCTGTTTAAGCTTAGATCCATATTTTACATGAAAATTACTTTTTGGGATGATCATTATCTTTTACATGAAAATTTCTTTTTCGGGATGATCAATATCTGTGTTTATAGATCACGTAATAATTGATTTCCCTATGATTTTGGTGGTATCGTACACATGTGCTATCACTTTCTTACTTATGAATAATGGTTTGCTTCAAATACACCCCACACACTGATATGATATCAGATATGAGGTCAGTCAGGGTGTCTCGATGTGCCCCAAAACTGTCTCAAGTCTATCTCTAGGTGCCATGAAAGTGTTTCAAGATGCCCCCACCTTTTTCAGGCACATATTGTTACTGCAACATCTAGCATTATGGTGTCTCAAGATACCCCATGTGGTGTCTCAAGGTGGATCCATATGTGTCGTGAAAAGCTTTTATTTCTAAAAATAAATATATGTTTGGGTGCCCCAGTTTCCCCTACCCATATATCTGCAAAAAATGATGCTCAAGACATGCCACTCCTTGTCATGATACTTGATAACTGTGGGGTATTATAATTTTCCTCTCATTGTAGTCTAGCCATTCATTTCAAAACTACATGCATAGTGGACAAATCTAATGTAGGCCTACATGTAGCATCTGGCAGGCAATGACGTTAGGCCTAAAACACATACTGTGTAACCACTGGTAACAGTCGACCCGTGCTGGTTTGGACAACATCAGATGAAATAGTCCTAATACGATCCGACATGACTAACATTAGCTTAAAATTGGGATATTTCCAGCATCAGTCAAGGTCGAGCTGTGACCAGAGGATGAGCATGTGGGCCTACCTAAAACACATACTGTGTAACAGTCGGCCCGTGCTGGTTTGGACAACAGCAGATGCAATAGGCCTACACCTCTAGAATTGAACATTCAATTCAGCTCTATGATAAATAGCCAAATTTAAGTTGTTGCCGGTCCGACATGACTAACTTAAAATTGGGACATTTCCAACCCCAGGCAAGGTGAAGCTGTGACAAGAGGATGAGCATCATTTAATTATCCATTGATATCAGTCTTGATATAGATAAAATAAGCACACAACATTCCTCATTCATCCATGTTGTCGCCTTTGCATGGCGTGTGTTGCGATCAACAGTAAAACATCATAATTTTATCAAAATCACAGATTTGATACGCATAAGGGCATGCCGTTATGAGCGAATATGACATTCTGATCGATCAGAATGACACACCCTTATAATTGAACAATTTGTAGTATTTCAGAGTCCTCCCTTTGCCCCAGACACACGAGGCCTTTGGCCCTAGTTTTTGCACCACAGCCTAGACTATTGTAAGAGACTGAGACCATCACATCCCTGACCCTGGGACACTCTGACAGTTAAATATAAACTGTTACTTTTTAGTATTAGAATGTCAAACTTTATCTAGAAACTTGTCAAAAATCATTTAGGCCTAGCATAGTCTAGGCTACATTCAAGTGCCCACCAAATTCAAATAGTCTAGTCCAGGACAATATTTTGTGGAGGGGCATTAGGGCTAGCCTACTGTACCACATGCGAACAGCTTCTTTATCAACCTCAATACTCTTTATAGTATTGATGTTGGTAGAGGAGCTATCTGCTTGTGTACTGTAGGTGTGAGATGTGCAGCCTACAACTTGTGCTGTGAGACCTTTGTCAAATGTAAACCGGTATTGTTTAGGCCCTCATGGTAATGCGGAAATTACATGTTACGCCTGAGAAATTTATCTGTACCTCTGTACTGACCTTTGACCTCGATCACCCACTGATCACGCATGGTAACAATAAGGCCCACGTTGTGGATCAATCATGAATAAAAAAACGAAATATAAAACAGGAATGCATCACACAATTATCATCCTGTTATAATGCTGTATTAATACTTACTCAATACGGTCAAAATCCAAGTCAGACCACCATATCCTGTCAGAGTAAAGATCCACTGTGATCGAAGTAGGCCATCTAACATCTGTTGTTACTATGTTTGTAATGTTAGACCCATCCATTCCCAAGTGACTAATAGCACGGTGACCTCCAAAGAACAATAACCTGTAAAAAAGACATCATACACAAGCCTACCATTAGATGTATACTATATTTTTAGTAATGCATATATGTTTATGACTAAAATAAATATTGGTAGTCTACTATCATAAATATACATGGGATGATTTATTTTGTCAGACACAAATAATTATTAACCCTTTGACTTCCAGGCCGGGGTGCATACCAGGATCCAGATATACTGGTGTAGGGGTTCTATTTTTCGTCATTTGAAGCTGGAATTGCTAACGCAATTTCCAGCTTCAAATGACGAAAAATACATAAATGTAGTATATATTTGACGAAAATTTGTGTCATTTTATGGTTACGTTCATTGACGAATGACGACGGAAATTTCCGTCATGTATGGTAGTGAAAAGGTTAAATGACACAATCAGCATACTGACACAATGGCAGGATATCGGTACAGATGTCTGACTATAAGCTGGTTATCATGATAACAACCAGGTCAACTCACTGACTCAATGGTGGAATAGCTGTACAGATGTCTGACTGTAAGCTGGTTATCATGATAACAACCCAGTCAACTCACTGACTCAATGGTAGAATAGCTGTACAGATGTCTGACTGTAAGCTGGTTATCATGATAACAACCCAGTCAACACACTGACTCAATGGTGGAATAGCTGTACAGATGTCTGACTGTAAGCTGGTTATCATGATAACAACCCAGTCAACACACTGACTCAATGGTGGAATAGCTGTACAGATGACTGACTGTAAGCTGGTTGTCATGATAACAACCCAGTCAACACACTGACTCAATGGTGGAATAGCTGTACAGATGACAGACTGTAAGCTGGTTGTCATGATAACAACCCAGTCAACACACTGACTCAATGGTGGGATAGCGGTACAGATGTCTGAATGTAAGCTGGTTATCAGGATAACAGCCCAGTCAACACACTGACTCAATGGTAGGATAGCTGTACAGATGTCTGACTGTAAGCTGGTTATCATGATAACAACCCAGTCAACTCACTGACTCAATGGTGGGATAGAGGTACAGATGTCTGACTGTAAGCTGGTTATCATGATAACAACCCAGTCAACACACTGACTCAATGGTGGAATAGCTGTACAGATGTCTGAATGTAAGCTGGTTATCAGGATAACAGCCCAGTCAACACACTGACTCAATGGTAGGATAGCTGTACAGATGTCTGACTGTAAGCTGGTTATCATGATAACAACCCAGTCAACACACTGACTCAATGGTGGAATAGCTGTACAGATGTCTGACTGTAAGCTGGTTATCATGATAACAACCCAGTCAACTCACTGACTCAATGGTGGAATAGCGGTACAGATGTCTGACTGTAAGCTGATTATCATGATAACAGCCCAGTCAGCAGGCTGACTCAATGGTGGGATAGCTGTACACATGTCTGACTGTAAGCTGGTTATCATGATAACAACCCAGTCAACTCACTGACTCAATGGTGGAATAGCTGTACAGATGTCTGACTGTAAGCTGGTTATCATGATAACAACCCAGTCAACACACTGACTCAATGGTGGGATAGCGGTACAGATGTCTGACTGTAGCATTTTAGCATGATAAAGATGACTGTCACCAGCTGGCATTCATCAGATGACATTCATCAAATAACTGTCACAAGATGATTTTCACCAGATGACTGTCACCAGATGACTGTCACCAGATGACTGTTATCAGATGACTGTTATCAGATGAATGCCACCAGATGACTGTCACCAGATGACTGTTATCAGATGGCTGTCACCAGATGACTGTCACCAGATGACTGACACCAGATGACTGTCACCAGATGGCTGTCCCCAGATGACTGTCACCAATTCGCTCTCAACAAATGGTTGTCATCAGATGACTGTCACCAGATGGATGTCACCAGATGACTGTCACCAGATGGTTGTCACCAGATGACTGCCACAAACTCGTTCTCAACAAATGGTTGTTATCAGATGACTCTCACCATATAACTGTCACCAGATGGATGTCATCAGATGGCTGTCACCAGATGACTGTCACCATATAACTGTCACCAGATGACTGTCACCAGACGACCGTCAACAGATGACCGCCACCTGTTGTTTGCCTCTAGATGCATGTTAATTATTTTCGCTACATCAACAATATTGTTGCTGACAATGTTTTTTTACAAATTGGCTGTCACCTGTTATTGGTCACTTCGCATCATAGTAATCATAAATATCAACATAATCATATAGCTTTGTGACAAAATATTATGTCATTGAAACATAATTTAAATTGTCATTTTGGAATCAGCTGGTTAACTAATTGCGCCTTTAATAGATCCGTAAATCTATTCACCAAAATACCATAACATTAATAGAGAAGATCTTACTCACTGTATTTTGAGATGAATGGCTAGTGTAAGTATGTAATCAGTGTGAGTCATCAAGACCACTAGATGAGTCCCGTCCAGATTGGATACACAGATAGAATATGGAGCATCGCTAATCCAATACAACTTTCTGTACAAAAAAAAGCTATTTAATTCTTAGTTTATTTTCGCTTGTCAGCGTTTTTAACGACGTCAAGATATAATAATAATAATTCCCCCTTAATATCATATTTATCATAACTACAACAATAATAAGAGTGATATTTTCATTTTCACTCCTATCTGAGAGCACTGAAAAAATCATTTAATATTATGTTTTTTTGCTAAGATTTTGAATATCTTGGCACAAAGTTGTGAATGAAAACGTTAAACACGGTAACTATGTCTAATATACGTGACCACTTACTACCCTTTGAAATATTTTCCTGGTTATTTATTATGGTTGGCCCACACTGTACAACATTGGGTCAAAATTCAAACAACAAGCGCTCCAATCTGCTACCAGCATAATAGGAGCTTGTCTGACCTAGTAGACAGGGATATATTCTAACCAATCTAATAAACATGTCTGTCAAACTTTTCTCAACGGTTTCTATTGTATTTTTTCCCGTAGATTTCAAATCTGCCAGATACCATTCGAGATTTTGCATATTTAATTAGCTAATTTGCATATTTCCAAAATGGCCACCAAAAAAAGTAATCGGCTATGAATGCAGTCCCGGCAATCCTAGAAATGTGTTTTTTAGCCCTAAGTTCGAGTTTTGAGATCCCATAATGCCATTTTGACGACAATATCATTTTTGAGGTCATTGGAAGGTCATAGGTCACGTGAACATTGAAATACAATATCCCACCTTTACGTTTTAGCAAAAAGTGCACAAATTGACTTTTTTGGGATAAAATAATGATTTGAATGACTGATAATATGTATTTAATTTCAGAGAGTTACATCTCATACACAAGACTATATTTAATAATACAAGATGGCCGCCATAATTCAAAATAGCCGCCAGCCGAACCTAAAATCTAGATATCTTAGCTTCTAGATATAATATTTAAGCGATCTTAGTGGCTAGATTAAGGTTTTTGGATCAAGGAATAAAATGCCAAATATCATTATACTGTCAAATGAATTTTTAGAGGTTTTTGAAGTCTTTTTGATCTCTATAGCTTGATATTTTGGCAAAATTGTGTGATCATCTACGCCATCATAGTTATATTTGAATGACATCCTCCCAGAATAAGTTTATCAACCGCACACTGTTCTGAATTCACATACTAACATGATATAAAGTTAAAACATATAGGCCTACATTACATGTGTATGACAGCGATACAAGAGGTAAATAAACATATCATTTACATTATAATACGGCACTATTATGTTGTAAAAACTACTACACAGGGGGTTAACATCATATTTTCTGGAAAACTGACAGTCTGACACGGTGTGTTGTATAAGGTTGGGCACCTGAAATAATATCTACATATATTTAGGATCACAACCTAGGTGCACAACCTTGCAAATCAACTACTGGAAACTGGCAGGAGGCCAATAATGGCGGCAATTACCGAAAAACCTTAATTTGTCAATATCTCAGTCAAGATGTAAGATAATTTGCTATTAAAGTTGTCTAAACCTATCTTCTTAGGGTGAATGATCAATATAAAGCCAACCCTGAAGTGATTTTATGTCTTCTTAACAAGATAGTACACACATCCATGCATTGCATGTGCAAAAAAATAATGTTTGCGCTAGATAATATTAAACACATTTGATAAGAAAACATTTGATGTGATAACAATGGTAAGTTTATTGATTATAGGCTAACATAAGTATCACTTGTTACAATAATCACTTCAAACATAATTAGCCTAAAGTTACATGAAACAAAAATTAGCGCTGAAAATAATACTGTCGAAGGAACTACTGTTTGCAGGAAGCCACATGCACACAACTACATTGTATATCGAGTAGATTATTGAAAGTGGGTGTGCTTAAACGAATACTAAAAAAGTATATGATGCATTTATGCTATTTAATTAAAAGCATAAATTATAAGGATTATGCTTGGGGATCACCCACAGTCACATCATACATAGCAAGGATTTCCCTTTTCTCACACTAGCAGTTCTTGTTACAACACTTCTTGAGGGGATGGAATTTTGTGAATCATATGTGGTGGCGACGGTGGGTTTGTACATGTAGATTGAACAGGAATCAGCTTGCTATTTTCTACAACCCTTCCATAGTCCTAAGGCTTGAGGATGGCTTGGCTGCATGCTTTATATGCTGTTCAAAATCATTTTCATTGGGTGGCAACAACTTCAGCAGTGTTGACTTATTAATGTTATTTAAGAATGTTTTGTCTCTGAGCGTATCTATATCACAGCCTTCGAAGGTGGCACTCTTGTTGAAATATTAGTTCACAAAAAGCTGCTGTGACTGGTCACACACATCTAGCGTGATTGCAATGGGAGCACCATCATCAGCAAAGTCTTCCAGTGTAGTTATATCATTCAGCCAACTTTACATGCCAGTAGAGAATGGATAGCCGATGGTATCTCGTCCGCTGATAATGTGAATAAATGACCCATTGCAGCGGCAAAACTTCGTGAATGGATAGCTGTCTTGAGATGAACGACCAATCACCAAATATACAATGCAATGTATGTGACTGTAATTAGTATATCCTGTTTTATCTACCACCAAGTAAAATTTTGGATAGCCGATGGTATCTCGTCCGCTGATAATGTGAATAAATGACCCATTGCAGCGGCAAAACTTCGTGAATGGATAGCTGTCTTGAGATGAACGACCAATCACCAAATATACAATGCAGTGTATGTGACTGTAATTAGTATACCCTGTTTTATCTACTACCAAGTAAAATTTTGTTGAACAAAAGGGAGGATTGTTATTGGTGATCATGAATGTAGCAATATGCCTCCATCATCGATCACAGGAAACGGAAATAGTATGATAGCTGATGATGCCATGGTGCTCACATTGCAATAACGGTAGATGTGTATGACCAGACAAAGTAGCTTCTTGTGAATACATAATCCAACTTCGAAGGCTGTGATATAGCTATATACTCATATTCGTCAAGTTTTATAATAACAAATCACTGCTGAAATAGCTGCAACCTTCTTGCTTTCGAACAGCTTCTAAAGCGAGCAGCATTGGCAAAGCACTTGACAAGTCAGATCACATCGCCAAGCTTACCTGCGAGCCTGAGGACTATGGACGGGTTGTATAAAATGATAAACTGATCCCAGGTAAATTTACAAGCCCACCACATATGACACACACAACTTCACGTGGCTGCAAAAAGGGTTGCGACAAAAACTGCTCGAGTAAGAGAAGAAAAATCCCCTGCTATATTGAATGTGACTGACAGAGATTTCTAAGCAAAGGTAGCCGTGTAAAAATGATCATGATAATTGAATAACAATTGTATTTCATACACTACAACACTCTTTTTTTATTATTTTTTCGTTAACCACACCCAAATTCAATGATTCTCTAACATGTCTAAAATATAGCTAATCCCTGCAAACAGTAGTTATTTTGACAGTATTATATTCAGTGTTATTCAATTTTGTTGTTTGCAACTTCAGGCTGACTACTAGTTGTCGTAGAATAATGCTTAACGTCGCTCCGCACTAATGGTCATTTAAGTGATATTGTAGTACGATAAAAACAGTGCAGTCCATTGATGTCCATTGATGCCCGATGTCCATATGATGACATGAGGGTGGGGTGATAGGGAATGGTGGGTTACTTACTGACCGATTTTCTTGGCATGTCTAAGGGATTTACCCTCAGACATGCCCAGACGATCGAAGACTTGGGTTTTGATTTGTAATTTGATGCTGCAACACCGAGGCCTTTAGCCCAGCTCCGCTCTCCCCCGGTGGGATAGTCCTAAGAGACACAATAGTTGAGGGTAACTCCATTCATCACACGTGAGAGACCTAATGTCAAACACTAGTGCCTGCACTGATGTGGGAGCTGCATTGGCACCACTATTGAGTGGAGGAAACAGGCTACCCCGCTGGGAGTCCACCACAATATTATAGCCAGCCACGTGTAGGCTGCAGCTTCCCTTGGATAAGGGTTGTAGACTAGTGATTCTGTACCATGTGGTGCAACATGCAACAGACAGGACAGATCCCTAATGACCCTCCCCAGGTGGGTGCGAAAAGTGCTACTACTAGCAACCATCCCAGTACCCCTTAGACTGACCATGTTATGAAGTGATTATAATACCAAATGCTATATCACTGCAAGGGTTAATACATATGTTATATCAAATTTATGATCAATAAACATTATCATTGTTATGACATCGAATGCTCGTGATGCTTTCTTATCAAAAGTGATTATTAATTATACACTGTGAAACATTATTTCCAAAGCAGAGTTGTGTGTACTGGTATACATAATTTTTTTGCAAGACATAACATCACTTCAGGACTGTTTTTATGTTGATCTTTGACCCTGAAAATACTCGTCTAGTCAACTTTAAAGGCAAATTATCTTAAATATTGACCGAGATATTGACAAATTCAAGTTTTTCGGTAATGGCTGCCTTTATTGGCTTCCTGCCAATTTCCAGTAGTCGATTTGCAAGGTTGTGCACCTAGGTTGTGATCCTAAATATATGTGGATATCATTTCAAGTGCCCAAACTTTTACAACACGCCGTGTCAGTTTTCCAGAAAATATGATGTTCACCCCCTGGGTAGTAGTTCTACATACTCAAAATAACAGTGCCGTATTATAATGTAAATGATATGTCTATTTTCCTCTTTTGTCGCTTTCATATACATATGATGTATATGGTTTTACTTTATATCATGTTAGCATGTGAATTCAGAAGAGTATGCGGATGATAACCTCATTCTGAGAGGAAGTTATTCAAATATAACTATTATATAACACACATTTGCCATAATATCAAACTATAGAGCTCAAAAAGACATGAAAAAAACTCTAAATAAACATTTGACAGTATAATGATGTCTGACATTGTATTCCTTGATAAAAAAAAAACAATCTAGACACTAAGATCGCTTAAATATGATATCTAGAAGCTAAGATATCTTGATTTTAGGTTCGGCGGGCGGCCATTTTGAATTATGGCGGCCATCTTGTAATAATAAATATAGTCTTGTGTATGCGATGTAACTCGCTGATATTAAATACATATTATCAGGCATTCAAATCATCATTTTATCCAAAAAAGTCAATTTGTGCACTTTTTGCTAAAACGTAAAGGTGGGATATTGTATTTCAATGGTCACGTGACCTATGACCTTCCAAGGACCCCAAAAAAATTATTGTCGTCAAAATGGCATTATGGGATTTCAAAACCCGAACTTAAAGGGACTGGCCCAGGCTAAAATCATCAAAAAATCGATGATTTTATTTCGGGTTCTTAATATGACCATATGATGTAAACATGTACATAGACTAGAACTGCAAATTTTTATAATTTTTGTGCTGCGCACTTACCAGTTAGACTAGATATAGAGACGAAATTCCCGCATTTCCTATTTTTGACATGGTTGTCAATAATTACAAATCAGGAATTTCGTCTCTATATCTAGCCTAACTGGTGAATGCGCAGCACGAAAATTATAAAAATTTGCAGTTCTAGTCTATGTACATGCTTACATCATATGGTCATATTAAGAACCGGAAATAAAATTACCGATTTTTTGATGATTTTAGCCTGGGCCAGTCCCTTTAAGGCCAAAAAACACATTTCTAGGATTGCCAAGACTGCATTCATAGCCGATTACTTTTTTTTGGCGGCTATTTTGGAAATATGCAAATTAGCTAATTAAATATGCAAAATCTCGAATGGTATCTGGCAGATTTGAAATCTACGGGAAAAAATACAATAGAAACCGCTGAGAAAAGTTTGACAGACATGTTTATTAGATTGGTTAGGATATATCCCTGTCTATAGGCCTACCTCTGCATTGCCAGTAAACGTGATACATTGACCCGGTGGTGGGCTAATGTTGTTTCACAATCTACGACGTCGGCCCAACCACGCTCCAATAGATCATGTTTACTGATCACTTCATGCACACTACTAACTTCGGCCTACATTGGCCCAAAGTTGCTTTAATGCTGGGCCAGCGCCGTGGACTGTGTACCAGTGACAAATCAACGCTGGGCCCTTGCTTGGCTTTGTCTCCATGTGCCCCTATGCGGGTAGCGCCCCTCTCTCGGGGACGGCACTCCCCCCCCCCGCCAATCCCACATATAGGGGTTGTCACTGTATTGTTTTAATGCTGGACCAGCCTCCAAGCAGTAGCCCAGCGGCGTTCGGCCGGTGTTGGTGCAGTGATGGCCCATTGAGTTCGCCGCTGGCCCAACATTGTGCCGCATCGGCTGAGCGATGCGTGTTTGCTGTGTAGGCCAACACTGCACAGTGAATGCACAATCAGTTCACGTTATAAATGCATTATGTAAGGCATTGTGTGGAGATGAGAGCATCTTGGACGGGATGTCTGTTAAATCTAATATCTGTCCTTATTTATCTTGGCTGTTGCCTTGTGGGTGACTCAATTTTAGGCGCCTAGATCAAATACAAAGAAATATTTGTTAACCTATTGATCAGGTGATTTTAATCAGTGTTAATGTAAGAATTAACTGTTTATATAATCCTCATGTGTTTTAGTGAATGCGGGGAGTGAATAGCCAGGGAGGGATTATTTGACAGGCGGAAGCTGAGTACAGGCAGTTGCTCTCGAGACCCTCTGATGACTATTCACTTATCTGAGAGTTATGAATATAATAAATTCTTCACTATAACTTCATTAATAGGAGTAAGATATCACTGTTTTTTCACTAGTCTATGAATAATAATGTGTCATGTATAAAATAGTTTCTATCACAATAATTAGCCTAAGTACAACCTATTCAGGTTATTCGTTGAATGAATTACAATACTAATTAGGCCTACTATGTGGTATTAACAATGTTAAAAGGTGGAAGATGACATTGGCGTCTGGCCCCACTGTTAAGAGACCCTAAGATTTCTAGGAATACTGTATTTGCCATTTTAACGGCACTGCTAGCAATATAAAGCTACGCTAAGAATGGATAAGTGAAGTGAATGATCGACATGAATTTATAAAATGTTAGGAATACAACAATAGTATCAATCATTGTCTCCGTGTGTAGATTAGACCAGTTTAAGGTTCAAAGTCAATGTTGCTTATTCGGGCTCTAGGTTTGTAGGGTGTAGCACGCGTGGAGGTGGGCCACGCTCATCCCTGTTCATGCTCCTAGTTGGGGGATAAGGAGGGTAGGCTAAGGGGTGTCTGTGTGAACTATAGCCCCAGCGTGACTGTACTGGCAAGCGGTACAGTCACAATTGCATACAGTCGCTTCTGGCGAGACACCCCACCCCTGGTTATCGTTGAATTAAATTACGAGAGAATCACACCCACCTGCAAGTATTCATGTGTGTACGCATGTTCCTGAATATTCAACCAGCTGCGCACACTTTTAAAAATGACATATAATATAAATATCAAGTATTATATCCAGCAAAATCGCAGCTAGCGACGGTAATTTTTCTTTTCAGAAATTCCGCCCAGCATGTCACTTCCGGAAATCAGCAAATCCAGTGACCAATAAAACGTCCGTTTCATTGTCACATGATTGGCTCTTTGTGGATATTATTATATTGCACCACGTGTGATCACACTGTAGAATCGAAAACACGCCTATTGGTGAAGTGCAATGCTTCTCGGCGCCAAATTGTCATTTTTTTTAGAAATCTTTCGCAATATCGACTGCAAAAAGGCCAAAATGTTCAATTTTGTGCACGGAGCATTAGTACATCTTACGAATTTCCACAGATGGAATTTACATGGAAAAGTTCAATACATTTCTCAGACTAGTGAAAACAGTTTTGGTACCCTACCTAAAAACTGGGCACGATTCCATTCATATGTAATTTTTTTAATCTGTTTATATATACGTTTTACAATGGGATACATTCTGTTACATTAAGTTTTACACCACTGATATCTCATTTATTTGTTTATTGACCTGCGTAGACAATAAGCCAATGAAACGCTGTAAAATCAAAGTTGCTCGCCTATTGGAGAAATTTGAAGACGCCTATTGGCGCAACTATATTAGTATTGGTATGGTTATATCACATACGGATTTGTTTTATGTTTAGCTATTTTCTTAAGCGGGACTTATGTGTTATGTAGTCTACGGCTGGAATATTAGTATTGGTATGGCTATATTAAAAACGGATTTGTTTTATCTTTAGCTATTTTCTTAAGCGGGACTTATGTATTATGTAGCCTACGGCTGGTAATCTACATGTAGACTATCAGGTTATTTTAATATCATTTAAATTTTAAATGATATTTAGAAAATAACCTGATAGTTTACATGTAGATTATAGCCTAACAAAATGTGCGTTAATATAAAGACAGTTATTAATCTTACTGCATAGCCTACTGGACCTATCGCTGTTCTGCCATTGATAGATAGGCCTATAAGCCTACACGAGACATGGTAGTGACGTATGTGGTTTGGGGACACGGGTAATGGTTGTATAATGGTTGTCAATGCCGGCATGGTTGTCTGAACGCTTTCAATGCTGGCAATCCTGGCCTAACGTTGGTACAACAGTGTTTTTCAACCATACATTACCCCAACCCCCTCTTCAGGGTAGCATCCCATAGACTGGGTACTACAACTCTGATACAACTCTGGTACAACGTTGGCACGACCATTCCAGATTTGGAGACACGGAAATTTGAAGACAAAGACATTTTTTGGAGACACAGAAATTTGGGGACGCGGGAATTTTAACATTTGCACAACCATTCCAGATTTGGGCACCACCCACCCCCTTCACTGGGTAGGATGTGAAAATTTTTTTGAGACACTAGAATTGGACGTTTTTAATGCTGTTTTAGTGAATACAATGTTCAGGTACGCATATGTGGTGCATAGTAATCGAGTATATGCTAAAGCACACGCAATTGTGAGAAAGTGTGCTTAAAAACAACTTGCAAAAGACAAATTATTGTTGGTGGGTTGGTGTTTGTGTATGGTTTTTGATACAACCATCGTATTTAGACGTTCTCTGCTCATTTTTAGTACCATTTTGGAAAAAACGCCTAGTACATATGAAACAAACTGCTGTTGTGCACATCTCATAATTTTTCTGATGAAATAGTTTTAATATTGTATTATTCAAGTGAAATGCTACTGATTCTAAACAACACTATCACTAATCTGCTTAATCACATTCAAGTCTTACATATACGATGGTAAAAGTAAACTGTTTTTTTTTGGCAAAAGGTGAATATATATTGAATATATAATATATATATATATATATATATATATATATATATATATATATATATATATATATATATATATATATATATACATCCATCTAAACGTGAGAAAACACATTACTAATAGAACAAAGTGATTTTTTATATGCAGCAGGCTGTCGGATACCGTCAGACTAATAAATAACACTGTGCACCCACTGAGAAACATCTGTGGTGAGATGATTAACGATTTGTCCTTCTGCCAACGTAGACATTGGGCAAACATTCTACCAATATGTGACGATTCTTGGAACTTCTACAACAGACACCAGTACAGCCTCCCTGGAATCTATTTTTAAGATAATATTTGAGTAAAAAAACGACAACATTAAAAAATTGGTTTAAAAAAACGCACAAGTAATAAAAAGTTAGAAAATATGAACATTATAACTTCAAAAACAAAAATATTATAACCGAAATCTAATTTTAGGATAATATTTGAGTGAAAAAAACCACACCAGTAGAAAATTGGTGTAAAAAAATATTGAGCGTGTAAAAATCAACCTAAAAGTCCCAAAAGGGTATATTTTTTACAAAGTTTTTACAAAGTTTGAACAACTTGCAAAAGACAAATTTTGTTGGTGGGTTGGTGTTTGTGTACGGTTTTTAATATGTACCCTGTAAAACAGCATAAAAAAATCCAATTCTAGTGTCTCCAAATTTTTTTACATCCTACCCAGGGGAGGGAGTGGGTGGTACCCAAATCTAGAATGGTTGTGCAAATGGTAAAATTTCCGTGTCCCCAAATTTCTGTGTCTCCCAAAAATTTCTTTGTCTTCAAATTTCTGTGTCTCCAAATCTGGAATAGAAGTGCCAACGTTGTACCAGAGTTGTATCAGAGCTGTAGTACCCAGTCTATGGGATGCTACCCTGGGGAGGGGGTTGGGGTAATGTATGGTTGAAAAAAAACAATGTTGTACCAACGTTAGGCCAGCATTTCCAGCATTGAAAGCATTCAGACAACCATGCCGGCATTGACAACCATTATACAACCATTATCCGTGACCCCAAACCATATACATCACTACTCATGGTGGTCTGATATTAGGCCCTATAGAACTATTCGTCCATGAACAGCTGATAGCCCAGTCCTGTGATTTACTATACCGTAAAGGCGCGAACAATGGATTGTTGTGCTCTTTTTATCCTAGAAAATGAAAGTTTTTTAATATAATTATGGTGATGACTGAGAGCAATCTCGACTTCAACTTAAGCCACAGCACATAACTTTTAAATGTTGCTTGTGGCATATGAGCTGAGCATGGGATGTAGGGCCTAGCTGTAATATCTCTGATTCTAACCAACCAGTCCCATTGTAGTACCCTCCAGTGGGTACTTTGATCGACGTAGGGCCAGGTCCTTCAATCGTAGTACCTTAGTAGGCTTATGTCAATCCAAGTACCGTCACCTATAAGCCAGATTATTTTCATGGGTGCCCCCTAAGAAATCTAATGAACACTTTGTGTAAGGTTTCCCGATTGCCTGACACTGGTGATTCCCTTCTTCTGATGTCACAGCTTCTGCTGGAATTATCTGAACGTCCCATAGGCAAGTTGATAAATTAGTAAACTTTCACCAGAGCATGCCAATACTATCTGGATGCTTTTCACACATGATACTCTAGTATAATATGCATGAGGGTCACAAATTCTGGGCAATAACGAAAGGTAAATATATTAAGACCATTTAGAATATACAAGTACAAGTACAAGTACAACCTATTCAGGTTATTAGTTGAATGAATTACAATACTAATTAGGCCTACTATGAGGTATTAACAATGTTAAAAGGTGGAAGATGACATTGGCGTCTGGCCCCACTGTTAAGAGACCCTAAGATTTCTAGGAATACTGTATTTGCCAATTTAATGGCACTGCTAGCAATATAAAGCTACGCTGAGAATGGATACGTGAAGTGAATGATCGACATGAATTTATAAAATGTTAGGAATACAACAATAGTATCAATCATTGTCTCCGTGTGTAGATTAGACCAGTTTAAGGTTGCTTATTCAGGCTCTAGGTTTGTAGGGTGTAGCACGCGTGGAGGTGGGCCACGCTCATCCCTGTTCATGTTCCTAGTTGGGGGATAAGGAGGGTAGGCTAAGGGGTGTCTGTGTAGACTATAGCCCCAGCGTGACTGTACTGGCAAGCGGTACAGTCACAATTGCATACAGTCGCTTCTGGCGAGACACCCCACCCCTGGTTATCGTTGAGTTAAATTACGAGAGTATCACACCCACCTGCAAGTATTCATGTGTGTACGCATGTTCCTGAATATTCAACCAGCTGCGCACACTTTTAAAAATGACATATAATATAAATATCAAGTATTATATCTAGCAAAATCGCAGTTAGCTGAAAACGACGGTAATTTTTCTTTTCAGAAATTCCGCCCAACATGTCACTTCCGAAAATCAGCAAATCCAGTGACCAATAAAACGTCCGTTTCATTGTCACATGATCGGCTCTTTGTGCATATTATTATATTGCACCACGTGTGATCACACTGTAGAATAGAAAACACGCCTATTGGTGAAGTGCAATGCTTCTCGGCGCCAAATTGTCATTTTTTTTAGAAATCTTTCGCAATATCGACTGCAAAAAGGCCAAAATGTTCAATTTTGTGCACGGAGCATTAGTACATCTTACGAATTTCCACAGATGAAATTTACATGGAAAAGTGCAATACATTTCTCAGACTGGGCACGATTCCATTCATATGTAATTTTTTAATCTGTTTATATATACGTTTTACAATGGGATCGATTTTGTTACATTAAGTGTTACACCACTGATATCTCATTTATTTGTTTATTGACCTGCGTAGACAATAAGCCATTGAAACGCTGTAAAATCAAAGTTGCTCGCCTATTGGAGAAATTTGGAACGCCTATTGGCGCAACTATATTAGTATTGGTATGGGAATATATACAGTGTTTAAAATAGCAATGAAAATAGCAATGAAAATATTTTTCAAATGAGCCAAATATAATTGGCATTTAACATAGATGGGGCTGTTAAAGTCAACAGACGTTGTATCTTTTTATCATATGTTGAAATTCATTCGCCAAATTTTGCTTCACAGAAACAGTGCATCAATATTATTCTGTAGAGAAAGTACATCTTTCTTTGACTTTATCTTTCGATAAATTATGGCATCGTCAGCATATAATTTCATAAATGATGTACAAACATCTCAGATATATTATTCATAACACAAATATTAAAGGTCCAATAATTAAACTTTGTGGTAAACCTGATGTTACTGGTAAAGGTGAAGATACCTTACCTTCTATTAAAACTGACTGATACAAACCTAGCAGACAATTTTCAATCCACTGTATTAGGTTACTGCCAAAGTCAATTTGTTCAATTTTGTGAACTATTAGGTCATGCGGTACAGACTCAAAGGCTTTAACAAAGTCAAGCAGTATACAGTAAAACCTGCTATTAACGGCCACCCTAATGTTAGCCAAAAGTAGCCGTTGGGAGGGGTTGGCCGCTCATAAGAAATTAGAGGAAGGGGAGGGGTTAAAAAAATAAAACTATATAATTATTAATAATAAAAAAAATCAAAGTCATGGGTCATTTTCAACTGCCATAATGTCAAAAGATATAACTATGTATTGTTTACAAAACACTAAATTATTCAAATAAAATGATTTATTTGTATATATTATTACAGTAAAAAATATTAATGCATTGATTTATATTAAAATAACGCGGATGGAAGGAAATTACAAACGAGCCCTTGATCTCTGAGATACTAGTAATGTAATTCCTTCATTGTTGAGTTCTTGGTCAAAGTGGGCATGACTATTAGCTGAATAAATCAAGATCCGAATTCCCCTCTGCATGCACTGTCCAAAATATTACACCCTCTACTCTTAAGTTCTAACTATTAAGTAGCCATACTCTAGACTACACAGTACAATTATTTGATTATGTTAATGTATATAATATAGCTGTTGTGTTTGATCTATGGCTATTTTATTGTTTTTAGGCCTAATTACAAGTGGCCGCTCTGCTATGCTGAGTGAAATGCATGGCAGTATATCGCCAGCAGAGTACCGCTGGACGCTGCATAACGTATATGTATTCATCAGGTGGAAGAACGTGGAAATCTGTGAATTAGATTGACCGCTATCGGAACAAAAGTAATCTCTACAGGAAGCTAGGTCTATAAGTAGCAAACACGAAAAAACAATTGAAAATGTAAAAAAAAAACCACTAAAATGCAAACGCTAACGTTACTAGACCTGATTTGACTATCATTCAGTATTTACTAGTCATTAAAACTTTGGTCGAAAAGCCAATCCATTTTAAAATTCTCCATGTGGCCGTTATGCCAGGTTAAAAATGGATTTTCAATCGTAAAATTAGTGGTCGCGGCCGCGTATTATGGTGAACGCTCATTAGAGAGTGTTGAAAACGAAAATATGATCGGAAATTGTGGTTGGCCGGCCATAGTGGTGACCGCTGGGACCGAGTTTCACTGTAATTCTTTTTGACCTCTGGAGTCTAAATTTCTACTGATATCAGAATATGTATCAATTTGTTGTGTGGTAGTGGAGCGATGTTTAATAAAACCGTGTTGAGCGGAATTAATTAGTGGACTGACAACTGGATAAATGTGATTAAATACATGTCGTTCTATAACTTTACTCACACTTTTGAGGAGTGATAATGTCTGTAATTATTAACCATTTCTTGCCTATTTTGTGAATTGGTACAATATTCGAATACCTCCACTTTTCAGATAATGTACAAGTTGACTTACTGTTGCAAAGAGCTCTTTTGGTTCTTGCTCTAAGATATGAGTTGTTCACAATGATGTACACTGATGCACAGGACTGGGACTAGAGAACAACTGACCAGAGACTCACTTTGCAATACCGAGGTTTGGTGGCTGAGGTCGAAGACACAATGCTATTGACTTGAACACTAAATTCACTACAATACTGTGGTTAAACAGTGTGGTTAGAGAGGGGGCTAATTCATCGGCATACTCTCTCAACACCTTTAAGGATATGTCATCTGGACCAGCGCCTTTGTTAACATCTAACTTTCTCAGTACATTGACTACATCAACTTCAGAAAAAACTATATTAGCAAGCGTGTTGTCTGACTTAACTGAAATAGTGGGTGAAGCAATTTTTGTTTTTTTATTTGAAAATACACAGTTGAAGTAATCGCTAGACATTTTAGCTTGATCATAGTACATAAGTAATAACAAATAAAGGGATGATATATATACAGCATAATCAGAAAAATATATTTAAAACATGTATATGTACTGCCGTGCAAAGACAAAAAGCAGCATAAGCTTACTTTACAAGTAAGCAGATACTGCCTCTTGTCTTTGCAGAGCAGTGTAAGCTATGTACAAGCAATAATAACAATATATATAAAAAAATGAATAATATAGTTGTTGAACAATATATGCTACATTGTATCGGCGAATTACTTAATATTATATATATTTATTTTCTTCTAAAGTTTTTTTAATGTACAAGTTTATGAATTTGGTAAATGTTTCTGGTAAGGCATTCCATATAATTACGCCCGTGTATGATAAGGATTTATGATGTGTTCTAGGAACGAATAATTTTTTATTGGCTGAAGATCTGAGTGAATAATTCGAGTGGTCTTTAATATTAGTAAACATAGTCTGTATATATTGAGGCGCATTACCATTTATAGACAAGACTAACCTGCTTAAATTTTACTATTTCATTAAACTGTAACCATTTTAGCTGTTGAAACAATTGTTTACTTGGGGTTAGGGGAGGTGCTTCTAGTCTGTATCTTGTTGCTTTCTTTTGGATTTTAATGATTTTAGTCTGATTTTCTTTCGAGCAGATACCCCAAACTGAGCTACAATATTCAATGAGTGGTTTGACATAATAATCATAATATTTAATCCTGGTTTCTAATGCAAGTATTTTCTAATCTTTCTGAAGAGAATAAACGATAGGAGGTACACTTTTTAAGATGAGCGACCTGCATAGTTCAGGAGAGAGTATTGTCTACATTAATCCCGAGTAGTTTTGTACTGTTTACTTCATAAATTATAGTATTACCTATTTTTACATTTGCCAAATTGCAATTATTATCTATCTGAACAGATTTCTCTCTATTAGATATAAATAAGGTTTTAGTTTTTTCAATGCTGAGTACCATTTTGTTTTGAAGACACCATCTATCCAAACTGACTGCACATTCTTGTAGTTTCTTAATTATTTTATCTTTGGTTTTGTGTTCAACACTCTCAACTGCATCATCTGCGAATAGGTTGATGTCACTTAAGTATTTTTGTAGAGATATATCGTGGATGAAAATAATAAAAAGTAGTGGGCCCAGGATCGATCCTTGGGGTACCCCTGATTTTATATTTAATGGGTTTGATTTTGTACCATTTATTACTACAAACTGTTTTCTATTTCTAAGGTAAGATTCAAACCAGTTTACCGCTACGGAGCTACATTTGTAAAGTTTAATTTTTTTAATCTAGATATTATGATCTACTAGATCGAATGCTTTGCATAAATCTACTAGCAATAAGCCTTTTTCATTGCCTCTATTTATTACAGTGACATCGTTTTGCCCATCAGATACCACTGCAGGTATCTGGAGAGAATTCATGTTCAGATGACAAAAAAATCATGAAGCGCTTAGCATTATTCTTTAGTGATAGGGCTAGATCAGACATCAAACTGTTATGTTTATCTCTGAACATTAGTTTTAATCTGTTTCGCAAACACTTAAATCTATTTCACATCTGTGCATTGTTCAATCATTTGGCTGCAGCCCAAGCAGTATGCTTATAGTTAGGCATGTATCGTACTTCACCATCCATCCATTGATTTTTAAAATTATTTTTCTCTGGTACCCGTGGTATATATTTATTAATATGATCAGTTACTGTAGAGCTCCAGATGGACTAAGCTTTGTTGATATGGGTGGAATGATTTAGTGACCTATTACTATGTGTAATTAGGGATCGCAGAGCACTAAAATCAGCCTGTTTAAAATTATACCCTACTCTGGGTATTTTTTAGTTTGTTGCACCCTAAAAGTCTAAACTCAATTATTCAATGGTCTGTAGCAAACGCGATGGGACATTCGATGGGCTCTTCTACAAGATATGGCTCAGTAGTGAACACCAAGTCAAGAAGACTGCCATGCTTATTTCTCTGTTATCATATAACAAAAAATTTAACAGATTCAGACTTTGACAAGTAATTAGACCAATGAATATTCCACATGTTAAAATCACCCAGTAAGCGAACGTTTTTAAAGTTGGATGTGGCTGTTTTTAGTAAAGGAGAAAGGTTACACATAAACTGAAATACATCACCATTAAGTGGCCGTTATGCAAGAATGAACAAGAATGAATTTACTTTGATTGTTCGGTTTAACTTCACACACAAATCTTTTTGAGGCTCTAAGTCATGACGTCGACGGGATGATATGTTGATATTTACACATAAGGCTACACCGCCACCGATTTTAACACTCAAAATATCATGTCTGTCTCGTCTGTACACACTATAATTTGGGTGCATGAGGTCACTGTCATTCACCTTGCTTTCTAGCCAGGTCTCTGTAATGGCAACAATGTCAAATTTTTCCCAAAGTGACAGCATATTTCAGTTGGTGAAGTTTATTTATGTTTTTTTTTACACAGATTTGACGCTTCTCGCATTAAGGTATAATACAGGAGGTCGATTATCAGTACTATTTTTACTGTGATTTATTGTGTGATTTTAACAATATTGATTGGTCTAAATACTCATCAAATTCTGGATCTGGTAATTCTTTTTGTAATATGATAACATAGAACTCCCTATTTCAGATGAATAACGTAATTTCATGTAAGCATGGCAGTCTTCTTTAGTTGGTGTTCACTACTGGAATAAGATGAGCGACATCTGGGGGTTGTAAAACGTAGTACATTCAGGTCACAGGCACTGTGTATTTGTTCCAACTATTATATATTTTTAATTAATGTATGATTTAAAACACGTATGTAATTTGCTGTAATATATTAGCTATGAATTAGTTCATTGATAGATACAAATATGATAATAAAGAACACGAAACATGCCTTCCTATCCAATCAACTGCTATGTCCTCTACATACAGTTGATCCGGTGTGTAGAGAAATTCAGCTGTAATGTTGTGTATGATTGCTCTCTTGATAGAAGCACTCCACGCATTATCCAAATTATAGTAATAAAGCATATTATCCACAGTATCAATATCAAAGAAGTAAGTGGTGTGTAGTGTGCGGCTATACATACTGCCATCTATGTTCATTCTGCTGATGTAGCCATCTTCATTAAACAGCAGCTCTGGTATGATATCTGAAAATACACACAGTCTGCATAATAGATAATAACTCATAAAATTGTCCCGGAAGGGCACATTATAAATATGAAATAATTTAATGTAATGATATATCACATTTAAAACATTGATAAAATGATATTGTATATTAATTGTTCTAAAGATGTCGTAAATCAAGACGGCATGATGCTAAATCAACATGAAATCAGTTTGGACGATGATAAGAATTGACCTGACTCATTTTTGACATATCGACCTGTTTGAACTTTGTCAGCCACTTTGAATTTCCTTTGCCATTTTGGGTTCCGACAGCTTCCAATATATGGCAATGGTGATATAACCATTTGGGCCACATTTCCCTTTCTGTCAGTCTCCCTATTGGGGTTTATTTGTAATTGTATCAGGTGTTTTCTCCTGTGATAATGTGAAAACAGAGGGCTTTTATTGTATCATCATATCATCATAACAGTAGACTACACTGCTAGGAATATTTAATTTAGATTTCAAGCCGATTGGAAACATTTTCCCATTTAAATTAAACATAGTAAATCAATAGTTTGGAAGTATATGAATACGTTCATACTGATAAAGAATATTCTGCATTAGACATATTTATTATCACTTCATGCTACATTAGACATTTTAGTGCTGCATAAGACAACATGAGTCACTTGCCGCTGACAACTTTGCATTTCACATTATCGTTATCCAGTTGGTATCCATGGTTACAGCTGCAGATTGGTTTGTTTTCTACATTTTTACATGTCTGATGACATGGGAGGGGTAACGTGCGACATACATCGTTTCCTGGAAATATAATCGCAAAACAGTAAGTGATATAAACAAAACAAAAAACAATATATACATTTCTATACATTGATTATGAAAATAAATGTAGACATCTGTCACATTAATATATGTACAAACAGCTCAGTGTCACCATGTAATTTCACTCTGTTACTGTGTGATGATATATGATTACTACGCCATAATACAAAGGGTCACTATGTGATATCGCTATTGTTAAAAACTGCAGAATGGGTTTCAATTTGGCTCTATTTAGGGTTTGTCTAGGATAATTTAATAAACTAAGCTCAAACAGTGCAACGTTAAAAAAAAAGTCTAATTAGAACAAAACATTAACAATGTATTTACAATATCAATCTCAAAAAGTTTCGCTGTGATAGATTGAGTTTGACAAAACTTCACAATATCTACATACAGACAAGTTTACAAGATTAATTAATCAAGACAAAACAACTTCAATCAATCAATCAATAAAACTTCTATAGCGCTTATATCCTCAGTGGACCGAGCTCAGAGGCTCAGAAATCCTTAGCATGATCATGTGTCATAATCGAGGCTGAAGCAGGTTCGTCAACAGGGAGCCTGTCTGTTGAGGAGCTAGGGTGGGAAAGCCAGAGCAAATAGGTGAGATTCAAGTAATTTCTGGAATGTTAAAATTGTTTCGGCATTACGCATTGGCACAGGCTCCATAAGGCTGGGCCAGATATAGAGAAAGTTCTTGACCCAGTCTTAGTTTTTATACGAGGAGCAACAAATAGGTTTGAATTTGTGAAGTGTAGTTTTTTTTAGCATTTCGGACGAACAAGTAAGTCAGCCAGATATGCAGGCTGATTGACTTTCAGGGTTCGGAAAGTTATTGTGCATACTTCAAAATAAGTACAAAACTTGACAGGCAACCAATGTAATCGTTTTAGAATAGGAGTGGAATCACTAAAATGTGGGGCCTTGGTTACCACTCTTGCGAGGCAGTTCTGAACGCGTTGTAATCTGGCGATATCCTTTTTTGGTAAATTGTAAAAGAAGTGGTGAGTTACAATAATCTTGCTACTGCTACTGACCAGTGCCGATACAAATTGCTTGGCAATATCTAAGGACAGATTTTTTCGAATTTGACGGAAATCAAGGATATGATAGAAGCATGCCCTACATGTTTGGGATATGTGTTTTCGGAAATTCAAGCTACTGTCGAATACTACACCAAGATGCAGATGGATCTGTGATCTGTGATTTGTGCCCGAGAATCAAACCTGGGAAATTATGTAAGAAGTTTTCTCGCTGAAGCTTGTTCCTAATGAGAAGACATTCTGTCTTACTAGGATTAAGCTTCAATTTATAACCTGTCATCCAGTCCGACACGGCCATTACACGATGTTGCAACTTCTCGAGAGATTCCTTAGCGCTGGAAACGGATAGAGACATGTATATTTCAGTATCATCAGCATAAAGATGGTAGGTTATGTCAAATCTGATAATGGTGTGGCGCTGAGTGGTGTAGTATATAGTGTAAAAAACACTGGTCCCAGCACAGAGCCCTGTGGAACTTCATATGAGAGTGTGACTTTATCTGACAGAGTGTCTTGAATTTTTACGGATTGATGCCTATTTTAAAAATAAAAAAATAAAAATTTGAGCCTGCCCAGATATTGCACACCAATCTTAAAGTCTATTTGTTAATGTAGCATGGTCAATGGTGTCGAAAGCAGCCGACAAGTCAAGCAAGGTCAGAGCTGTAACCTCAGCCTGGTCCATACTAATAATTATATCGTTATGTACTTTCAGTAGCGCTGATTCCGTAGAATGATGTTTCCTGTAGGCTGATTGTAATGGATTAGATAGATGGTTATTTTTTATATGAGCTTGCAGCCGATTGGCTACTACCTTTTCTTAGATTTGAGAAATGAAACTCAAGTTGGATACAGGCCTGTAAATTTTCAGTTCATTTGTAGGAAGAGATGTTTTTTTAAGTTGTGGTCTTACATGAGCTTTTTTGTAGTTTTGAGGAATTGTACTAGTTTCCATTGAAATAGTAATTATATCAGTGATGGGAGTTATTAATATATCAAGACAATTTTTCAACACGCTTGTAGGAATGGGGTCCAGATCACATGATTTTGATGATGAGCTCAAAAGAAGCTATTTAATTTCATCTTCTTTTGCACGTTCAAAAACTTTCATTTTGGATCTAATTTCTGTTTTTTTGCACTGATGGAATAATAATACTTTACCCGGAAATTTGAAACGGATAGTTTCAATTTCCTCAAGAAAATACTTAGGGAAATTGTCACAAAGTGATTTTGCTGATGTGAATTCTGGGAGAGCCGGCGGTTGAGTTCTATGCAGAATGTTATTTATCCATAGACGACGGGGATTGTCCGAATTTTCTGAAATAACATCAGCTTAATATTTCGTTTTAGCTTTTGTCATCATTCTTTTACACAGGTCAGGCCAGGCCCGTAACTCCATTGAGGGTAATGAGGCAATTGCCTCACCAAATATTGCCCCCAATTTTTTGTTTACTTATGGTTTGATTAAGGCTGGTGCACACTGTGTGTTTTTTCCGCGTCAGCAACTGTGACTAATTAGGCCCTAGGATGGCAGTGTTTCCTACACCTGCCCAGTTTTAATATTACCATACACCTCTTTTATCAACATGGCAGACTGTACGATGATATATGCCTTGGATCATATATGTAGACCTATGTTCGTTGAGTTATTGTTTTGTAACATTTTTTCTCCTTAAAGGATGAATGCGATATTTTGATTTTATTGCAAATTCTGCTTCATTAGGCTTATGTATGCAGGGTACTCACATAAATTCACACTTGAAATTCCCTGTATTTTTCCTGACTTTTCCTTGTCAAAATATACTTTTACCATCTGTTACATGTCAATAAACGACATCTTACACCCCTATGGTTTAGTCGGGCCAACACCGTCTAATGTAGCCTGTGTAGCAGGGCATAAACGCAATGATTTAGTGAATCAAAATATGTTTGTAAATGATGTATTGTTTAATAGCATAATTAATTTATTAAAAAACGCCACAAATTTACAACATTCGAATAACAAATTTTAACTACATACTAGTCCAGTAGCCACGAGGTCAACCTTGCAAAAAAGCAGGTTACTAAAAAATTCATGATTACAGGTGTTCGATTGGTATCAATACAATTAATATGAATGTCACGCTTATTGATCGAATAATTTGTTCTCGTTATTTAGGAGGGAGTCTAGGATGACTGACAGCGCATTGTCTGATTTAAGAAATTGTGTAAATTGGTTGATTTCAGCTCAATTTTCTTTTATAATACATCATTTCAACAAGTTGTATGGTCAGTGAGTCCATTTAGACCATTGTTGAATTTAGACTATGTTGAACAATATTTTAACCCTTTTAGCGTTAAAGTAAGTAATTTGGCTATTTAATGAAGAATATTCTATGTTTCACAGTAGATTTGAAGTTGTGAAATTATGAGTTGCTCTTACAATTCTACAAAAATGTGAGCCACCTCCAGCAAGAGAAAACATTAAAAATGCCCTCCACGTTAAAGTAATTGTTAAACCATTTAACCTCTACATTTTTCAAGCTGGTTGCCAGATGTCAATCTGATTGTGTGTTGTTTTTACATGTCACACAGTGTCCTTGACCGGTATATTAGTAGTACGATATCCTTGCAATGTATAATAGCTCGCCCAATTGTGAGCATGGATGGTATCGTGGATCTGGTGTTTGTTAAAATATGTTGATAGTGAGCTAAAAATGGTTAAATAGTTTAAAAAATTGTCCGGAAGTTGTCTAAATTGATTCCGTGACCACCAAACTTGTTGAAACCAGAATCAACAATAACTTTGTTCAGGGGTATTTTTGCAAGGTCAAGTCAAAAATGAATACTTGCCAATTATTATTGTATTGCCAATTATTATCGTCATCTACTTCTGTTTTTGAATAACATCCTCAGTCAATGAGACGAAAAGTTGCTCGACCAGATAAAATCCCCTGTGTTTTCCCTTTATTTCACAAAATTAAAGAGCTCCCTTTGTTTACGTGGAAAATTTGAGACAAATGCTCGTCGCTGTATTTTAATAATGTGGTATGTCGCCACATAACATATTCACCTTTCAGTCACACTTTTGAAAACTTTCTTACTCGCATCAACCATGACAGAACACGTGCTCCAAATTATATTTTGGTCACAAAACACAAGCTCACTTCTCACCAGTTTTATAACAATGTTTTACTTGTGAAGTAGGCCTATATATATCCGACATTTAAACCATCCTTAAATCCAACAGATGCCACCAAACGCAGGTTTATTTAAAAACAAAATACAGCGAAATGTCCCACAATATTTCCGACATCACCACCCAAGCCCCGGTTAGCGACATGGATTCACGATATCGCAGTGGTTTTTTCATTTTGGTTTGCTCAATTCCTGATATGAATGAATGAATGAATGAATGAAATCTTATATAGCACAAGTATCCAGCTGGAAGCTATTCAGAGCGCTGAACATCGAGAGTAACTTAGCAAGGCCTGTTATCATTCAAATTCCAACTCAGTCTCCTGGGAGATATACAGCTGAGCTGCCATCGGGGCACATAAAGCCATTTTTAATTCCAAGCAATCATTCCAAATTCGCCTTATGTGCCAAGTAATCACACATTGTGGATTTTCTGATATGACCGCAAGATGGTCTGAAATACCTGCTGCTGAAAAAACTTATTTGATAGAATTAGAAGTGCGTTTAATGATCAAAAGATCGAGGCAATGACCATGAACGTGAGCTGGAAAATTAACATGCTGCTTGATATCAAAACATGTGAGGATTTCCTTGAATTTATTGGTTTGTAAAGTTGCGTTATCCACATGTAAGTTGAAATCTCCCAATATATACAAATTGTCATGGAGTGGAATTATATACAGTAAATCTTGAAATTCATCAAACAATTGATACGTACTGTTTTGAATCCTATACAGACAGACAACGAAACCACTGAATGAATTGTTTCCAATACGTGCAGAGATCGCTACGAACGTTTTAAATGATGACAGAGGATGAATATCAGTTTTCATGTGTCAGAAACTAGTATGCCTACACCTCCTCCTGCCCGCTGATCTACACGAGGTTCGTGAAAAAACGAATAGCCAGGAGGTGAGATATCAGCTATCGTTGATTTCGTTTCATCATGTTTTAACTATGTTTCTGTCACAATGTCCAGATTTTTAGATGTTACATATTCAGAGAAGGGGGAAGTTTTAGGTTTGATAGGCTTTTTCTTGTCTATAAATTATTCTGAGAACCTGCGATTTTAGTTATTGATGCTAATTTATTTATATTATCTAGAAAATTATGCTATAATTTGTAAAGAAATGGTGACTTATTCGTTTAATCCAGCTGGGTGTCTATTGTTCATTGAGTGTTTGTTGTTGATATGCAGGTAGTTTCCTAATCCATTTCAAAGTTTCTTACATACTTACATTATTCTCAACACAGTCACTTATTATCCTCAAATGTCACAGTTTGTGTACATCCAAAAGGTATTTATAATCCAATTAAAAGTATATCCACATGTTAATAAGTCATCAATGTCAGCTTTTTGCGGCATCTATTGAGTATTACAATATATGACTGTAGCCTATTGAGGTCTCACAACAGCAGTCTTCAGTAAAATAATTCTCCTTACATATATAACAGGAATAATCTTAGCAGAATCTATCAAAACTAGCACTATTTATATGTTATGTGTTTTAGTAGCTTCCATTCATCATAATCTCGAATATCTCACGTGATGTTAGGTCATTGCCATCTCCAGAGAGTTCTAGAACAACCCAGTTAGTTATATATATATCCATGGTTATGCATACACTATAACAATACATATTATAGCAATACATATTAACAAGAGGAAGTATACTTACACAACTAGTACACACACAACACTATGTTGCTGTGAGATGATTACTGTGTCATAATAAAAAGGTTCAGTTTCACGATGTGATTTCACTATGTTACTGTGAGACAGGCGTGGGGCCAAAGTACTCAGTACTTCGGTACTTCAGTACTCGAGTACCGATTTTGCAGTACTTGTCAGTACTCAGTACTCATACTTTTAAAAAGTACTTGTACTCGTACTTGTACTCAAGTACTTTGAAAAATAAAAGTACATTTAACAATACTTTCGAGTACTTTACGAGTACTAGTCATCTTAAATTGATTAAAAATAGCTCACAGACAAATCATAAATCATTATAGCGGGATATGGAACATTCAGTTAATGATTCTTTTACCATTCGTTTAGCTATTATATTGAAAAATGATTTAATAAATACTATGAAATTATTTCAAAACTAGTCCAATTACTTACATCAACTTATAACAAAAGTGCACCTTTTATACAATATGATGCTGCTAATTGCTTGTTCTGCCTTGTATAGACTAGTATCTCATGTAGTTCACAAGATAATTAAATAGCTATTCTTAGAAAGAGAAGTTCATTTGTAAAACAAGAATATATGTTGATATATAACATTTACAAGTGACTATACTATACAGTAGGACTAGTAATCATTGAAGGAGGGGGGCATGATTTTAAAAATAATGTCGCGCTATTTAAGAATCACACTTACAACACCTCGTTCTTCGCAGCTAAGCCCCAGAAAACACGATACATCGAACCAATGCTGGTATAATGCTGGGCCAACGTTGAAGACTGTGTACCAAGATTACTATAGGTTCAATTTATCGTGTTATAGTTTGGACGATCGATCGGTCTTTGCATAATATTTGCACAATATTGGCAGTGGAGAAACGGTGTGGACTAAGATATTAAAACTGCCATAGCTCATACAACTCAGTGCCAATGTTGTGTAAGTACCAAAAAAACACGACCGCGACAACTCGACGTCTTATCCACAGTGACCTTACAATGCCGGGCCACTGTCCAAGACATTGGGCCAAGAATTAACCAGCAAGTACGTAGGATTAACACATGGTATAGCAGTACTGTCCAAACAAAGATGACCAAAGTAATTAGACGGCAAAAATCACCTTTTAACTGCGGGACACTACTATTTTTTATATATCATTATTACAAATCATTTATAAAGCGGTTCATCCAAAAAAAATCGGATCGCTGTACATACTAAAAACAAGAAAAAAATTAAAGTAGACAAAATTATGCACAAGTTTACAAGACATCAGGTGTGTATATAGCGAACTAAACTACCCTAAAATATACAATATATATATATACATTGCGTCAGGTCACCAGTAAGCAGCAGGTAAGTCAAAAATTGTTTTTTTTTATTTGTCTATTTTTTAATATAGTGATTATGTAGTTTGTCATTTGAAGCTAGAAATTGAGGCGCAATTATAGCCGCAAATTAGAAACAAATATAATTGAAGGGTTTGCGTAAGGGTTGAAGGTGTGAGGTTACTTAACCAGTCAATTGTAGGCTGACGGTGGCTTTCTATAACCCCCGAAATGTGATGACGGACCGAGTATAAAAATAGATACAACAGTGAGGTGCTCCTCCTATAAATTGCATACAAATATATTTTAAAACTAATAGGCTATTTTATCAGCGTATGCCCGGGCTGAATTTTGTACGGATATACATGTATTATGGTAATTTGATATCACGGTCACCAGCAACTAAAGTGTGCCTGTTATCGCAAAACAATTCTGCCGTACAAAGCCAAAAGGCAGTTATGTTTACTTTACAAGTAAGCAGATACTGCCTTTTGGATTGTCAGGGCAGAATTGTGACCCGTATACCTTTAACAGCCTTGATCTTTGCCATAGCACAATGTGTGTTCAGGCTCATTTAAATGTGTATTACAGTGGCGGCCAAATGTTGGCGGCACTGCCCCAAAAATTTATCATCATTAGGACTACTCCAAGTTTTTAAGCTAGCGTGTTTTGCAACGTAAAGCTTTAGACACAGACAATTTATATACTAGCATGTACTTATTGTCCCATAAAATATTATTTTCACCACTCATTTATATCTATATGTGAAACGACCTGACAAAATGAGACGTAAGTCGCATTTTTAAATAATGGAGTTATTAAGATATCGCCCACCTACAAATTACCTTTAAAATGGTATAACTCTGTAGCGTGAATAACTCGGAAAATATGAGTCGACAAACTCAGCAAAAGATGAAGTCTGAAACTGCGTCATAGAAATTGGCATTTGAAGTTCAAAAAGGCACTTTTGGAAAATACCACACATTTGTTTTAAAAAGAAAATATAAAAAAAATATTCATTTCCACTCCATTTTCGTAATAATCATTTGCCAAAGTGCGACTTAAAACTCATTTTGCCAGACCGGGTCACATATATCAACATGAAGTAACATATATTATAATCAATAATTCATTTAATAAAATTCATGTAATTAATTAGAGTTTACAACAAAAGTACTCAGTACTTGTACTCAAATACTTTTCAAAGTACTTGTACTTGTACTCAAGTACTTTTGAAAATCCAATACTTGTACTTGTACTCGTCATTTTTTCAAGTACTTGTACTTGTACTCGAGTACTTTTGTCCAGTACTCGCCCCAAGCCTGCTGTGAGATGCTACAGGATTACTGTGTATGTGTGAGTAGGAACCAATCAATTCCACAGGATGATGAGACCGCCTGCTGAGATGAAACAGCTATGCTATTTCAAGGAGGCATAAAGAGTGTAAATGTACATGTATACAATTGTACAAAATTCTGATCAGCGCTCTTTTTATTCCACTGTGATTATTATATCAGTTGAGACAACTTTATGGCCTGCAAACTTGACATAGTTAGTTTTAATTGTTATACAAAGTGGTCATTGAGGCGGTCACCTTTATAAATTATTGTCGTGAACGGGGTCAAACTCTACAATCTTTATGAGATTGCTGAAATATGTGTTATTATTATTATTATTATAAATAATTATATTTTTACATATATATGTTTTTTACGCAATTAATTATGTTTTTACAATGTAGTCCGTTGAATAGACCCACAAAAGACATTCAATACTGATCACTGTGGAGGCCAACTCTTATGGTGTGAACTGGTTGATCACAGAGAGCGATCCATATCGTTCAGGGAAGTGTGCTGCAATTTATAATGATGTTAAATTTAATCAAGATACCTGTGTGTTCAAAAAGGAGACATACATCATGAGCCACTCTATATACATTGACTCAGTTTAACTGAGTGATATCACTATGATTGTGATGTCACACAATGCAGTTATGTCACACAATTACAGTGTTGAGATATTAAATAGTAACAAAGTTGTAGTTTTCATTGGCAGATTATGGCACAAATCAAATGAAACCGTCACCAGATAGACAAAGGTATGACACTTAGCACAGTTAAGGGTACAATGCCGATATATATTGAATCAGTATAACTGAGTGATATCACTATGCAGTTATAGTCATTCCACGAATGAAGACACCCAAACCAAGCACAAATTGTAAACGTTTTTTTATTAAGCAGTTCAGAATCATCAATATAAAATTCCATTGGTAGAAGGATACCTAATTTGCAGAAATCCAAGATAGCCGCCACTGCATTAGTGAACGAAAAGTTTTATATACTATTTTTGAATAAATAAAGCCAGGAGTTTTAGATGATAATTGATGGTGGTTATTTCTATTTTGCCTGGGATATTATGTCACACAATTACTGTATTTAAGCATTGAATACTAACAACGTCATATTAGTTGTAGTTTCCATATGCTGAGACTGGATTGTAGCAGTATGAGATGTCACTTAATGGCGCCAGATTGAAGAGACGGGGCTAATATACATATCGTTATATCCAAGGTATGATATAAACATAATTAAGCAAATTTAAATTATGATACCTCTTGATGATGTAACAGCCCTTCTCATTCAGGGAGGCGTAATGGGTGGATATGAGTGGTGAGTTTATGCACAAGTGTACACAATTCTCACCAACCACATTAAGTCACCAATCACACAATTTTTTTAATGTCGGATTAACACACCATGTCGTCTGTAAAATCTCAATATTACTAATCAATAAATCGTGGAAAATTATAAAAAAAGACCTTTGCAAACTATTAAACTTTATACTTATAATCAACTGCGGCGATTAAATCAGTTTTGGCAACATGATGGCGGACTTATGACCTGCCAACTTGACATAGTTAGTTTAGCTGTAGGCCTACTATAATGTGGTCAAGGTTAATTACCCTTAAAAATAATATAAGCAAATTTTACAATCTTTACGAGACTGCAGGAATATATGTTATCTCGGTGCCAAGATTATCCATATAAAAAGTACATATATCATATAAATAACACTGTACTTTTACAGTGCATGACGTTGAAAAAAACAATTATTGCAATTAATATTGATTACCGAGTTGGCAGTATAGTGTTATCCGGCCAATCACAGCACGACAACAAGTGAGTGTACAGCAATTTATACAGGTGCTCCATTTTAACAGGCGGCCCCTGTGACAAATACAAACCCTACATTTCCACAGAAGGGAGATATACACCATGAGCTGCTGTATACACATCACTTCAGAATAGCTGAGTGATATCACTATGTGACGTCACACAATGCAGTTATGGCACAAAATTAAATTGTTATACTATTGGATAGTAACAATGTCATATTAGTTGTAGTTTACATATGCTGAGATTGGATTGTAGCAGTATGAGATGTAACAATGTCACGTAATGGCGCCAGATGTATCTGATTTTGTTATGTGTTCCACCTGTTTGAAGAGACCTCCGTGTATGGGGTTAATATAATATCATGATGTAAACCAAATTAATAACATTTCTTTAAATTAACATTTAATCTTCTATTCAATATACCTGAATAGGATCAACAGAAAAATACAGTACTTAAAGACAATCTCACCTGATACCTGATGTATCATCAGCAGCAGCATCTGTATACATAACACTAACATCAATCTACATTGAAACTCTGGCATCTCGTTATTCCCTGGTGTAACCTGTCAACATTCATTTTATTTGATCCACTTAGACACACTCACTCTCATTCGACACAAAATAATGCCAATGACGACAACAATGTAGTAATTAGCTCAGCACAGCCATCATTTGAGCATAATAATAATAAAAAATATATAAAACAGAAAATGAAAAAATAATTAATAAAATAAATTAAAATAAATTTAATTAATTAATTTATCAAAGGAGAGCAAAACAGATTTGAATTTGTTACATCAAATAAAATGTCTATGCCCAATTTAAAATTACCGTTCCCTTGTTATAATTTAAAATTGTCATGCATTTTCACTATTCATGTGATACACCATTTTGATTTTCCAATACACTGAGTGAATGGAGGGCCGGAAACGGTGTTGAGAATCCAGTTGTGTCCCAGGCAAAAGGATTCCCTCAAAACTGCCACTATAATCAGTAGAGAGCAGACGATATTAATGCCAGAAAGTTTGCCTTGGTGTGGTAAAATCAAGATATATTTCCATTGAAAATTACAAATGTCTAAATAAACGATAATCATAGATAATATATCTTGATTTATTTTATTTCCTATTATTTAATTTCTAGCGTTCGAACACGTTTTTGCAAAGCTCATGCAGACGAAAAGTCATGCACAAAAGTCGGAAAAAAAGTTTGTTGGAAATATGGACAACAAAAATATTTTGTTGATAGAATTGATGAAAAAAAGTTTACCGGAATAATCAATAAACCAGCAAATGTTAAGGGCACCACAATAAATAAATTATTTCGTATGAAATAAATAGTTAACTACTGGAATTGTTCTATATAAACATGTAATAAAATATAAAATGTTCAGCGCGCAGCAGACAGCCGGGTAGAAATAAGTATTAATTTTGTCCATAAAAAAAACTCCAACCCCCCTGCAGATTGAATAGCGGCACCCTAACATACAGGATAGGGAAAGCATACAACAAAATATTATCTTTCCGTTTTCCAACGGAACATAAAACGTTTGCCTGGAGTTCTCCGCCCCCAAAAATAGTTTTGCAATTATAGATATTCTATTTTAATTTCACTGTTTTAAATTAGGGGCTACCATTTAATTAATCTGG